>OX382276.1:19591031-19992509 GCA_947507595.1 Pyralis farinalis | reverse complement strand
GTAATCCACTTACAAAGCTTGAGGGTATGTCGAATGCCGTATGCCGAAAGTTTGGAGAGAAGTGCTTTGTGCCAAACCCGATCAAATGCTTTGGCGATATCTGGGCTGACTGCCATAGATTCGACATGTTTAATTGTCTCTCCCCAGAGGTGCGTCACATACGCTAGAAGATCACCCGTCGATCGTTTCGCTCTAAAGCCTAGTGTCCATAGTATGGGGTCGGTATAGGTACATGTAAATACGGCTCTGAAGGCCCAGATTTACATGCACCCAGAGGATGGGAAAGGAGGAATCCTGTAGGCAGCCCAGACGGCGACAACATACATCCGAGCGGACAAACAGACAGACCCCGGCTTTCACGAGGAAATTCTCCTCAAGCACGTAACCGGGGTACTGGAGGTAGGACGTGTCCGCTGGACATTGGATTATCTCCGTCAGGAAGAGCATGGCGAGCCGTGCCGTCTCAAGGTGTTGGTGGACGGCATTGTGTCCTCGGATGTTAGCGAACTCAACCTTGGATAGGGTGGTGGGGGAGCGCACTGCTGTAAGACAATCTTTTCCTATATGCGCTGTCATAAGAGTAGAGAACGGAAGCGTGAAGCGAGAGATAAATTGGAGAAATTGGAGGAGACCCCCCCGGAGGTAGTCGCCGGGTCCCCACCATCCGGTCACCAACTGGCACGACGATCTACGCCGAGATTATGACGGTATGAAAGGGCATCATCTCAAGGTGGTTAGACTTGATTGGGCCCCTGTATTATACCGCGGGCTGCCAGCGGAACAACCGTTTTAACGGGTCTCCCTGGGCTACGGATCAGCTCAGTCCTCCTGACAGAATCCACCACTGTTCCCGTAATATTGCATCAACAATCCCCGAGCACTGGTTATACACCAGCTGATCCCGAAACACGACGTACTCATAGGTACGCCACCTCACGGGTGTTTCGCCGCAAAAATATTTTTTTTTCTCCACTTAATTTTACATGTAACATAACTCGTCAAAAACTCTTTGCCCCGCTAATTCAATAAAAAATCACTAAAATGACAGTCATAAATTGAAATAATAGTCAACACTTTGGACCACAAAGTGCTAATGATCTTTGGCCGTACTATACACAGCAAGACGCAATTCCATCCACACTTTCATTAATTATTCCAACTTAGATAAGACACTGCATCCTTAATGACCCTCCGACACGGTCATTCCTCATCCACGTGTGATTGTACCTTTTGGTTTATTTGTAGAGGCAATCATTAAGCTTTGTTCAAGTGTGTTTTCGAGTGCTCGTTGTCTTTTGTTTTGTACATTATTGTAAGGTATGTTTAAGTGTAAATGAATGTATCATATCGCATTGATATTTGCTGGTGACGTAATGTGACAATGAATTTTTTTATGCTCACGAATAACTACTCCTAAAATCCTATTCTATCCTAGCTTTTTTAAACTGGCGTCATTTGCTAAACGGATCGCACCACATGTGGATAAGGCTAATATTGGCGGTGGTGTGCGTAACGCATTTTTCCCCGCGTCACAAAAAAAAAAAAAAAAAGGCTAATATTGGCTCCAAAATTATAGAACGTCGTATTTGTTATCATATATATTAATGCCAGGGTATAGCAGTTTCAATGCTTTTTATTCTTTTTCAATTCAGCGGTAGATTAAATATCAAGCGTAGACAATCTAAGTTTTAATTTTTAGTCTACTACCAAATAGAAGAACGTTTAATTTTTTCCGATGCATCATCCAAGCAACAATTAGTTGTGAATATTATTTAGGAAGCTTTTCTTCCGGTTTAGGTTGGATTATAATAAAAATTATATATGTATAAGTGTAGTATAATGTATAAGTATGATATAGTAGATTCATTCTAGTTAAGAACTGGATAGAATCCACCTTAAGCCTGGATTCACCGGTTTAGGTTTAAGCCGGGCTTAACTGGCCTAGCAGTTTAGGCAGTTTAGATCTGATCTAGGATGGACTTAGGCCACAAAAACTGCTTAGACCATGACAGCTTAAATCTGATTCGGGCCCAGCTTGTATTAAACCAGTTTGAGACAGGTTTAGGACTGATATTGATCCAGTTTAGAACACATCTAAGTCGTCTTTAGATCTGATTTAAGTCTGAATTATGGTATACTACAGTTTTAGTTCGATTTAAATCGGGCTTTTACCATGTTTAAGATAAATTATAATGACACGCATTGAAATTTATATAAAAGTCAATCTTTATTCTCCATGCCCGTATATTAAGAAATACTGAATAATTATTCATCAAATGTAAAAATGAATTATCCCGATCATAATTCAAACGCAATTCTAATTTAAAATCTTCCTTGAGTTTGGTATATATATAAACGGAGGCATACTGATATAAAGTGGTAATCGTAGCCTATATACCCTTGCAATATAAGAAGTATCTCGCGCACATCCTCGTATACTTTTAACACAGCAACTCCTCTGGAGGTCACTGGTAAAGTCGCGCGCACAGCTAGCAACACATAAATATTACATTACAAACGATGCTAACACAGCAACTCTTTAGGAGCTTTCTGGTAGCTCTACTTACTCACAGACACAAAATAACCCTTAACTTCTCCGACGGATTTGTTTTGATTCGTTCGTACACTTAAATTTCTTTTACTAATTTGTTATTATATTTTGAATCGTGTTATTTGATATAAATTATGGGGATATTTTTTCTAAGGAAATTTAATGAGACGATACATACAAGAATTAAAAACTAGCGTAGCCTAAGGTCGTAAACTATCTCAGACCCTAATAAAGACAAGAGCTCCTTAAAATAATTCCAATAAAAGATAGTCAAAAAGGGACAAAAAATAATAACATTAAAAGTGAAAACCTCTAGAGCTTTGATTGACCACAAATCAATATTAATGATCGGAAACAGCGGGTGTTCTGGCGAGCTCTACCATCTCCCTCCTTTACTGAAGAGTGAGAGAGACGCCATTTATTTGGACACTTCGCCCTTAAAGCGTTTTAAGTGCTAAACGAATAAAACCATTAATTACAAGCAATTCAATGTACATATTGAATTTATTCAAATGGTGATAAATGGTGGCATTGGAAGCAAGAGGTGCGAAGACGTCATGCCCGAGGTCTGGAATGCGTCTCTATGATTCACGGATCTATTCAATACATTTTTAAGATCAATGGCATAGTATATCCTGTATTTGGTTGTTAATCTTATAACAATTTATTTTTTTGTACTATGTCAAATGGCAAACAAGCATGAGCGGGTGCCAAACTACGCGCTTGAAATTCAAGTAATATTTTTATTACTTAGAGCTTATTAGTTGCTCTCGCTCGCAGAAATGTATAGATATGGCGAGTTGTTATTTATTTCTTTATCTTAGCATTATCCTGATTCGTAATAAATTAAGATTGGTAATGTCTACTATCTAAGCCTAATGATTTGACGAACATACTTATTTTTAAGTGGAACAACTGCCGTCAGACCTCTACAATCTAGAGAGAAAACTATACCTTTCTTTCTTAGATCACTCGTCTTTCAAAATAGAATTTCTTTGACGTGCGGTTTTCCTGTCGTTGTCTGACTTCACTACCGAGCAAGTGATAATTAAAAGTATGTATGTATATAGCTAATATACGTACATATTTTTAATTATAGTACATAAATTCGGAATCACAAATTTAGTGGTAGATGCCAGGATTCGAACCGTAGACAAGTTGGCTAATATACCCGTTCTTTATCCTCTGGACTCAGTTATTATTTATTTATCTTCGACTATCTCTCTTTCGTCCGTACTTCTCTTTACTAATAAGCAGGATGCACCACGCGTACTCGAAATTAAATTTGATCTAAATTAATAAATTTTTTACAACAAAAATAGTGCTATTGTTGTGGTAAAAATTTTATTATGCAAAAAATTTGTAACTAAACAAAAGGGTTAAATGTTGCCTTATCAGCAAAAATGATAACACGCGAGTGATACTTTCCTTACTGCAAGCGTATTACATTAGCTTTGGTAATTGCTTTACAGGAGACGTTTCATGTGTTTATTTTTCAAGCGACGTATTATAATAGATATAGAAAACACGCGATACTTCCGTTAAAAATTGTTTAATTCAATGTATTATAATATATTTTTAGGGTTCCGTACCCAAAGGGTAAAACGGAACCCTATTACTGAGGCTCCGCTGTCCGTCCGTCCGTCCGTCCGTCACCAGGCTGTATCTCATGAACCGTGATAGTTAGACAGTTGAAATTTTCACAGATGATGTATTTCTGTTGCCGCTATAACAACAAATACTAAAAAATAGAACAAAGTAATTATTTAAGGGGGCTCCCATACAACAAACGTGATTTTTTTGCTCAATTTGCTCGATATTGATAACGGCAACAGGTAGACGCTTGAAATATTCACAGAATATTTAGTTATATATTCACTTTTAGAATAAAGAATTAAATTAAAATAAAACAAATATTTAAGGGGGGCTCCCATACAACAAACGTGATTTTTTTACCGTTTTTATAGATAATGGTACGGAACCCTTCTTGCGCGAGTCCGACTCTCACTTGGCCGATTTTTTTTATAAAATGTCGGGAGGCATACAGACTTGAAATGTGGGTTGTGTAGCAAGCGTGATGTCACTTTTGTTGCTAACACAGCAACTAGGCAGTATACTCGTAACCTCATTCACTCCCAGGAATACATCAACCCTCCAGGATTATATTTTTTATCCCTTATGATCTATTTATTATCTCTTAAAATCGACAGAACTATAAATGACTGAAAGACAAACATACCTTGGGGTAAAGATTAAAGAATTTTCAAATTTTATTAACGACCGTAAATATTTTTGGTTCAGAAATTTACAATTTCATCTGAAGCCCAGTGGTATATACGTGTCGAGTTCACTACAAACAGACTGACAGAGGGACAGATAAATAGACAAGTAATTACTAATAGCTCTTTTGGTTTTTATATACAATACCCATGGCATCAATTTAAAAAAAAATCTATATTAAGCTACATAGAGATAATAAAATATGAAATAGAATTACGAGAATAATTGATTGTAATAAAAAAAATACAAATAGTTACTTAGTTTATCTTTGTCTTCCCCAAGCAGTCTTGAATTAAGACAATGCCCACAAAATCCCGTTCCCGGCACTTATTAAGCCGGGCTCTCGTTAGAGTGCCCACAAATCTTCACTAAACTCGCGGTGTGACAAACACAAAAACCATAAAATTAAATTAATGCCTTCCGAACACTTCCTTCCAAATAGTTACTGCCGTTAAGGAAAGTTGAGGATTTTGCGAATTGGCTTTCTTATTACACCTTTATATTTTGCTGCGTGAGAAATGTATTGTTTCGACTTTTTTGTACGTTTGTTCATCTTCTTCTTAATTAAAATAAAAGAGAGGTAGGGTGCATCAAAAACCAAATAACAGCTCCCTAGAGGGTTGTTGTGTTCCTGCGTGTGAGGGAGGTCACCAGTAAGCTCCCAAGGAGTTGCTGTGTAAGCAGTAGCGGAGGAATCGCGCATATATCGCGTTAATAGGCTACGGTACCGACGTAGTATAGAAAATTTGTTATCCCTTTTCATTTATTAGGATTGGAAGAGTCCGCTACCTAAACCTAAGGATTTGGCGACGACGCAAATTTTTAGGTGAAGCGATGCTGCCATACGTCCACAACCCAGTGGCAAAACCAGACCTTACTTAGGTAAAGTCACTCGTCTTTCGAAATGTAATTTCTTGGATTTACGGATTTCCTCACGATGTTTTCCTTCACCCCGAGCAAGTGATGATTATAAATATGTACTATAAAACCGAAAACACGAATTTGGTGTTAGGTAGATGATGGAATAGTCCATTTTTATACCTGTAAAGAATGGGTTTTAAAGAAAGGTAGACTGTATTTAATAAATAGGTAAAAGACCAGATATCAGAGTATTTTCTATTCATTTAGGATATAGGAGTTATAATAAAATAATGCTTACCAAAAGACGAACGATGACACAATATGACAGCATAAAACAAAAGAAGCAATAATACCAGAGTGTAAAAACATAGAGTTTACAAAAGTATAAAAAGGTTATATAAAAGCTATCCTTAACAATACCTATATTACTAATTAATAATGCGATACTGTTTCACATCTGCAACAGCAACATAATAACAAAAGTATCTGACTGGGGAGACTGAACTTGGTCTAATTCAACCCCATAGAGACACAAGTTTGCGTATTCACCGCTAAGAAAACTCCATTTGCTGTGGTTCCGTAATTCTAGAACACACCACTAACCATCGCCAAAAGCATTGGGATTCTCGGTGCCGAGATCTCCAGCGATGTTCAAAGTCAAAGTCAAAATCTTTTTATTCCGTAAAAATGGCTACATTTGTTTGGAATCGTCACAATTTTTTTCCCTACCGTGCAGTCTATGACTAGGTGAGCACTGATAAAAATACTGCCAAAAAACTCAGGCATCCCTCTTTTGGTATCCAAACAAATTTACATATTTTATTAATTACATTATAATTGGATCGACTCACTCCCAGGCATTTTTACCATTAATATAGTCAGATACTTTATAATATGCCCTGCTACACAATTTGGCTTTAGTAGTTTTAAATTTGTTTATTGACAATTCTCTTATATTTCGTTCAATACTGGAATCATCTGGAGGAGAAGGTCAAACTGGCGTCCAAGAAACTTGGTGTGCTCAACAGGGCAAGACAGTACTTCAGTGCAGAACAAAGACTTATAGGCACACGCACATGCAGCACTGTAGGCACCTTTGGGCGGGCGCACCTGGATACCAGCTAGGACCTTGTGATTCGGTCTCACAGACCAATACCAAGCTTACTGTCTGTAAGCTTGGGATCGCCGAGCCCTTAAGTTTAAGTCGAGATTTTGCCTCCACAAAGGGATGGAGGTTTTACATCCACAAAGGGAGGCAAAATCTCACCATCGCCAATCTCGGGTCGGCAACGCATGAGTGACACCCTTGGTGTTGCAAATCCATAGGCTGCGATAACTGCTTACTATCAAACAGACCGTATGCTTGATTGCTACGTTAGTGGTATAAAAAAAATAACAGCATTGATTGCCTAATAGTTAAAGTACCAGTCTACTAACTGAATACTACTACTACTATAAAAACTACTACTACATTCTTATTTTCGGTTTTGTGTACATACATATTAGTAATTATCACTTGCTGGGATTTCAAATAAACCATCGTGCGGAAACTTCCCCGAAACTATATTTCGAAAGACGTGTAAACGAACCTATGAAAGGTCAGGGTTACCTTCTGGATTGTGGAGGTCTGACAACAGTACTATCTCTTTTTTTTTTATTATTATCTTCGCCAAATCCTTAGGCTTAGATACGGGACCCCGCATTCCTAATATATTAAGAAATAAAAAATGAAGACTTAAACATCACCAACAAAACTTTTATTATTTAGGTACATTTTGATGTTTCTGAAGATTCGGTATCAAAAGTGTTTCTGAAGAAATACGACATTACCTTGACGAAAAGACTTACTTTTAGAAAACTGGGAATGAATCGAACTCTCTAGTGAAATTGATGACTATGTACGACGATGACCATCGTTTACCAGGTGATACGAATTTTTTTTTATCACCTAGTAATAAAAATAAGGGCAATATCTTCATTTTATATAAGTCTGATTGTCAATAATAATTTGTAATGTCAATAAAATGAATACCATATACCTACATGTTGTTGTCTTGTCACTATGCTATATTTTCCATACAATTTCCGTGTTGCACTACCTGCCTTCTGAATCCCTTCAAAGGCGGGTAGCACACGCGGAAAGTTTAGTATAAGTGACTCGCAATCAAATTTAGAGTCAAAATCTCAAGCGCCCTGATGATTCACAGAAGTGGATCTGGCAAATGATGCAGGTCGGAACTATGTCTATTTAATAAAATGCAGGTCGATGAGGAACTACCTCCGCTATTTCCAAGATGAAATGAAACAATACTCTAGTCTCTAAGGCGTTGTTACTAGACTCTAGGCCCTAAAAAGTTGTATACATGTGAGTGAGGAAGGTCACTAAAAAGTTTCTAAATAGATACGCTAGTTATTCTTTCTGTGAGGTGGTGGTATTTCCCCAGGCGGGCTGCTTTGATGCGCCCTACCTCTCTTAAAACACCCAGACCAAGCTAAACAGACATGTTCATCCACACTATTGTTTGTTCTGTGTGGGAATCGAATCCACGAGCGTTGGTGTCAAAGTAATGTAACAGTGCTTTTCACCACTGCGCCACCGAGCTTGTCATTCGTCTACGCTAGTTAGCATACGGAGCAACGCGCGAGTTCGACAGCCGGCATAATAAAGCAACTCGAAAAGTAACGTAACAGTACCTGCCATTTACTTTTTATCAAAGCCAATAACAGATCTGCTCAATATTCGATTGTTATAAAAACTTCGAAGTCAATGCTGAACTTTTAAATGGAAAAGTGCTCTCTCCATTCAACTTTGTTCATTAAAAACTGTCGAGTTCGAAGGTGGAGCGGCTAACAGAAATATCGATTTTATTTTTGGAAATATATAATGAAAAAGTACGCGACTATTATGGTTGAAGAATGTAATTTATGAAAAAGGTCTTTGAACGGGTAAACTCGTTTTTGGGAGTATTCGGTGGACTAGTAGTGCCATCTAGCGGCGAATAGCAAAAACTACGAACATGCAAATTTACATTTATATCATTTGGTTATTTATCATTAATACAAGTGTCATAAATGTTGGCTTTCTCCGTATTTTTTATTTTGATTTTATATTGAAATCTTTTAAAATTGTATTACATGGCTCACCTTGGTATCAAACATTTCTGTTTATTTTGATCACAATTTAATAAATTTGTTGCAATTTTTTTAACGCAATACGTTCAAAATTAAATTATTATGATCATTATATTTTTTTTTTATAAAAAAGCGACAAATAAAGTAATTAAAAAAGTAAAAAATATTTAAATCTACTTTTGTATAGGTATGTAATAGGTATGTATGTACGTTGATTTCGTCTGCGACTATCCTCAACACCACTGTTATTTGCGCTATTTTTTATATGTTGTACAAAAAATATTGCAAAATATAAATATACAAAATATACACGACTCCTATTTTCTAAAATTATTATTTGTTTCATCGAAATACCAACGCTTATTGTTCGTAGTTCCGTGTTCGTGATAAAATAGTGGTGAAGGAGGATTCCACAAACTTTATAACGACATTCTCTATTCAGCTATTAGTAGATTCGGCAACTCATGACTGACATTCCAGATGTTAAAAGTATCCTTAGGTTACTGTAAATGCTTCACATAAGTCAAGCAAGCATGTTTACTTTGACTCTAAAGGTGATTGAGTGCTCCTTTATATACTACTATATATAGTCAAACAAAAAAAGAAGACATTTGTACTGTAGCTGAAGATTTTCTTCATTAATATCCAATAATATAACTGAAAATCAATAAGAATTAATGACAACTGGATAAAGTCGTGGCCATCCCTAGCTTAGATTATAAAGTTAGCGTTCTAACTATCCACATTAATAGAGCCATCCCATCACGCTATCACAGGTATCAGGGCGGGTATGATAAGGCGACGGCTTTTAATTAATTAGCCAACCTTCCCCACACATTAAACATTTTACGAGCTTTTCGAGGTTCCTATCATTATTATTAGTAGGTACTAAATAAATATCTCTTAGTTTTTTGTGCCTAGATGATATTCTGTGAATTACAAAGAAATGATATTAAAGTCGATCTGTGGAAAGGATATGCCAAAATTTCACCACCACATCAACCCTTACTCATCCCACTGCATGGATACGTGTCTGCCTAACCGAAGGGGTTTATAGTATACTCCACCATGCTGCTCAAAAGCGGATTGGCGGAGGCGCGTGTTTTCAAGCCGCACGAGGGCCACTGACTTAGCTTAATGATAAAAAGATAAAAGATAAAAATCATTTATTTGCCATTAGACCCTTACGGGCACTTAGACACGTCTTAATGACTGTCATCTATCGACAATAGCCGGGACCGATGGCTTAACGTGCCCTCCGAAGCACGCAGAAACTCGAGATAGATAAACCTATCCATAGACTGCCTGCGGTTGATTTTGCTTAGCCTGCGTGTTCGGTTAGAATGACACGCGCAACGACGCTATCAAGCTCTCTAAAATTTCGCGCATAACCGGGTTCCGTAGCCTATTAACGCTTGAGATATAAAATAAATATATAGGGTTCTTTATTTATTTCTCTATTTAGGTGAGCTACTAGTATTTTTCATCTTTCCTAGGAGGGATCCCCAGAAAAGAAAAAAAAACTCATTTCGAGTTTTTTTTTGTATGTATTTTTATAGTAGATATATTTCAAATAAAATATCTTAAAATAGGTTTATGACACATATTAACTAAAATAATCATAAGGCTCTAATAAGCTGACGACAAATTCCTCATTTATAAACATTCTATAGACCTATCATAATAATATAGACCTCTTGTAGATTGAATAGCATTGATATGTTATCTTTCTTCCGTTGTCCATTCCACAGAAAAATGCAAAAAGTACTTGAAAAAAAGTTTGGAAAAGTAATTTGATGTTGTTTGCTAAACTTCTATGAAGTTTCCATTTTCCATCGACAATCACAATAATAAAGACTGCTATATTGAAATGTCGATAAGTTTCAACTCGAAATCAGGCAATGAAAATGTGTGATACTCGTACCTCATCTGGTACACCAAGCGACGACGTGGAGTGTTCACTATGCACTGAAGTATGGCTAGAGCTTCAAAAGCTCGCATTGTATTACTGGCTAAAATAATACCACTGCACTGGCAATAACTCCATTACTATTTTGTTAGTAATAATTTACACAATAATAAAAATACGCAAGATAAAAACCGATATCGGCTGTCTGCAATTAAACGGCCATATTACAAATTGTAATTAGGTCTACTTTTCTACAACTTCTGAAGTTGCTATTATTAAACACCTATGATTAATGTTTTTGGGAACATCCTTATAACTAGCTATTAAACCTACTATAACTTATGAATAAGGCTGTCTCTTTAGACTACATAAAGTCTCCTACATAATTTGAGAACACATCAAAACGAGATTTATCTTCACGATACGAACTCTCACTCTTTTGTTGAATACATCCCGAAAAGATTTTCTACACCTCTTTCTATGAAGACGTTTCGCGTTTTTGAAATCGCGATTTCCGCGTATTTACGTATTCACACATTACTTCTAGTAGTATGTTTGAGATGAGATACAGAGATGTGTGTTTCGCGTGTAAGCGTCAGCTTAACATACCCAATTTAAAATGACCTGTATTGCTCCCCGCGTTCCTACGGCAATAAGAGCGAAAATGCGGATGACATATGCAAACAAGCGGGCCACAATTCATTGGTGATGTACGATGTAGGCTTTCGCAGATATGTGTGCGTGTGTGTTGGTATGCCAGTCGCCTCTAGGCGCGCAATAGACGGGGGTGGCCAGCCCAAGAGGATGGGGTATAAAGGAAAACCATTTACATTTGAGCGATTCGTCCAATTTAAAATTCCTACAAGATAGCTTAGACACGGGTGCCATTCTTTTGAAGAGGCGAGCGTCATATGAGGGACATTCTTATTTCTTTTTATCACACTTTTTTTAAAGTTTCTAAGGATATTAACAGCTGAATATTTTATATGGATATATATCGCCAATTAGTGTTCAGTTGGGTAGTAACGGTACGAGAAATTTGTGTCAGCAATAAATGAGGTGAATCGATTTGGAGCCAAAACTGTCAGCGTCCGTGGAAGTTAACGTTATGAATATGAATCTAGGGTACGGGAATCAGTCGGGGAGCGTTTCATCAAAACGTCATAGGTCGCTCTCAGGACAAATTTGCCCGCTTGCCCACGTCCCGCGTTTTACGATCCACGCCGACGAAGATTCAGCACCCTGGGGACACATTCCGCCTCCAAAAACTTTACCCGTTACAAATTTGTTTTTTTTTTTGCCTTATCTGCTCCCCGCGCTTTTGCCAAACCTAATTCCGTATTCAAAAATATTTCTGCAAGTATTGTGCTCGTACGGAACGAACGTTTTATTGCTGGCCGTATAACGTTTTAAAAGTTAGCTAGTTTTGCCACGCGTCCGACGTTCCGGCCGTTATTCTGGCGTAGTGTTCTCTATTTCGGCTATTTTATTTTGTCTGTAATTATTATAGTTGTTTGATAACTGTTTGGAAACTTTTATTTCTCTTTTGTTGCGTTTTATGTACGTTTATATTTACAATGTTAGGGTAAGTTTTGATGTCAAACAATGAAGTGTATGCTTTTATTTTCTACTTACGTACCAATGAATAAAAATTATTGTAGCTCAGTAATGATAATAAAATACCATTCTTTTGCCATTTCTTTCATACAACGTAGGGAGGCAAACATGCGTATGGCCCACCATATGTGAGTTGGTTACCGTAGCTTAGAAAGGTTTGTAATACAAGAAGTATCCAACGATGCTAACATAGTAACTTCTGGCGAGCTTACTGGTAACATCGCTCACTCTCGTGAACACAACAATATGGAATTGTTATACGTCTGTGGTCTTCTGTGAGGTGGACAGTCGGACTGCATTATTCGTACATGTTTCTTTTATACAACGTCGGAAAACATACAAGCATACGGCCCACCGGATGTAATGCGATTACCGTAGTCTTTACACGCTTGCAATACGGTATGTATCACTCGCGCGATGCCACCTCTGCTGCTAACACAGCAAATCCATAGAAGCTTACCAGTGACCTCGCGCAGGAACACAACAACACTCTAGGGAGTTGTTATTTGTCAGCGAGTTTCTGTGAGAGTGGAGCTACTAGAGACGGTCTGTTTTGATACCCATACCTCTTAAAATTTTTGTTAAGTCATAATCTTCATATGTTCAGTCGGTAGATCTCCAAGGCCAGTGTCGTGTTATTTGAAGACGATCGCCATTACCCTTAACCAATTTTAAATCTGAATTGTCTTCATCTTAGACACCAGTGGCGGGATTCACGTTGCCTCGGAAAGCCATATTCGAATCTGAATCGACAAGCTCGGTGGCTTAGTCGTGAATGACGCTACTCTTACACCAACGCTCGTGGGTTCGATTCCCACACAAGACAAACATTTGTGTGCATGAACATGTCTATTTGTCTTAGTCTGGATGTTTTAAGAGAGGTAGGGTGCATCAAAGCACCCCGTCTCGGGAAAGTACCTCCACCTCTCAGAAAACCGCAGCCAAATTACAACGCCCCAGAGGGTAGTTGTGTTCCGGCGTGTGAGTGATGTCACCAGAAATCTCCTATGGAGTTGCTTTGTAAACAGCAGAGCAGTCATCGCGCGAGTGATATTTAATATATTACACGCGTTACTAGGCTACGGTAACCACTTTACATCAGGCCGTATGCTTGTATGCCTTCCGACGTTGTATAAAAAAAAAGTTATCTGTCAAAATGTACGAAATTTGAGTGAAAACTTTTCGACTCCGTGTCGAATATAGCATTCCTAGGCAATGCGATAACCTGGTCTGCTACTCAACGAAAATTATACTACGTGATGGTGCATATGAATAGAGTTTTAATTCTAAAGTTTTAACTGCAGGGATGTGGGTTTCCCTTCAACCGAAGGCGTTTAAAGCATACGCTCCTCAAAGTGCGGATTGGTGACCAGTGATTTCAAGGTACACGAATGCCGCTAACTTAACGAAACGACTGTCATCTATCGACGATAACCGTTACCGATGGCCTAACGTGCCCTCCGAAGAACTAAGAAACTCGAGGTAGATAAATCCATCCATTAACAGGCTGGGG
The DNA here is from genome assembly GCA_947507595.1 of Pyralis farinalis. NCBI lineage: Eukaryota > Metazoa > Arthropoda > Insecta > Lepidoptera > Pyralidae > Pyralis > Pyralis farinalis. The sequence continues at coordinate 19,978,646 of OX382276.1, read as the reverse complement.
TCGACGTTGCTTAACCTGCGTGTTGGATTATAGTGACACGCAGGGCTTGTTTACCAGTTAATTTTCAAACCTAAATCAGCACAAGTACATTGGGAGCGTTTTGTTTAGGTTTGGCTCTACCTGAACCTTAAAGTAACCGGTATTCTTAAGGAGCAAAATCAATGAGGTTTTGAATCAATTAACCGGTTTTATAAGGTTTTCATTTCGCTCTTTTCGACATCATATTTGCCGAGACCTTGACGACCTTTAAAATTCGCTTAAAAATTAAAAGCTACGAAACCACAAAGACACAATCTACGTGTTGCAAGGTTGCTACCTTTCTTTATGAGTTTACGAAGGTACCAATTTGTTCCAATTAGAATTAGCAAGCAAATCGTAACCTGCTCGCGCGACACGTGTGTTAAATCGGGTTTTTAAGGTTTTACGTAGCGCTCTTATTTAGGACGCACTCCGAACGAAACCTTTTCTAAAAACCGGTAAAAACCTTTATTAACCGGTATTTTCGAAACCGGTTCCAAGCCCTGGTGACACGTGCAACGACGTTACCAGTCTTAATGCACTTAATTATGTAAAACTCAATTGAAAATCATATTTAATTATAAGATATTACTATTGAATGTTACAATGAAAACATAACAAAAGCATTTTCTTGATATCAAGTCGTAGCCTATGAATTCTTGCAATACGCAGCAACTACCTATCTTCCATGTTCACTCGCAAAAATACAACCTGGAATCGTAGTAAAGTTTCCTCAAATGTATAGCTTTTTGTTTTTTGCCATCGCGTGCTATGTAAGCATACGGCCCACCTGATATAAAGCGGTTACCGTAACCTATGAACGCTTACAAGCACATTCAGTATCATTCGCGCGATGCCCTACTCTCCTGTTAACACAGCTACTCCTTAGGAGCTTTCAAGTTACTTACAGGAACACAAGACCTCTACAGGAAGTTATTACTTTGCTGAGGATTTCTGTAAGGTGAAGGTATACTTTAGATGAAGTTTTGGTTGAATTTTAATTGAAATAATTGCCTGTTTCTTTATATTAAACTACCATAATAGTATTTAAAAATAACTACGGATTGATATAAAACAAACGAGAGCTGATTTCTGAATACTAACCTTTGTCCGACGTCTCTACTCTCACACATCAATATGTCTTTTCGAATCTCTTAAATCATATGTAGCTTGAAATAAAATTCGCATAGGCACTTACCTGCATTCGGTAATCTTTTCCCCATATGAAGTAACTTCTAAAACAACTCAATTTCCTAAAGAAACGAAGCCAATCAAACTAAACACGAATACAATGCACGTTAACCTTATTTTGCATTCATAGGAATTGGATGCGCACCACGTGAACACATAAGCGGCTTGTGGGGACCGTGCCATCCAATTTACCATGTACACTTCGAGGCCAATAGCCCGTAATTTCAAACGGGAACTTGGCTCTGTACTCTTCGTGCAGCCTGCTTTTGGGCGTAGAAAATTTAATTAATCTATTTTGCTATCTGCAGGCCAAGTTACTTGCCTGGCAGTAAAAGGAATCGGACGCTATTTAGGCGAGTCAAATGGCGCTTGGTTCCTTCTATTTGCCTTTATTCACTATCTTAATATTCATGTAGGCTTAGTGATGCAACACTACAAATATTGTCGTGATAAGTGTACCTTGTAAAAAATGATTACTTTAATTAACGTTGTTAGAAATTTAATTGTTATGTAATAACACATATATATTCAAAAGTGCAGTCTCAAATTAAAAATTAGGTCTCCAAGTGATTTGATCTTGTACACCGAGACCTTCGTATCACGATTTGATATTTATGACTAATAAAGATACAAAGTGGAAACAAAAAATACAATGTTTTTTGTTTCCACTAACGATATACACACATCAAAAGTGTTCGCGGTAGAAACACGGATTATTAATTGTTTAAGTTACCCAATAAAATTTTAAAGAAAACTGTTATTTCAGTCTTTTTTTCGAACTTTAATGTTAGTGGTTCAAATGTCAAAAATCCCTTTATTATGAAAATGGCAAATTTCTTTATTAATGCAAAGGTGACTTGGTTTATCGTTACTGTAGACAAACGAAAACACTTTATTTGATGAATCCTTAAAGAAAATTTTAATTAATATCAATCAGGAGAAAAGTTATTGCAAAAATATATGTTGATCCCTAGACACTTTTGATGTGTGTATATACAATAATGATCTCGAAGGTGGCTGAAGTTTAGTTGCAATCAAAAACTTTTGTATATAAAATAGCTACGGTTGTAACTAATATATTTTTTAAACATTGTTGGTAAATTTCGAATGTTTATCTGTACTGGTGCTATGAAACCTCCCATTTTTCGAAAGTTCATGATTCTAGGTCAATCTTAATTGCCCCAAAATATAGTTTGTGATAAAATAGACAAATAGACAGGCATATTTAACTGCAAATGGTAGAATTTCGCGATCTTAAGTCAACTACCTATTCTTTAGATTTTGATCTATGATTTCTTGATTTGTGATACCAGTCTATATTTTCCTAAATAAGCAGACGAATTTGATGAAGAAACTTGGGAGCATGTAGTGGTGAGAATTATGAAGGAACATTGCTATTGTTCATATCAAAAAATAATGAACTTTACTCGAAACATGCCAGGGGTTATATCATGAAGGAAATAATCTATGGAGAATCGATAGACTGATATTACGTAGTAACTCAATTCACCGCTCCGGGTCAGGGGGTAAAGTAGAACGCGCAGCACTTATTGGCTAGTTCGCGGATCTTCATCGCGGTAGTTATCGTTTATTAGTTAAAATATTCACCCATTATACAGTGGTTTTTTTTTTTTTGACCTGACTATGTAGTTAGCCCCGAGTGGGCTATTACTACGTCACCGGAATGGTAATGGACAGTTAGTTTGAATCGCTAACATATTTAGGAGCTAAAACACAACGGTTTTGTGAGCGCGGAATGCCTTCATGTGCAGTCAAGTTACACTTACATTGGAAGGGCTGATTATACTCATTCTATAGTCGTAGTACGGTGCGGAACCTCAATATTTGAGATCCGAGTCGCACTTGATTACTTTATTTCATTTAAAAGTTTTCATATTCCGCTGCAGTCGATTTTCAGGTCAAAATTTTAGTACAAATTGAAGCTAAAATTCCATAAGCACATATCAGATCGCATGTGGATCCCCAACGACATTTTCAGCGATGACATATACAGTTTCAATTGGATTTGCGACATCGATATTTCATTTTTAAGTAGCAATCACGATGTATATCCATTTCCTATTTTTACCGTTGCTTTTTTTTTTGTAGTTTGGAGGGCATTGCACGGTTGAATAACGCTGCGCTATTAACCCGCGGAAGGATGGTAACGTTGGGTAATGTCGAGCTAGTTACTATGACGCAGGCGTCATTATCGCGAGGAGTTGGTGACATCTCTATTTGTCTTTTCGATTGCGGTTCGAATTATGGCTAATGCCTGGTTCGAACTAATGAATATACCACTGGAATGAGCTCCCAGCTGTGGTTTTTTCCAAGGAACTACAGCATGGAGTTCTTCAAGAAATGCGTGAAGAGGTTTTTGAGGGTCGACAACGCATGACACCCCTGGTGTTGCAAATGTCCATAGGCTACGGTGACTGGTTACCATCAGGCAGGCGGTATGCTTGATTGCCACCTTAGTGGTATTAAAAAAATTATGTACATATATATTTATGTACATATTTGTCACTTGCTTGACGGTGAAGGAAAACATCGCGAGGAAAGCCACTCGTCCAAGAAATTATATTTCGAAAGACATGAGACCTTACCTAAGAAAGATCTGGTGCTCCCTCCGGGTTGTGGAGATCTAACGGCAGTCGCTCCATGTAAAAATCAATGTCTACGCCAAATCCTTAGGCTTAGGTAGCGGCTCCCGCCAATCCTAATGGTTCGGAAATATGATAACGCTAAGAAGAAGATGAAGGCGTTATTATCACGAGATCTCTACATGTGTTTTACCCGACTATATCGAAGACAAAAAGTGATATTCTGACTTTAGCAGTTTATGTATACCATATGTATGTTGTTATATATATCGGTATGTATCACCTAAACTACGATGCAGATTCTGATAAATAAGATGTCAATCGATTCGTTATTATGATTTTTTCTTTTCGTACCGAGTGGAATGTCAAAAAGAAAACAAAATGCTAAAACGAGAAAGTGTAAAAAGTAATAAAAAAACAATTAATATAAAATAAAAAAATAATTATTAATAAATTAATTTAAAAATAATTTGTTTAATAAATAAATTTAGTACATATTGTACTAAATTTATTGTAAATATCCAAATCGACAGAAAAAAATAGTTTTCAATTTTAATTTGGTGCGATATATTGTATATTCAAGCATTTTAAAAGTAACTCTGCCATCTGTTGTAGAGTAGCTGTATTAAATGAACGAATTGTATTCAAATAAATAAATAATTGGACGTAAACAAAAATAGTATTTTTATGATTACGCATTACATTAATATGCACCACCGAGTGTGCCTTTACATGCTTATACCAAAATTAACTCTGAAGAATGATTCTATATCATTAATCTCGTAATAAATCTAAGAATCAACCTTATTAACCAACAAAATCAAAGAATCCGACAATTTACGTACTATATTTAACATATCGCAAATAAATTAATACTTGTAATATACTTCCTCTTGACCCAGAATCATGAAATTGGACAAGAAGTAAGATCTTACAACACGAGTAAAAGATAAAGTTAAAAAAGCAACAAGTTTGTTTAAAAAATATGACTAATTTAGGGGTCATGTGTCAGAAGCGTGCTCGTGCAGGGGCTGCGCCTGCCAATCAATTAGATTGCAATACTGATCCGAAAGCGCACCAATGCGCGAGTTAGTGCGTCCCCCGGAGGCGACGCGCGCCGATCCGCCCCCGTCGGTGCGAACATAGCTGCATGCGGCGGTGGGTGGCGCCACCCACCACGCAGCGCCACCTCCGGCGGGTCGAGGAGAGCCGAGTGTTGTATTGGCACGTGTTTGTAAGGATCGAGTCATGTGGCGCTCGGTCCCCTCTGCCTACCCCACAAGGAATTTAGCGTGAAGTTATAGATAGATAGACAAATTTATGTTTGCCGTTGGAGTATCGACTGTTATTTCTTTTTTTTTTTGAAAGGCCTGTGAGGAGACGCTCCCAGGTACCTGGGCTACTCGGTACCTGGTGTACCGCGCAGAAGTCCCAACTTTCCGCACTCGAACTTTTTTAACTGTAACGTTAAATGTGTTCTGCCACTAATGAAGAATTCAAGTCGCACGCGTCTTATATTGATAAGAAACTCTAAGTGTATAAGCAATTGACCTGTTCTTTTAGTACCGTAGCTGTATTCCCTGTAAAACAAAAAGCAAGTAAGCGACTCTATTTATCTAATTGTAACATCACGCCGAATCTCCTGCGGGGTAGGCAGAGAGAACCGAGCGTTACATGACTCGCTCCTTATCACCTCACTTGCTTCTTAAACATTCATAGCTCTTCTCATGCACGCTCGCCGGTTTCTAAGGCTCCTGAGGCATCACCTTCTGATAAAACGCGATCAGTTTGGTCATGGTTTGACTCTATTTATACTGACAAATAATGGAGGTATGCAATGCAGCAAAGCAAAGCAAGCAGGTGTTGTTGCAAAAAATCACAAAATCCCGATAAAATCTTGCGCAGATGAACAATTTTCTGTAAAGAATACGATATTGAAACGACTTTTGTTTATCGGTATTAACCGGATAATTACAGTTGTCAACACCGCTCTCTAAAACCTTTACAGCATTAATATTATGCAAATTGTCGTTGTAATCTCTATCTGAATGTTAAATACCTATCAATTATAATAACCAACATATTCGTAAGCTCGTCTACTTATCTAAGGCATTAATTTGAACCACTCAAAATATTATGCCACTGATAAAATGTTAGGCAGTGTATTCACTGTATGTGGTACCAAGTGTAATAAAAATATATATATACATCAAAACAGAGAGGTAGGGCCCATTAAATCAGCTCATCTAGGGAAGTACCTCCATCTCATAGAAAATCACAGCAAAATAATAACTGACTGGATGTTCATTATGTTCCTATGAGTGAGTGAAGTAGTCAGTAGATTCAGGCGTTATTTTACGAAAGTCAAATTTACATGCAGTTGGATCTAAATTGTTTGTGAGTTTCCGCCACCAATTAGTTTATGCAACCAACGCCGGCTGGCGCCCACCCACTAACGTTAGCAGATGCATGGCGCTGCTGGTATGACTGCTCCGATCGTCTCTACCTCGGCAGTGTGCATAAATATCAATTTTAAAGAAACGTACGACGTGCGCAAGGACCACATCTCATGGCGCTCGGTTTTCTCTGCTTACCCCGCAAGGAATCTGGCGTGAAGATATACATATGTACATACATACATAATAAATAAAACCGGAGTATCGCTCGCTTCCTATCCCAACTTGATTGACACCTGGCCGGTTGATAGATATACTGTAGGATCACAAGGATCAAAGGAGCCGAGGAGGAGTAGGATGTGATATTCGATTCTATCTGCTTACCTCACAAGGGACTTAGATATAGATACATAATTTACAAGAAATATCGTTACTATACGATTCTAGACGGCGTTCGCAGTCAAATCAGTATCGGCTTCCACGCTGCCGACTGATCACATCGTTATAGCAGGCCGTTCGCTGTTTACGAGCTTGAAAATTAACGAAAAAAACACTAGACAATTGATAATTTAAATTGATCTCTAGTAATTATGTCTAAAAAGTGTGAAAGTCACTGTTCTACGTCATGTGAGTTACAAATTTGACGATATACCTACATATTCGTAACCATACAGTCAATCCACGTCTTTATTGCAAACTATTGGCAATCAAGTATTTACAATAAAAGAGCATTTCTCGAAGCTTGTTAGAAATTTGCCGGCTGTGTCGAATTATCATCTGAATGCAAAATCAATTCTGAATTTACACAGCCATTTTGTCCGTAACTACTCGGGCATGGCCTACGATTTTATTATTATCAAGGGGCTGGTTCTGTGAATAGGTAATTTGACGTTACTGTGTTATATAGATGTTTCAAATAGTGTAAGATGTAGAGTAAGGCGATGAGTGTTATTGAAATTTGTGGACTAGCTTTATGCATAGCATAATATACAATACTTTTTCACGACATTAACAACGATAGTAATATTTGGAATCTCGCCGAAACATACAATTCGTTGGTTACATTATTTTAGATGTGTGTGAATTATAATTCCCTTTCACCGTTTCCACTTTCATAAATTTTACGTGTTCGTCCTATTTGCGGATGATTTGAGAAGAAAATTCTGAAGAATAAGATTTAGTCACGAAACAATAACTAATTAATCTATATATTAACACTGACAGATAGCCTGAAAAAGTTACTTATTAGATAATTGCGAAATACGAATATTTAATACATAAATTACACTTATACCTATTGAATCTCACTTGATTGCATTTCAAAATAAGTCATACATTTTTTGATACGCAGGTCATGAAAAGTACCATTTTCTTTTGATTTTAATCTTCATAAAAAAATCAATTTCTGTAGCCTTTCTTGCCTTGCTACAATAGTGATAAAACAAAATCCCATCTAAACCGTGTGATCAAGCAAAAACGTTCAATCATACCCATTGTGACGTAAGGTCAGCAATAAAAGACAATAATTTAAACAAAGCCGTGTTCAATACAAAATGGCGACGATATGAAAGCTAAAGTACAGTATAGAAATATGCAGTAGGTATAGTAGTAGTATACACAGTCTGTCAAGGTGTACGACAAAAGTATTACATTCAAACCATCGATTACTAATTAAAAACCATCCTTTCTCATTGTGACAAATACGGCTACCAAGAAACTGGCCGCGAGAAAGTGTGAACTATATTATAATGACTTAACTAGGCAAATTTAAACTAAGATTAATCAACCTTATACTATTACCTTATGTTCACACTCTTTTTAAGTTATTCTTTACCTACTTTTTCATACGGCTTGAGCAGTCAGAACCCGTTATATACGTTTTCCCATACATTTCGCGGTCGTATACGACCACCCGGGTTTCGGAGGGTTTCTACGATTCTCTTACAACAATAATGAGCATCAATTCTTTTCCAAGTCTCTTTTTTTTAATATCTTTGTCAGTCAATAGTAAAAAGTTAATAAAGTGACAGATCCGCGTATAAACACATAGACAGAGTTAATGTTGCCTTTATAATATATTAGTATAAATGCTCTTAAGTCTGTTCTTGCTTATACAACTTAGTCAGCTTTACCTTTTTGTGTTCATTGGCCTTTTTGTGACACTAAATTCGTATCTATTTCGCGATGGTTAAGATAATGTTTTGCAATCAAAAAACCTAATGCCACCATACGTCATGCAAACGATATTGTCGTAATGCTACAGATTTTGATATTTGTTTCTTTTACTGATAGTAATCTGCCCAAACTGCACTGAAGGATGTGTCCAAGAAGCTGGACTGGAAAACACGGGTGATCAATGTGACCGGCACGTACATTTCACACCTTCGACTTATACCTACGTAATGTCTGAAATGGTGAAGTAGTTAACGTTTTCAATGTTGTTTGTCGAGCTGTGGGGCTGAATGTAAAATATGATGAGACAAAAGTCAGGAGCAACGAATTCGTTCTGCCTCTCCCAATTATCGTCGAGAATGCAGTAATTGAAATGCCTAATGATTATGGCCACTTCCGACAAGCAATGCCGCTTAAAAACATCAACAAAGAAATCGAGATATTCAATACATTGGGTTGAGTGGAATTTGGAAACTTCTCAAATGTGTAAATTCTTAAATATCAAATTTGTAACCTCTGCGTTTTTCCCGCTTTTAGCTACTGTGCAGCGATCTGATCTCACACAATGAGGGATAAAGAGAGTTATGCTCCAAAAGAATCCCAAACGAGGAATTTAACGGAAATACTATGTCCATATATAATAATAATAATAATAATAATAAATATTGTCGGACAAATTACACAGCGCCATCTAGCCCCAAAGTAAGCGAAGCTTGTGTTATGGGTACTAGACAACTGATAAACATACGTAAATACACTTTTTTTTTGTAAATACATACTTATTATACATAGAAAATACCCAGACCAAGACAAACAGACATGTTCATGCACACAAATGTTTGTGTTGTGTGGGAATCGAACCCACGAGCGTTGGTGTCAAAGTAGCGTAACAACGCGTTTCACCACTGCGCCACCGAGCTCGTCAATATAGTCATATATAGTCTTTAAGATCAGTAAGCTGAACTAGACAGTAGGCGGGCTATAACTACCGAGTCAGTTATAAGGGAGGGATAACCTTTTACATGGACTGACGTCCTGAAACAAACAATCGATATTAGCTGGATATGGAAAACGGAGAATACGGTGGAAAGCATAAAGAGTAACATAGGTAAACAAGCGGCGGGTACATACTGTCTTATGATGATGACTACCCGATACCTGTGGACGTCAACGTCTCTCGGAGTCAGAGTCAGTGCAGTGAAAATGTATACTTCACTACTCGATGGTGCCATTATAGGTAAGATACAAGGGGAATATAACAAAAATTTATCGCGAACATTGCTCAATAAATTCTGTCGTTTAAGTTGCTAATATTGCAGGCAGTGATTTAACTGAATTTTGTTATGCTACGCCCAAAGACTATTATATGAAATTGTGTGCAATTTCCGTGGTATCCGTTAAACGGTTTGCAAATGCCGATTTCTCATACATCATAATTCTTCGACACACAATAAAATTGCAACTCGCTTCTTAATATTTCCTCGCATTTGTGTACTTGAAATAGCAATGCAGTTGTTAGTAATTTGATTATTTATGGCGGGCCTTCCTGGTCAGGTCCAAATAGTCTTGTGTCTTGTTGTTGACAGGGAATGAGCTTCATTCAACTTCCCCATCTTTTTCTACCCCGACTTCGTCTGATTCATACCTTATATTACCTACCTTGCCGTCTGTATACTATGAATCAAAGTCCTAAAATTCCATAAACTGATTTTAGAAATTACATGCTTATAGAACATTTTTTTATACTACGTCAGGAGGCATACAAGCATACGGCTCACCTGATGTGAAGCGGTTCCCGTAGCCTATTAACGCTTCTAGTACCTTGAGTATCACCCGCGCGATACCACTTCTACTGCTATTATAGCAACTCCTTAGGAGCTTTCTGGTGACCTCATTCTCACGCAGATACACAACAATTCTCCAGAGAGTTGCTATTAGGCGGCGGTTTTCTGTGGTGTTACTTCCCCAGATGGGCTACTTTAATGCGCCCTACTTCCCTTGAAAATCGGCAGAAATGAAAAACAATTTTAAATTTGGCCCTTTTTCAAAAAATCACCAATTAGATGTACCTATATGTGCGCATTTAGGTCAGCCACACAGCCCGACATCACCATCAGCGTGGATGATGAAGTACCTTATAAAAAATCGTAGTGAAATATTAGGGGTTATGAAATTGTCCATTTGTACTGAAAAATTAAAACTCGTTGTTGTCTAATATGTAACATATTTAATTAATCAAAATATTTACCCTGACTATCTATACGTTGCTGCGATCTAATCGGAAGTTTATTTATGCCTTTGCGATAGAACTCTGGGGATCTAGATTCGACAAACTGTGTGAAAGCATTCTGCACTTGTAACTCTTATTGCATGCTGCATAAGAACAGCATAAGGGTCAAAGGTTTATGCTTGACGTGCACTTAGCTGTGCTGTATTATTACTATTATAGTACTGTATGTGAATAATTTATATAGTTATAATGTGCTGTTGTTATGCATGAAATAAATTTTAATTATTATTATTAATGCCTCCTGGGAAGAAAATTTTTTTCCACGCATAAAATTGTCCAAATAATGAAAAAAATGGTAGTCAATTGGAGCAAGGTTTGGCGAGTACGGAGGATGACGGAGCAGTATGTACGAGTATTATATGTATTCAATATAAATGATGTTTAAGGAAATTCCCAGCTGTACTATGATGGAGCACGGGTTTCTTAAAAAATAAATTGTCTCATTATTTCTTAATTATATTTGACACCAAAGGTAATAAAAAATATAGTGATTCATCATGTATATATTATAAATATTAGTAATATATATTTATAATAGATACATGATGAATCACTATATATTTTTACTAAAATAACAAATATCACAGAATTACGCTATTCTTATGTTATGATTATAACATTTCGTCGCCATTTTTACAAGCACATAAGTAAAAATAAACATAATATTAATTTATCTATTATCACTATCTAGTTATATCTTCGTCTTTTTTAATATCTTTATATTTACAATATGTATTAATTATAAAAAAAATTGTTCCAAAAATTGTCTATAAATCAAAACTTCTCTATCCGGTCTTTGATTCAGTGGCTACCGAAAGTCTTCGGAGGTGTAGGTCGAGACTTTGCTATAATTACGTTTACTATATTGTAAAAGGCATAAAACGAAAAAACATTACGACGATATAGTTGGCACCAAATTTATACTCTATTGCAGGAATATCCAAGCAACAATTTTGTATTTTTTTTTCAAATAGGGTTAAAAATCATTGTTTTATTACATCATAAGAACTTTTACGTTAAAAATACATTAAAAGCAAATAAAGCATACGACATAACCCTCATAAACCCGTGTGACACGAGCCTACCTTATCTAATAGGAAACATTAAGTATGACACACGAAACCCTCACTAATACACAAAGAAAGTTGAAAAACTCTAACGACCCTGTATCACGCATCGAAAACTAAGCCAAATTAAAAGTTGACTACAATAAACAATAAAAAACAGAATAGGCTGTTTCTTGATTGGCGGAGTTGGTTTAATGACAGCACATAACAAGTAGATGGCGCTTCAAAACATTCAGAACAGTTTCGTGGTTGCTATAGTGCTTTAACATAACTGTGTTAGGTAGAAAAGTTGTTATGTGGAAAATATATTGTTATTATGCCAAATTTAGGAATACTCTTTTGGTGTTTCTCTATATCTAAGTTGTTTCAAATTTCAAAAATATTTTACGTAATTATATTGTTATAACGCATATTGTGAGCCAATGGTAACAACATACTAGGTACCCTTTTGTACGTGTCACGTAATGGCAAAATATAGGTGTCATAAGCAAAACAGACAACATTAAATTTTGGAACTTATATTTATTTATTCAAATACAAATATACAGGTTAGAAGCTTTATGACTAATTCGCTTTATTACTACATAGGGGTATGACTAGATCGCTTTATGACTAAATCTCGATTTGATTCCCTCCGGCCGTTATCGCAACTGCGATACGACGACGAGCGAAGCGAGGAGTGTTAGGTAGAACTGCGACCCTACAGCGCGCGAGCCGAGCGAGCGAAGCGAGCGTGCCGCGACAGCGACCGGCGAAGCGCCAGAACCGAACAATGTTAGTTTTAAGAATTATTGAACATTGTAAGTGGTTGCGAATCGCAGTTGCGACAACGGCCGGAGGGAGTCAAATCGAGATTTAGTCATAAAGCGATCTAGTCATACCCCTATGTAGTAATAAAGCGAATTAGTCATAAAGCTTCTAACCCAAATATACCTCGTCCAGCCATAAGTACTGTAATAAATGAATATGCATTTATTTTTTATGAAGTAATGTAATCTAAATTTAAATATAATTATGGAATATTTCAATATATTTATGGAAGTCTCAGCAAGACATAAAAAATAAATAATTCTATTCGAAATGGCCACCTTTGGGTTTCATACAGACCTTTAATCTGTCTGGTCACGAATCTATTAATTTACTATACTACACTGTTTCCATGGGAAATTTAGCATTATTAGCATTCATAAAATATCTCTGGAGGAAGCAGTGCCTCCAAATATTTTTTAAGAGACCCAATGTCGGCGTGTTGTTTCTAGCAGGTCATGTCCTCTAAAACTGATCACAATTTGTAGTCTAAGGGGTTCAGATCAGGGCTAGATAAGGACCAGTCTTCAGCTTTTATAAAGTTTGAGACGTTGGTTTCGAGCCAGGCTTGGGTAGTTCGTACCTTGTGACTAGGTGGAAAGTCCACGGTACTATGTATATTTTTAAAAATTGTATTGCTGAGAGGTTTCACAATACGATCCAAGACAGTCTCTTGCTAAACTTTGGCTGAAGTCTTCACTTCTTTTTCACAAAAGCGCACTTTGTGGTTATAACTAGGTATGTAGGAATGGTATTAAAGAAGTACCTTCTAATAAATGAATGGACACTTAAAGTTAACTTATCCTATTACAAGTCATTACTCAGCACAACAAACAACCGCTTAGTTTTCCATAAAGTAAAAAAAATTGCCGTAAGTAGTAGCAATTACAAAATAGCCATAACGAGCCCCTTGGTAATTCACAAACGAGGAATAATTCTTTATACGACATTGATTAGCTTGTAGTCATGAAAATCGAGGTGCACATCCATAATGACAATTTAAAGACGCTAAAGGTCGATTTTATTATCATATTGTATGATTCTTGTGGTACTATTAACCCTTATGACAACACTGTAATGATTGCAACTCACGCAAACAATTTTTCTTATCGCTTTAGTGTTGCTGGAATTTGTATTAGTTTTTATTGCTTTGAGATTATTGTTGTATAATATAGCAGATAGTATTCGCAGTATACTTTTTAGTTATATATTGTTACCCGAATACGGCGAAGCCAAAAGAGAGTTACGATTTTAGCAGGCAATGTACATATAACAGCGACCTATCAAAAGGTAGACACGTTATACACGAAAATTATTGTATTTTAAAATGGCGCAAGTAGTACTATATCTACGTACAGTTATTTATTATGACACTCTGCTCTAACAAAGAGACAAATGATATACCTGTCGTTAGAAAGTGATGAATATATCTTAAGACGTGATGAAGAAGTGATGTTTAGGCTTCCGAAAAGGAAAAACGGAACCCTTATAGGATCCCTTTGTTGTCTGTCTGTCTGTCAAGACTCTTTTACTCAGAAACGATGGAGCTATCAAGTTGAAACTAATATCAAATACTCAGATCTGAAATCCCTTCGACTAGTGAAAAAATCATGCGTCTAAGGCAACGCAATCAAAAGATACGGCGGTTTATGCCTCGTTTATGCGCATATATTGACGCTCGCAAGGAAATCAAAACCTATAGCGTAGGTACTTCCCGTTGACCTTGAATCATGAAATTTAGTAAGAAGCAATATCATGTAGCACAAGTGACGAAAAAAAATCGGAAAACCGCAAATTTGAAGTTGCATCACAAAAAAACCTTTTTTTGTGACAAAATATTTTTTACGGAACACTCAGTGCGCGAATAGAACTCGCACTTGACGGCTTTTTTATCTATTAAACTTAAAAAGTAAAACACTACCTATCTAAAGCGATAGTAGATGCAAGCGGAGGAATGCCAAGAGTTCCTTACTATGACCAAATTGATGCTTCTGATAAAGTGTTTTATCAGGAGCTGAGGTCAGAAGCCTCACCAGGCGTGTGCGTGTTATGAATGTTAAAGAAGCGAGCGAGCCACACCGCGCTAAGAACCGAGTCACTTGCGGATCTCTCTGCCTACCCCTGTAAAGATTTGGCCTTAATATATATCTACAATTTACTAACTAGATAGATTAACTAAATTTACAGTCGCACCTGTCGCCGACGGCTGGGGTTCATCGTCATATGGAGCCGCAAAAATCATGTAGTGTGCGGTTCCAAAGAAGTTTTCTACCGAGAACTCTAAAGTTGTGGAATGAGCTCCCTGTCGAGGCTTATCCTAGGGACTATATAGCATGAGGTTCTTCAAGAATGACGGGAGGTTTTTACAGGGTCGGCAACGTAAAAGTGACACCCCTTGCTTTGTAAATGTCTTCAGGCAGGCCCTACGCTTGTTTGTCACCATGGTTGTATAAAAAAAAATTTGATCCAAATCAGGACTACCGTGTCCGAGTTTCACGAAATATTTTTAAGCATATACAAGAATTACTCGTTTCATATAATAGGATTATCTACGATGCAATCTTGTTTATACCCCTTTCAGTTGACCATTTTTGAGGTAATAGGGTAAAATATATAAATACTTTAAATTTTAACATAAGTTAAAATATATAATGTAATTATTTCCACGCCGGAATATTTTACTAATAATAAATTAAATAAATAAAGAAACAATTTAATAACACAGCGCAGTGCCGTCTAGGCACATACTTAGTTACAAGCCTACAGCCCATCAGATGTAAAGTGGTTACCGTATCCTATGAACGCTTGTAATACATTAAGTGTCAGTCACGCGATGCTACTTCTGCCGCTAACACAGCAACTCCTTAGGAGCTAACTGGTGACCTCACTCACACGCACACAACAACCCTCAATGGAGATGTTATTTGGCTGCGCTTTTATACGAGGTGGGGACACTTCACCAGGCGGGCTGTTTTGATCCGCCCTACCTGTCTTACAATCACCCAGACTAACACAAACAGACATGTTCATGCACACAAATGTTTGCCTTGTGTGGGAATCGAACCCACGAGCGTTGATGTCAAAGTCGCGCCATTCACGACTGAGCCACCGAGCTCGTCAACAGCTAAAAGCAAGTCATGCTTTACACATTTACCTTTGTACTGTTCTTTTGCCGTTAATAAGAGTTAATATTCGAACTTCGAGTGTTAATCTGTTCTTAACTGTACATACCGGATTGGTGAAAGACACTATTTTCGAGCTGTTCGAAGGCAACTGACTTAGCTTAACGACAACACGAGTATCAGACCAGATTAAGATAATGACCCATCCAAATATTTTGGGCGACGTTGCTTGATTTACGTACTCAACCAACATACATAATAATGCGATATAAAGCAATTACCACATAGTGTGTATGTCGAATCGAGTCCATTCATGTCCTAGTGTTACAAATGTCCATTGCGGTAACTGCTTACCATCAGGCAAAATGTATAAATAAGTCTAGTATGAAATTTTACTATGAAAAATTACAATAATACCTAAATTGATTACGACCAATCTCTTCAAAAACTTCACAATAATGTTAAATTTTGAAATATGCCTGCATATAAAAACCTTATAAAATGCGTGATAATTATTTTCACACAGTACATCAATCTTACCACCACAACATATTATTCCAAAAGTTAAAGTTGTGTTTCATAATAATAAAATTGTGGTCTCTACATGTGAATAAATAAATGCTGTTTTGCAACTGATATTCTTTTGCAAATTTTATAACAAAATTGTTAGTTTGGTAAGAACATCGACGTAATGAGTATGAAAATAATATGAGCTAAGTAACGAGGGAAGGCAGGAGCTACTCACTAATTTATTAACTACAGCTATCGATGGCCGCCATACAGAAATTAACCTTTCCTATATTGCCTTCATCGTGCATATTACATAGTGCGATGAAATAATCTTCATACTTGCGTTTATTGTTAGTGTGCCGTTGAAAGTTTTCGAAGAAATTCAAGAGAAATCCCATTCAAAGCAGTCGTGTGGTCACAATCAGAGTAACCCGTTCATGTAAAATTCTGCTTAGTAGAATGAGAGTCAATTATATGGTACTCATTATTCATAATAATACACCGGTGCCTATTAGGGCAATAAACGATTTAAAACAGCACTTGTTGGCCTCCTAACTGAAAAGAAAACATATTATGACTTAAAACATGTCTAAATGATAAGAATTTGACGAGCTTGGTGGCTCAGTCGTGAATGACGCGACTTTGACACGAACGTTCGTGGATTCGATTCCCACACAAGACAAACATTTGTGTACATGAACATGTCTGTTTGTCTTGGTCTGGATGTTTTCAGAGAGGTAGGGTGCATCAAAGCAGCCCGTCTGGGGAAGTACCTCCACCTCACAGAAAACCACAGCCAAATAACAACTCCCTAGAGGGTTGTTGTGTTCCTGCGTGTGAGGCCACCAGTAAGCTCCTAAGGAGTTGTCTGTAAGATAATAGTGATACACTAAGACCTTATAAATCATAATAAATTTGTTACTTTTAATATTTATGTAATATTTAAAGAAAAACATTAATGGCCGTTGTCCGAGGCTTAGCTAAATTTCATTTCATTCTGCCACGCGCCGCTGTCAAATAACTGTCTCATTTCCCTCAAAGCATCAAAACTGTTTAATACTCTCACATCAATGTACATCAGGCCAACTCATAATAGGCTTGAAATTTTCTTATAGCTTAACTTGTACATAGATTTTCTTGGTCCGGGGGTGGCTATGTTCTATTACTTCTAATCTAAATTGATGGGGCGTCCAAAACCGGCATTTTTTCATAACATTAGTAATTTGCCGCGTAAAATAATATAATAAGCATAAGCTAGTTTCATTACTTAAGGCGGTGTATTAAGGTACGGGGCATTATGGAAACGATTACTTTACTTTAATGTTTGAGGTAGATTAGTTAAAATTGGAATTATGTTGTTGATGAGTCCGCTTTGTTTTTAAGTCCTTGTTTGAAGGAACTTGAATTTTTGTTTCTTTTGATCATCTCCCCAAATTAACGGGGTTATCCGTCAGATTCAGATCAGTCTTAAGAAAGTTTGCATATTTAAGCTTCTTTTATCCACATATTTCAGTCTTATTCTCTGAGTGCCTTAGAAAATATATTCCTGCAAGATGATAAAAAAGTTGCAAATTTTGATCTAAATATTCTATTTAATATGCTTTACATGGAATCATAGTCTGAGTAAATTCTACAGAAGAAATCTACTGGACCCTCACCAAATATTACGAAATAAGCTCCCATTAGGACCAACTTCCACAAAAGATCTTTTTGAGGAACTAGAGAATATTCAGAATATGTTCATTAGACAAGTTTTTGGCATACGTAAGTTTATTATATTTCTGAGTACCGTAAAAAGCTCAATCTGTTACCCTATTAAGGCTTCGTCCTATTTCACCTTTTCCATGTCCTCTTTAATGCTACGACTCTGAATTATGTTGCAAGTTTTGTGCTATAAACATAATGTCTCACTGCATTCCTCGAGATTACGTCGATGAATACTAATAAAATTTGTTTCTGAAATTGAAACGTGCGTAAGACAGGTTAAAAATTGAAATGAGGTAGATTAAATTCAGTCCAACTAAATCCCTCCAAGACACTAGTGTATGCATTCGTTGCAAAATAAACCCAATTTGTCGTAACTCGCACTAACCAGTTAAAGGACGGTTGTTAGTATTTCGACTAACATCGGCATCTTGAGCATCGGTATGTCGATACCACGAAAAACCACCACTCAGGATAGTGATATTCGGTTTTGCGATCACGAATTAACATATAGCCAAGATTAGCAGATTAGTGTGCTGCATATAGCAAGATGATCCATTATGCCCCTGCATCACTTTGGGTTCACCGCTTAAAAACCATTGCACATAATTCCACATAAGCTTCTCTTATGTGGAAAGCATTAGCCAAGAGCATTAACATTTCAGACGTCGAGACTCCAGCGAAATACAGTTATGTAAGTACTATATAAGTAACCTGAAGTGGAATGCCCAACAGGCTTCTAAAAATTTGATGTGCTGCTCAGCAGAACGAACCAGTACTTCACTTTGTTGCCGAGAGGATGTTGCCTCACTAATCTCAAATCTGACTACATATGAAGCTTGAGACTCGGTTCAAAGATGAGCTGTAAGAATTCTGACGATCCCAATCTTATACACAGTCCCTCAACATTATTTCAGACCGTATTCGTCCACTACTGAACATAGGCCTCCTGAACATAGGTCTCGATACCGTGCCGTATTGTACGAGCTGCCGTGAGCTGCGTATTGTACGACTAGCTGTTTAAAATGGTCAAAAACCTACCTACGGTACCTATACTCCAGGATTTTTTGTTCGAATAAATGAATGGTTATGCAATGCACAAGAAAACGGCGAGTGTTGGAATCTGACACGGTACTATCACTACGAAATGAAGCAGGCAGTATTATGATTTGAGAACTGAACTTAACATCTACCTTCACATTTTTTTAAAGAAAATTTTAAACATGCTAATGTTAATTCTAAAACAGACAACGGCAATACAATAAAAGCATGTGATATGGCTATAAGACTGATTATTTATATGTCATGTGAGTGTATGAACTGATTGGTGATCAATTATAAGCAATTTGAAGCACTTGCAGATACGTGACGACAGTATAGACAATTTGTATATGAACACTAATTTGTACAGAGTAGTGAACTTTCACAGATGCAGCATACTTTTTAGCACGTATAAGATAATTAATTGGTCAAAAAACTTGTGTCAAAAATGTTTACTTTGTTCGAGTAATGAGGTCGCGTCTACTTTGAATACCGTTTTAGTTATGACAGTCTTGGTTCAATGGCAGCTGTGAATAATGTACTTGTTAGTATAAGACGGTTAATATATTTTGTTCTAATGATCGACATTTAAGGCTTTTATATTGGGAATTTGATTTATGGAATATACAGCTAAAAGCAGATCACACTTGACACTCGAAGTTCGAATGTAACTCTTATTACGTGCTGCGTAAGGTCAGTTTTGATGCACTTCGCTATATCTATTGCTTGATTTGTGCACCTAGGCAGTGTGAAGTATTGTTTAACTTACTAGAGTCGTATTTCAACATGAACGCACAAACCTTATTATTAATATAACTAGAGGAAATTGAATTTTGTTTCAAGATTTTATTTTTTCCCCCGGGAACATATATTATTATGTCAATAGCTTTTCATATATTACGAAACCCGAAACCCAAGTTGATAAGATGACTTAAATGAAAATATAGGATATATTTTCATTTAAGTCACTACTAACATGTTTAATCCAAAGAATTTTTGAAATTAAAAAATATATATTTTATTTAATATAATATCATGCTAATGCGTTAATTTTTTATTATTTAAGTTAAGTAATCCTCGTCTCTCGATCTTAGCATAATCAGAATTAACAGATTTCAATAATAGACTTTATATTCACCTTTCCAAAATTATATACTGTACATTCAAACGAACCATGTTTCTTTGTACTGGCGAAGCGTACAAAAATGATGCTCTATTTCACCCGTACATTGATCAATTATAGGAACTATACAATGCAATAAAAAACACAAGTATTCAAGATCACCATCTATGCCTGGCTACTATTGACTATCTTTTCCTGAACAATAATGGCAATAAGGACTAAAATATAAATGAAATTGTATTTATACGTGAGATTTAAAGATTTTTATACAAATAAAGTGGAATTTCAATATACGACCTGCAACTGGAATATTATGCGGATACAATGAACAAATATACTACAAAATAATACAATGGCCAAATTTAAAATAATCAGCGAATAAGACCTCTACAAACAGGGTTCTACATCATATTGTACTATAAGTTGACACTCCCCTGTCAGCTTGTAATTTATAAGAGCTTCATAATTGTCTGGAAATTTGATTACACGTATTTTGATCGTCGGTCCGTAATGTGGTGGATCGGCGATCTTGTGATAATCGCAGCGAACTGATGTATGCAGGCGGCTCTGTAGGCTGATTCTACTAAAAAACTGCAACTGCACTGCAGCACGGCGTCTGTCAAAATATTTTGACGTTTCGTTAAACGTCACTGCTGTCAGATCGCTTAATGAAACGTCAAAATGTACGCATTTTGACACACGCCGCGCTGCAGTGCAGTTGCAGTTTTTTAGTGGAATCGGCCTACATGACCGATCTATGTGGAAGTATGATAAGGGGAAGTCATATGTTCGGTAAACGACGTTCTTCGTCTGAAATAATGATGATGAATTATTAAATCAAAATATATGCAAGACTTCCTGGGAAAAAATGCTACTTTATTTTTTGATGTCGGTTACAAATAACAATATAGCACACTGTCCACTCTGTACAATTAGTCTAAATTGCCCATTAAAACCAGCAGAGATTCCTGCAAACGACCGTATCTGACAATCAGCACCAATCAATAATCTATTGGCAGGCTTAATGACTAGCCAAGGATCCTAACCAGTTGCCGCTAGTAATTGTAGGCCAATGATGCTAGTAATTGGTTCGGCTGGGTAATAATTGGAATAATTAAAGATCAAGTAACAATTGATACCAATACTTCAATTGCCGTTTTGTAGAGTCGTTTTGTAGTAAATAATTTGACACTAAAATCTTTACGGTTAATCATACGATATCTAATTTACATTGATATACCAATATTTTTATAGAATGGGACAAATTTTCCGTGACACATCGCAAGGAATCTTCTGTGACGACTTAGCGTAGTGTAGTGTGTGTCACATGTGGCTAAAATATTACGGAGGACCACTACCTAGTGAGGCGAAACGTATTGATCATAACTTTAGGAACAAACATCGTTCCGTTGACATCCCAGAGCTGTGATAGCCCAGTGGATAAGGCACCGCCTAATGAGCAATAAGTCCGAATCTTGGCATGTACCAGTGAATTCGTGTTTTCCGATTCATGTACATATTTATAATTATCACTTGCTCGGCTGCGAAGGAAAACATTCTGAGGAAACCCACACGTGAAAGAAATTACATTTCGATAGATGTGTGACCTATCCTAGAAAAGGTCTGGTGTTCCCTCTGGGTTGTCGAGGTCAGACGGCAGTCGCTCCATATCAAAGTCGGTATCTTCGTCAAATCTTTAGGCTTAGGTAGCGGATCCCGCTAATCCTAATGGAACGGGATAACGCTAGAAAAAAGATCGTTCCGTGTACATACATGAATAATGATAGTCTAGGTCTAGTGGATAAAGAATCGATGTATTGACCAACTGGTATCTATATATATATGGGTTCCAAATTCAAAATAATAAAAAAAATTAAAATGTTAAAGTTATATATATATATAACTTTATATATATATATATATATATAACTTTTAACATTTTAATTTTTTATGTTAAAGTTATATATATATATATATATATATATAACTTTATATATATATATATATATATATATATATATATATAACTTTTAACATTTTTTTTTTTTATTATTTTGAATTTGGAACCCGTTTATTATGTTACATATTTTTTCGTATTTATTATCAAATTACAATACGGAATGGGGTGTTAAAGAAAATAGGATTGCAGTAATTGCCTTGCAAAAAGTGGGTATGGAGCCGTTGGTCATATTCAAGACATTCAACATTGCGCATATATATATATATATATATCTATATGCGCAATGTTGCAAGCATGCATATATAAAACACAAGATTACTAGCATTCTGCTTACTTCTGTATCATGTGTTTGGTTCAATAAATGGGGCATGTCTAGGTGACAAATTATCTCTCTACGTAGATCTTCCGATGTGTGCGGCGTTGCTCAATGTTGCATGACATGTCCACGTAAGAATAATCTGCTTCTTAGCTTTATCTGGTTTCCCAATCCAAACCGGTCCTCGGGTCCGCTAAATAAGCCTAAGGATTTGGTGAAGATACTGACTTTTACATAGAGCCACTGCAAAATGAACCGACCTAGAGGGAAAACCAGATCTTTCTTAGGTTAGGTCACATGTCTTTCGAAATGCTAATTTCTTGGACGTGCTGGTTCTTTTACAGCCGAGCAAATGATAATTACAAATATGTATCTTTAATAGTGCAATCTTGATTAAATAAATTAACACACCCAAATGTCCAGTCTATACAAGGCATATGCGCATCATATTCAACAATTTGCTCAAATGTTGTATGCCTCTTGACGTACTACTGTTACCTTTTTACAGAATAGATTAGTAGTAATTACCCGTATAACTTTGCCTGTATCTGCATTTTCATTGGTGGTAAAGATAACGTTTTTGAGTGTTCAGCTATAATGTTGAATTTTAATGAGATGTTTCAAAGTACCTAATGGTGAACATGAGTTAACGATAACTACAATTATACCTAAACGCGTAATTCTGATTTTGTTTTGAGCATTAATAGCCTAGTGAATAAAAACCCAGAATATTAACAGTATAGACCTTCGTTCGAATCGTGGTGAGGGCATATACTACTTAATACGTTCTTACGGATTAATGTACATATTTGCAATTGTCACTTGCACGGTGGTTAAGGAGCGTGAGAAAACCCGCTCGTCCAAGAAATTGTATTTTCAAAGACGTCTGACCTAACAAAGGTTTGGTCTGGTAGCCAAGTCTGTAAAAATCTCTTCACCTCAAGAAACCAGAAAAAACGTCAAGAAATTTTGCACAGGGAGTTCAATACACGGCTTTAATGTGAAGAAAGGTTCTCTAGAACCATACGTGTGTCACAGTGCATGACTATTTTGGTTCCATTACATGTGGATGGATTACGTGCCGCTGTTGCGATTGTAGAATGAAATAATTGCCATTATATCGAACAATTCCTCTTAACACAAACCATTGTACAATCGGTAGAACACACAATGGGTAAAGTCTCTACAATATATATGCGTACTCTCTTTATTCCGTGTGTAAGTATGGATCATTAAAAATTCTCACAACTTGCCTCTAAACAGAGTAACAAAGTTCAAGGTATCCAGGTACGCCCGCCCAAGGATGAGATATAAGTTTAGTTGATGTCATGTCGTAGCATAAATGTACGAGTACATTTACAATTGGGTAAGTAATTAAAATACATGATAGTAGATTTTCAAGAACAAATTTTATCTATCTATATCTTTACGCCAAGTCCCTTGCGGGGTAGGCAGATGTTCGTACGCCACGTGACTAAATCCTTATACACAGCACTCTCTTCTTTAACATTCATAGCTCTTGTCATGCGCGCTGGCCGTTTCCTAGGGCTTAGGCTTAGGCAAGAAGGAAAAACGTATCACTTGAAACACCAGTTATGTTTCATTTTGATAGAATATACCTAGTCCACTCATAAGTTCTGTTAGAAATGAATATGCGTTTAAATTTTTATGAAGTAATGTAATTTTAATAAAACTTACACGTACATATTTATGGAAGTCTCAGCAAAAAATAACGTTTCTATTAAAAATGGCCACCTTTGGCTTTGATACAGACCTTTAATCTGTCTGGCCACGAATATATGGACTTAAAGACGATATTTCTGTTTCTATGCCTTTCGCCCGCGTATCGGGACAGAAGGCGTTTTGATCGATCCTTCTTCTTCATCTGTAAGGATTGATATAGGGCATGCCCTGTCGATAAGCGCCGAGCTTCAGGTCTTTATTTTTATACGCGACAGAGTCCTACAGGGAATCTTTAATTCTCGCGATAAGATTTTTGTTTCCTAATAGGGTTTCGGCGAATTCTGGCTTTAACAGCATTAGCCTTTGTAGTTCTAACAACACGCGGTCGCCCCGATCTTTTATGGTCTTCAACAGAGGAAGTGATGGTACGAGTATATCTGTCAATAGTACGATATACGAACATACGGCTGATACCAAGCATTTGAAGTGTCTTGAATATGACCAACGGCTCCATACCCACTTTTTGCAACGCAATCACTGCAATCCTATTTTCTTTAACACCCCATACCGTATTGTAATTTGATAATAAATACGAAAAAATATGTAACATAATGAACGGGTTCAAAATTCAAAATAATAAAAAAAAAATGTTAAAAGTTTCTACGTAACAGTATTTATAGTCAAACTAGTTGAATAAAAAAGATAGAATAGAATATATAAAACAAAGAACCATAAATTACTGTACTGACGCGAATGCTTAATATAGGTACCAAACACTGCCATTATTGATCATGACTGCTTTCTTAATTCAATAAATATTATGGTTATAAAATGTAGAGGGTCCAATTAAGACGTAAAACTACAAATTAATCCTAACTTTTTGGTAATACCGTCTAAGGGTAATAAATGAAAGTCATAAGATCATCGCAGCTGGATCGTATGTTGGTACTTTTACATGGTATAAACTCAAAAATTTTATAAGACATTGAAAGATTTAACTAAAATTCCTCAAGAGCGACTAATGAAGACTGTATAAACTAATTAAACATTTTATTTATATAAATATAAATTTTACAAGTTACGAATAATGTTATATTCTTCAATGATGTTTCCTCTTGTACCTAGTATATCTTTTCTCTGTATCATCCTAAGGTCGACTGGTAGAGAAGGCCCTTATAATATTAAATCTACACGAGGAGATAAAAATTACAAAATTAAAAATTAACTCAAAAATTTCATAATTACAATTCATTTATTTAAGGGAGCAGAACAGTAATCAATGATCATCTTAAGTTGGTATTTACATATAATAAGTTTTTATTAAAATAGCCGGTAAAGGTCCCAATAAGAAAGTGATAATTAGATGATATAAACTTCAATAACTCAGCGCCAACAACGGACCACCTCGAGTTCGTCACTAGTCCCACGCAGACCGATGTCAAATAAACTAGAAAAGCAAGGAATCCCACACTTTGCCCCGCAATTGTTGTCCGGTGTTAATAAAACGGCATATATTTTAGCTATTTTGACAGTTCTAAGCTATTTGTAACGTTGAATACACACCGTTATGTAAAACGGCCAGCAGATTCTGGTGTTAGTTTGATATTTTAATTTAGATACCAAAATACTAATTCTTTCTACTTTATACGTGTCGGACACCAATTAGTTTATGAGATTGTGTCGGCCGACACATACCGACTTCTGTTATTGAATGTACGCCGAATTCGACGTCATTGTTGCATAGACCGCTCTGGCCGACTGTTAACCGGTCAATCGAGGAACACTTTTAATTTCACTGTGTCAGTGTGTCTGTTTAGCTATTATGTCACATTTATTTTATTGAAAAACTATAAAAAGCATAGAAACGAATTTTTTTTTTTATATAACTAGATTGGTAAAAAAGCATGCGGCCTGCATCAGACTGTAAGCGGTCACCGTAGCCTATTGACGCTCGCAACACCATGGGGATGTAACTCGTGCGCTGCCAATCTTGTGACCTAAGGATGTTTCGTCATAGTACCCAGTAATTTCTCTGCCATATCTCACCTTTCAAACCGGAACACAGCTATATAAATATAGTGTTTAACATTGAGTTTATATGCAATGTGTAAGTATATAATTAGGCTAATTCCTACATAAAATTTATTTAAGTTTTATCCCATTAAATGGGAAATCATTAAAAAGAAAATCTCAAAGGTTCTGCTCATCGTTTATTTATTATAATTGACACTCGTATTTGTAAATCGTTATTTTCGGATAGCCTCGATTTCTTTTTGAAAATCGTGTTAAATTTCATAACTTACTGAAATTAGTTTTAAGTAATTTTAAAATCAAATGGTTTCATATAGCCGATCGTGCATTAAAAACATATGAAAACAATTATTTGCTCAGAGATTAATTAATTCAGAGCTGAGAATTACAGACCATACACTTGTTTGCCATCTTAGTGGCATAAAAGAAAAGAAGGAATAATAGTGTTAAACTTCGGAAGACTCGTAATGCCGTAGTCTGAACTTTGATCTATAATGGAATTAATGCCGGGAAACAGGAATGGTTGACAATGGAACTTAACGTTTTATATAAGTAATCATAGGCAACGTACTGTGTTATGTTATTAAAACGGTGACGTTACCAATACTGTATCCTGTCAAGAGAGAACATTACGTTGTTATGGTTATGATCATAGGTTTGTTCGTTGTAAAATTGGTGGAATAAATTGTCCGTATGTCACGGGCTATATAGCTGGAAGCGAGTAGTGAACGCCTACGGTGTTCATGAAAGCGTTCAGCTTACAACTTGATTTGTGATTTTCAAGATTATTGCTTTTACATTCCATTATACTGTTTGTAATTTAGTCTTGTGGTTCGATTGCTCCGTAACGCTGGCTTAAATAGCTTAAGTAACGTTTATTAGAAATTATACCATGATAATGTCCCTTACCACAGTTTTATTTCGAATTATTAGCACTAAACCGCACAATGGCGATCTATATTTGTAAAGAGCTCTGCGACCATTTACGCGTATTACATTTTCATCAATAGAATATTGGTAAGTAAAGCAACGTTAGCGCCAGTTTATTATTCAACGGAACCAACTTACATACACGATTTGATTACTGGAAAAAGGAACGCGTATATTTTATTTTATATACCTAATTATTGTAAGGTTTATTGACCTAATGCTATTATTAAACATACATGACTAATGCATGCAACCACAACTTACTAATAATTATTTGTTACGGTAAAGAATAGAAAACATCAAACCGTTATTAACAAAGCTGTAAGAATATCTTAAATCATAGAATATGATAAAACCGCATTATAATTCAAAGAATAACATCTCCATTCAGAAGCAAGTATTAAACCTGATCCCTCTATGCAGTAGGCACGTATCTACATCCATGCAAGTCGTAAACACAAAAAAATACGAGTCTGCCTCACTTTTACACTTAAATATAGCTTCCTCTAACAATTGAGTGCGTTGACTTTTTCTTAAAACCTTTTTACTTCCAGCCAGGTTTTATTTTAATATTATATCTTACCTTTATGACAATTTTATTAAGGCTTGGGTGGTAACAATACGGTCTCGTTCATTCATTAAAATAATGTGTTGCGAGGCTGGAATATTTTCGCTTTAATTTAAAGTAATGTTTATTTCTAGACTTGAATGGACCTTCTTTGTTAATAAACTGCGTGGTGCATGATTATGATTTGCAGTGACCAGCATTAAATGGAATCTGTAATAACTTGTGAACTTTATTCGAAATAATGTTAAATTTTCCGCTTTTGTTACTTTATGCGACATCTTGTAATTGGTCTGTTATAGGTATAGAAAATAGTAAAATCCAGCACTAGTAGTGGTATGATTATTCACGTAAATCTTCTATTACACTTTTTATTTGAAGACTCTTTTATTCCGGTTCGGGTAGTAGACAAGCATACGGTCCGCCTGATATGGCTGGTATATCGTAGTCTATAGATGCTTTCAATCTATAAAATATTGCTCATCGGTTGCCATCTCCACTACCAACACAGCTACCATCTCAGACGAGCTCGGTGGCGCCGCGGTTAATAACGCGACTTTGACACCAACGCTCGTGTGTTTGATTCCCACACAGGATAAACATTTGTATGCATAAACATGTCTTGTTTGTCATGATCTGGTTTTTAACAGAGGTAGGGCGTTCAGCCCGTTGGTGAAGTAGTTCCACCTTACAGAAAACCGTAGCCAAATAACAACTCTCTGGAGGGTTGTTGAGTTCCTGCGTCTAAATGAGGTCACCAGTAACCTCCTAAGGAGTTGCTATAATAGCAGCAGAGATGATATCGCGCGAGTGATATTTAATGAATTACCAGCATTTATAGGCTACGGTAACGACTTTACATCAGTTGGACCGTATGCTTGAATGCCTCCCGACTTTGTAAAAAAAATGCGTCCGGAGTTTCGTAGTATTCATTCGCAGGAACACAAATATAACTACACAGGTAGTTGATGTATGACAACGGTGTTCTTAAAGGCGGCCATATTCTCAAATACCCATTCGTCAGAACTTATTTAGTATTGGGCAGGGTGCACTAAGTGCAGGTGCAGTTGCCAACTTTTCAGAATAAATGCGAGATTCTGCTTTGATTCTTCTAGTAAATTATCTTCTTTGGATCCTTGCATTTCCTACAACAGAAGCTCTTTCTTTACATCTAATTTCTATCTTCTTCTTAGCGTTACCCCGTTTTCCAAACATATTAGGATTGGCGGGGTACACTACGTAAGCCCAAGGATTGGCTAATATACTGATTTTTACGTGAAACGGCTGCTGTCTGACTTCCGCAACTCAGCGAGAAAACCAGATCATTCTTAGGTAAGGGTTCGAAATATAATTACTTGGACATGTGGGTTTCCTCACGATGTTTTCCTTCACCGCCGAGCAAGTGATAATTACAAATATGAATACATAAATCCGAAAATACGAAATCCGAATTTTAATAGTACATGCCAGGATTCGAACCGACGACCTCTTGGCCGATTCTTTATACACTAGACTATCACTGCTCTCACATTGAATTTCTAATTAAGTACATATCTTTAGTGCTTTCCAAACTCTACACAAGATAAGATATGATAGACAAATCTACCTACACATTTTACTTTCCAAAAAAATAAGTGTATTTGAAGCACGTCGACGTACGACATAAGTTTTATCGTAAATCTCAACGATTATTTCAGAATAGGCCAAAGAACACGTGACAGAGAACAAGCTACCGGATGCGCGGGCGCATCTCATTTTTAATTAAACTATGAAATTTGATGCTCGTCGCTGTATTTTTGATGTAACCATGCACCTTGTCTGTCAAGTACTTTTGACATATTAGTGAATATAGAACGAACTCGGTGACGCAGTAGATAATGGGCAGGGAGAACTGAGCACCACTGACTCGATCCTTAAGGCGACACCTCGATCGTGAAGCTTTAAAATGGCTCCGCCCAATCACCCCGCGCCCCTCAATTGACACTCGACGCTCGATTTGTAAAATTTGAAATTAGCGCCTAATAGGTAACCTGGGGTCAACGTATAGTCAATGCAAACGAACAGAAAAGCTACAGAGTCGCGTCACACTTAAATAAAATTTATAATATCAATATTTAATAAAAATTATTGATTTAATTATTATTTAGCTTTATACATACTAAACCAAACATATTTATTTAAGCTAGACGGAAAACAATAGTAATAATAGTAATAAAAAACTACAGAAACGTATTCACTTTTAAAAGTTTATTGAAAGAGAAATCAATGACATCGTTTTATGTTTATATCTCTATAAGTTAACATGTCTTGGTATCTATGTTGTTCTTACTTAGGTCTCGTCCAGTGGCGCCCTCATTGAATAAAAAAACATATTATAGCATAGAAGATAAACATTATGAAATCTTATGTTGCATTTATTACGAAGATAGTAAAGTATTTTTACGTCATTAAACCAACACTCAAAATATTCCACTATCGTTGTTATAAGCAAAAGTGCTAAAAGAGGCCGTTTTTTGGCAATTATGCCTATAACAACGAAAGCAAAACATTTCAATTGTTGGTTTAATGACGTAAAAGTACGTTATTGTATTTGTAACACACGCAACACATGACTTTATAATGTTTATCTTCCACGCTAAGATACGATATTTTATTCCTTGAGGCGCCACTGGACGGCATGTATCCCCCTTAAGAAGAATGAAACACCAGCTACATAATACAACATTGTTTATCGAGAGGCTAAAGCGGGCCATTTGTTGATTCGGACACATATGTTTAGTTAGCAGATACACCATCTAAACTGCAAACACTGGTCACAGCGATGAAAGACGACTGTATGGAGAAAGGCTTACTACTGAATGCGAAGAAAACAAAGATAATGGTATTTGAAAGAGAAGAATCCAGAACTAATGTAAGGATTACGATTGATGATGAAGTGTTGGAACAAGTGGATGAGTTTGTATATCTTGGATGCGCTTTCAGCAGGGATGGAAGGTACACCGCAGATGTGGAAAGACGAGTGAGTGCTGGGAATAGTGTGAATGGAGCGTTGGGAAAACTTCTTGGCAGTAAAATCCTGAGCCAGAAGGCACAACTCGCTATACACAATGCAGTGTTGGTCCCAACGCTAACTTATGGAAGCGAGAGTTGGGTATGGCAGAAAGAGCATGAAAGTAGAATAAACGCGGTTGAAATGCGAGCGCTGCGCAAAATTTGTGGCTTGTAGACCGTATTCGTAATGATGATGTTAGAAATAGAGTTGGTCTGAAAGAGAGCGTCGGTGTTAAAATAAGAAGAGGCATGCTCCGATGGTTCGGGCATGTAGAAAGAATGCAAGATGAAAGAATAACGAAGCAGATATACAATGCAAAAGTGGAAGGATGTAGGAGCCGGGGAAGGCCAAGACTTACCTACCATGACCAAATTGGTCATGTTCTATCAGAAGGTGATGTCAGGAGCCCTAGAAACCGGCGTGCGTGCATGAGAAGAGCAATGAATGTTAAAGAAGCGTGTGAGATATGTAAGGATCGAGTCACGTGGCGCTCGGCTCTCTCTGCCTACCCCGCAAGGGATTTGGCTTGAAGTTATAGATGTTCGAGTGTCATAATGGCTGATAGCGCCGAGTAAACACAGGATTTTTTTATTTCGAATAAATAAGAGAAATAAAATTATCAGATTGAAATTGAAATAGAAAATTGGAATTTTTTTGCAACTCCCTCCTGGTGAAGATTCACAAGTTATTTTACACAGTTAGGTATAGCTCTGGTAGGGATCCTAGCTTTTTCCCTAAATATAATACACTCTCGAATGACTAGGTATGCGCTTTCACTAACAGTCAATTTAACTTCGCGAATTTTATAAAAAAGTACAGGAAGAACTTGACGGTTAGACGGTAATTTTGCGCCTATTATTTGATAATTTACGTCTCCAACTAAGAAAATACTTGATTTATTGCTTCTCAATTCCACTGCCATCTTATAAAAGTTAAAACATTACGTATTAATCACGAGAATAACTGACATTCAAAATTAATAGACGGTTAGGTAATTATGACGAAGTTAACGATGCTCTCTCTAAAGTTATTCATTGGTTTAGTGTTAATAATCTGCTTTTAAATGATAAAAAGACTAAAGTAATTAAGTTCTCAACACCTAATGTAAGGCAGGTGGCTACCAATGTACATGTTAATGGAACTAATTTAGCCTCTGTGGAGACAACTGTGTTCTTGGGTATAACAATTGACTCCAGACTACAAAGGGGCCCACAAATTGAAAAATTATCAGGAAAACTAAGTTCTGCAGCTTATGCAGTGAAAACTATTAGACGGCTCACTGATATTGATACGGCTAGAATAGTTTATTTCAGCTACTTTCATAGTATTATGTCATATGGAATTCTTCTTTGGGGTAACTCCGCGGATATTAACACCATCTTTTTATTGCAAAAGAGAGCCATAAGAGCTATCTACAAACTTGGTCCCCGTGAGAGCCTTAGAGAAAAATTCAAAGAAATAAATATTTTAACAGTCGCATCGCAATATATCTATGAAAATCTTTTGTATGTCCATAAAAACATAGACTCATTTTGTAAAAAGAGTGATATTCATAGCATAAATACTTGATATAAGCATAATCTTGTGTTATATGCAAGCCGTCTCCACAAAACAAGTAATTATTTTATGGGGCAATTATACGGTTCTATAACAAACTTCCCAGCAATATAAGAGATTTGTCAATAAACAAATTTAAAACTACTATTAAAGCCAAATTGTGTAGCAGGGCATATTATAAAGTATCTGACTATATTAATGATAAAAATGCCTGGGAGTGAGTCGATCCAATTATAATGTAATTAACAAAATATGTAAATTTGTTTGGATACCAAAAGAGGGATGCCTGAGTTTTTTGGCAGTATTTTTATCAGTGCTCACCTAGTCATAAACTGCACGGTAGGGAAAAAAAATGAGACGATTCCAAACAAATGTAGCCATTTTTACGGAATAAAAAGATTTTGACTTTGAATTTGAACAAATGAATACCGCGAGTACGTGCGGCACTGCCGCGCAACTTGTATGAACATGTTTCGATGTAATTCGGCACGGATTATCGTAATCCAAATAAGTTAAAAATTAATTTCCAAGTGTTTTAAAAGCAAATGAACAAAACTAAGACATATGCGTTAGAAAATAAAAACTTTGAAAAATAAGGGACACCCTAATATACATATATACAAATAGATTTTATAATCTATTCATATTTAAAAAAAACATGTGACAAATGATTTTCTTGCTGTTTCATAACTTTAACTTCAGTATAATGACATTTATTGTATTTTACTTATGTATACTCTGTGTTTTGTATTGTTGTACGTTTCCTTGTTATTTATTAAACTCTCAAGAAGAAAGAACCAGGACCATCTCTGATGTTGCAAAATAAATCTAATCCGTACAATAGTTCAATACTAACCACAATGTATAGAATAGATGATTTTTTTGTGTTTTCAGTGTTGGTTCATAGTAAATATTATTTGTTTTCACGAGTACCATGGGTATAAGTATACTATCTATCTATATCTTCACGCTAAATCCCTCGTGAGCGCCACATGACTCGGTACTTACACACCTCGCTCGCTTCTTTAACATGAAACATACAGAGTTTTTTTAAAAACTATCAAAATATACTATTTTACCAGTAATTATTTTAATACAAAAAAAAAAAAAACCTCCACTGGTTTTCTATCTTCTGATTGGATAAATTTCCAACGTAAACTAACCTTCACCTACGTACAATGTCTAAGTCGGAGTTCGGTGAGCTTATAATGGTTACTATGAGTTTGTCGTCCCGTATGACACTTACGTTAAAGTAGCATATAAATCGAGTAGTGATTCTTCTAGTGGAATATGTTTATTTAGTAAGTTTCTCCTAAAAAACAAAACAGCAAAAATATTCTATTTTATAAGTTTTTATTTTAATACAAAGAAATAAAGAGTCTCCACTGGTTGCTATGTGCTGAGAACGCGAACCTTATTGGTATAAATTTCCAACGTAACCTGACCTCCACCGACGTACAACTTCTAAGTCGGAGTTCGGTCAGATTATAATGGACAAAATAGGAGTTTGACGTCCTATATAGGTACGCGGTCAGCCTGTGGATAATGTATACCAATTATCAAATGTTACTGTTTATTCCTGCAAAAAATAACACTTATTTAATTAATGCAGTTTTATATAGAGTTATTAAGTAATCAAAATTAAAAAAAAGTTTGAAGAGGAATTAAATAGCTTGGGCCAACCATACCTAGGAACTGTTCTAAAAACTAGAAATATGTCTACACAATGTTATTATAATATGTTTAATGAATATAATAATTAAAAAAAATAAATACCTTGTCTTGTTCGCCTCCCCCATTCTACGAACATTTTCTTTGTATTTTTATTCTATATATTTTCTTTTTAGTGTTCCCCATTATTACAACAGTATAATAAATATATATAAACCTATAATATTATTTACTACTTATATCTAATAATAATACACTTACGCTAAATACTATAATATTGAATATTTACAACTATTAATTATAAAAACTTCGGTGTCGCGATGTAAATGGAGCGAGCTCGAGCAGACAGTCGACATAGGTATTACCTCGAAGCGGGCTGCAGCCGGACTGGCTGGATGTAGTTAGTCAACGCGTTTATAATCCTCATTACCGCACAATAAGGTCGAAAACACGTAGCACCCA
Source organism: Pyralis farinalis (assembly GCA_947507595.1). Lineage (NCBI taxonomy): Eukaryota > Metazoa > Arthropoda > Insecta > Lepidoptera > Pyralidae > Pyralis > Pyralis farinalis. Next base: position 19,944,375 of record OX382276.1, on the reverse strand, counting down.
AGACGAATGTGATCGCTTAGAAATTGTCAGAAACTTAAAATATTTTTAAAAAATTTCATGTTTCACTTATCAAAATATGCAGCAAGCATATTATAAACATAGATATTACTAATAGATTTAAGTAATTTTGAAGCGTATAAACAGAACAACTTCGTTGTAATTTCAAAAATAATGAATTTCAGGAGGTGTTTTCGAAAGTAATTATTATCGAATCAATTTTACACAATCGCGTATTTGAGCAAGCAAATTCAAGATAAAGAAATGAAGTTATTTATATTAAAATCTTAGATCCGTCAGTTTAGTCATTAGCCTATACTATTCGATGAAAGTTGGTCTAATTTTTCGATGTGTCGCCTTAAACATTTTGCTCGCTTCTTTAACATTCATAGCTCTTCTTACGCTCGGTTAGTTTCTAGGGCACTTTGACATCACTTTTTGATAAAACACGACCAATTTAATCGTGGCGTGAGACACAAATATTGTGTTCAAGAGCCAGAAACGATGTGTAACAGCGATATGTGGATTGATTGATTGATCGACGAGCTCGGTGGCTCAGTCGTGATAGACGCGACTTTGACACCAACGCTCGTGGGTTCGATTCCCACACAAGACAAACATTTGTGTGCACGAATATGTCTGATTGTCTTGTTCTGTATGTTCCAGTTAAGCTCCTAAGGAGTTGTTGTGTCAGCAGCAGAGGTACCATCGCGCGAGTGTTTCTTAATATGTTACAAGCGGTTATAGGCCACGGTAACTATTTTACATGAGGTAAGCCGCATGCTTGTATGTCTGCCGGCGTTCTATAACAAAAAAACTTCCTCGTTTAGACTTGTGGTACTTTTGGCACCGAATCAATAGTGAAACGACCATATTTGCCTTGTCAGTAATATCATATGTTATTTTATATACAACGTCCCGAGGTTGTATAAAAAAAACGAGTGTGCTTTAGACCACACGACTGAAGTAAAACTTCGTTAGCTCCATATTTTGTGATACAGACAATAGGCCTGCACTGTGTCTTAGATATACGAAACTTAACTCGCTATGAGTGAAAGAAAATATGTGCTCGCACCTCTCTCTCTTGCCCCTACAGTAATATACGAAACGTAACTCTTTCTCTTTCTATCTTCACTAACTTATATCTCCTTCGCAACTTCCGTTCGCCTCGCCCGATCACACTTTTCGTAACGGTCTCGTCACGCATTCACCAGCTTACTCCCCAACTCAAGCGTGCGTAAAGAAGTATTACTTCAAAAGCAACCATACCCACCTCCTACCACCACTTCATGTAAGTTAAGGTAACCTAAGGACGTTTGAAATACTAGGAACATGGCTGGCGCTTTAATACCTTCATTATTGACACAGTAACTCCTGTAGTAGCTTCCATGTAATGTCTCTCACTCACAGGAACACAACAATTATCTAGGGAAATTTAACCGGACGTATTTTTGCGCTCTACCTCTCTTTCGATGTGGGGCAGCACTAGAGTGGAGCCGTGTGTACAAAAAGGAAGCATTGGAAGGACGCTGCTGAATGCGGGAAGCAAATAAATATGACGTAAGCAATAAGGATGGCTTATTTATAATCTAGCAGTGAAAAAGTAAAAGATGTCTATTAATAATAATACGCATAATACTTGTAAAATTACTATCAGAAATAAAACATGCAAGTAAAAAAAATAAACTTGTTTTATTGTTTAATGTCTGGCAGAGATTAGTACTACTAGCGACATCTATCGACGAATAGAATCATTTACGGTCCAAGATCTGAAAGCCGGCAGATCTACGTAATTTTAATCAAACTTCAATTATCAGTAAAAATAATATTTGTTATCTTGAAACCCCCGGAACTTTTGGCATAGAGCAGGTACAAAAGTAGGCATATAACAATATTTAGTAGTTACCTTCGTTAAAGTGTGATGGCTGGTTTCTAAGTATCGTTACGTTATTTGTAACTAATGTTCGTTATTGCCAGACATTTTTTGGAACACTTGACCTTAGCTAGACGCTTTAGGCCCCAAAAAAATCTTGACTGTGTTATAGTATGTACCTACCTATAAATATTGTCGGACAAATTACACAGCGCCATCTAGCCCCAAAGTAAGCGAAGCTTGTGTTATGGGTACTAGACAACTGATAAACATACGTAAATACATTTTTTTTTTTGTAAATACATACTTATTATACATAGAAAGAACCCAGACCAAGACAAACAGACATGCTCATGCACACAAATGTTTGTACTGTGTGGGAATCGAACCCACGAGCGTTGGTGTCAAAGTAGTGTAACAACGCGTTTCACCACTGCACCACCGAGCTCGTCATATATATATTATATATAATGTATAGTCTATCAGTCTATACGTTCAAACCGTTCCGTTGTGGAGTAGATAGAAGAAACAACTGAGCGCAACACTGCTTAATCTTTACGCACTTTACTACATTCGTAGTTCTTTTCATGCACATCCGCCGGTTCTTGAAGGTCATGACGGGAATGTGCGGAGCCCCAAGAACCTACGAGTGTGCAGTGCAGAATTCTCATAAAACATGACCAATTTCGGTCATAATAGGTAAGTCTCGGCCTCGCTCTGTTCCTTCATTCTTCCATGTTTGCATTCTTTATCTGTTTCGTCAATCTTTCGTACCGAATCCGTCAACAAACTGATTAAGCAAGTTGAAATTTCATGTATGCCGGTTTGGGGTAGCATTTCAAGAACTTTTATTAAGATTCAGACTACTCTCGCCCCTCTTTTCGCTCCATATTTAAAAATCTACCTAGAGGAATGTTTGGCCGTTCAAATTACTAGTTATATCCGGTGCTCAAAATTCGTATGAGCGCGATCCGAGTCTCGATCTATTAGAGTTCCTTAACGGTTTATGACTAATTTCTTATACGCAATAACCCTTATAAATTGTTGGTAGATTTAGGTGTTATATTGCGAATTTAAAAAATTACAGGCAATTTGATCTAAACTACTATTCTATATTTCTATCCACACTATATTTTTGTTAAAGTTCTTATCCTTGTGTTCTGAGAATTTTTATATTCATTATTCGTTAATGACAAGATAACGTATTTTTTTTTTATAGACGACCAATACAATGATTTCGAAAAGATAAATTCCAATACAATATTTAAATTAAAGAATATGTTTAATCACTATTTTTTTTATGGATTGTTTTTATAAATTTTCCCTCTATGTTTCTTTTAAGTATACATGATATTGTGATTTGGCAATAAAAATATTTCAATGTCAAATTTCAATTTCAATTTCAACTATACCTAGGTACAGTAGGTAGGTAATATATATCCGTGACCCAGAACAGTTTCTTCAAGTGCACATTTTAATTTTATTTTTCCCTTTAAATTAATCATATTTTTATATGTATTTTACTTAAAAAAATGTTTATATTACATTACCATTTATATACTTAGGTACTATGAAAAAATCATCGATGAGTAGATACATGGGAAAAGTCATTAACTAAAGTTAACCCTACGAATACCTTTTTAATTCCCCCATATGTGGAACAAAGGATTCCTTGCGTTTCAATTAAGGCTGGTTTCGTGGTTTTACCAAACTCGGTTTAAACTTTCAACGTGTGTGATCTAAAGGTACGGTTAAAGGATCGTTTGAAGTTCCCTTTATTAGAATTCTCAAGTGTTTAATTAGTGAGTTTAAAATTAATTGTACATAAAACCATGAAAGTATAGAACGCGCTATGTAGGTACATAAATTCTAAAGCTATCACAATAATTTAGTGTATTTATATAGAGTTTGTGCACCACGAGATTAGTATGTAATACGGAGTAAAGAAAAGGTGCACATAGTGCTAAGAACTGCCTCAAGCGGACAATCTTTAGAATGTATAGTACGCAATAATAATAATAAATAACAAACAAAGTTTAATATTGGATGAAAATACGTAAATTAACACATACATCACGTGTATGTATAATCACAAGCGTAAATTACCAATCTACAAATTGTTGTAATTAAAAGTATTCCAGGAGAAAGAGTATTAGAAAGAATAAAAAAATAGTAGCAAGAGAATAAGGCAATCATTTTTATATCTATTGACATGTTGTAGCACTTTTAATACATTTTTACTTATGTATAATAAGCGAAAAATGTATTCAAATTAAGTAAATTAAGAATTTATTTATATTTGTATTTCAATTTTATGCATGTTGTACTTGAAAACGGGAAATATTAAACAATTTATAAAAACATACTGTCTGTTTTATGGGTTTTTGTGTCGTAAATACAATACGTTTTATTCGAACGTAAAATATATATGAAACTGTACTTTCTGTGACTGTACTTATTTTGCTTTAAACCAGTTTTATTATGAGTTAACTACGCAAAATTTTCAGCGCCCCTATATACAAATTAGCGTTAGGCGAATGTATATTTAAAGCAGCCCGTCTGGGGAAATGCCTCCACCTCACAGAAAACCGCAGCCAAATAACAACTCCTTAGAGGGTTGTTGTGTTCCGGCGTGTGAGTGAGGTCACCAGTAAACTCCCAAAGAGTTGCTGTGTAAGCAGCAGAGGAGGCATCGCGCGAGTGATACTTAATATATCGCAAGCCTTAATAGGCTACGGTACCCGCTTTACATCAGGTGGGCCGTATGCTTGTATGCCTGCCGACGTAGTATATAATTACCGATATATAATATATATAATATATAATTACCGTTATACAACATCAATTGAGGAACATTTCATTTATGCATTAAGTCTGTAATCTATACAGGATTGAATTTACAAGAATAGTTTTTTAAACAGTAATGTAAATGGACTTTAGGTACCTAATAACAATACAGAAGTCAAAATACAAATTTATTATATAAAACACTACTAGGTAGTAGTGTTTACATACGATATTTAAAAAAAACACGATGATAGGCAATAAGACAAGAAGAGATCTCGATGGCGTCGTTGCGCGTGTCATTCTAACCGAACATGTTAAGCAACTTCGACCGCAGCCTGTCTATGGATGGGTTTGCCTATCTCGAGTTTCTCCGCATCGGATGGCACGTTAAGCCGTCGGTCACGGCTATTGTCGATAGAAACTGTCGTTAAGTTATTAAGTCAGTGGTCCTTGGAAAGCTTGAAAACACTGGCCTCCGCCAATCTGCATTTGAGCGGCGTGGTGGAGTATGCTTTAAACCCCTTAGGTTGAAGAGAGACCCGTATCCCTGCAGTGGGATGAGTAAGGGTAGATATGATGATGATACGGCAATAAGTTAAGGCAACTTTTTAAACTGGATATATTAAGAGGAGCCTGCGTAACACTTCAAGAACTAATCTCTCTCACTCAACGGCTAGTAATAAATCACGAAAACTATAATAATAATATAGTGTGTAAATTTGTGTGCCTGTATTAGAGAATTGATAAATAGAACTCGATAAATTATTTCATTAAATTCGTCTTCTTTTCTTCCTAGCGTTATTCCGTTCCTATTAATATCAGCAAGGTCCGCTACCTAACCTTACGTAACTCTACCCTACGGCGAAGGTACTGATTTTTACGTAGAACGACTGCCGTCAGACGCCCCCAAAAAGCAGTGGGGAAACCAGAGTTTACTTAGGTAACGATGTTTTCCTTCATCGCCGAGCAAGGAATAATTAAACAAATATATACCTATACATAAATTTGAAAACACGAATTCAATAGGCGGGTTCATTCACTACTACACTGCTCAAATTATTTCGTTGAATTGTGTGTACAAAATCAATTCGTATATATTTAATTATCTTATGTTCATATTAATTACATTTTTTTCGTTATTTTTGCGTTTGTAAAGTTATGTTCAGATATAGCATTCGTATATTTGCCGCTAATACCACGGGAAATGAGTATGAAAATTTGTGGTCCTATTTAATTTTTGTTTTGAGCTTTGTGACACATTTTTAAGTCATGTTGAGTTCTCTATCGGACCCTGGACATCGAAGTGAAAGCGTAGGACTCCACCGGGATTAACCCTCGGATGATGAGGATGTTGAGTTCTCTATATTCAGAAACACCGTTCCTATATGAAATCTATATGTTTGTTTGTGCGTTTGTCTGTCGCTTTTTTTTTCGAATACTCGAATTTTGATTTCAAATTCGGATTCAGCATAAAAAAGTAGAATTGGAACGTTCAGGAACACCGTTCCTGTCTCTTAAGGAACATGGTCTAAATGGCAGACAAATTTAAAAAAAAAATTGAATTTTTATATAATTGACGAGCCTGGCAATGCAAGCTTGCGCATTCTCAACTGGTTTTTTAATATAAACGTTTTTCTCTTCAATTAATATTATCTCTATAAAATATTCCGATTGATTTCATTCGATTTTATCATCTGGACTCCCAAAAACTTGCTACTCGTCTTATATTTAAATTCTTTAAGTGAAATAATTATTGATTACTACAACTTATCTTATCAATACAATTATACAAGACTAGCCAACGTCGAATATTATACACTTTATTTAATGTAATGTAATGTAAACCCACTGTGCTTACCAAAATATAATGGTACAAAGCACGGCAAAATATTTCAACCTGATTAACCTACTCGTAAGTACACAACAATTTATTTGACTAATTTATACATCTACCTAATGTGATATATTATATACCAGCTTAAAGTAAGAAAATATATAATGTACGAATACATTTAAACACTTCACGAAAGAGTCTTTGTTACTTATTCCAAAAATTCCTACACCCACGCTAACCCATAGCCGATACTTAGTCAATAAAGGTACTCCGCTCAGTAAATGTGTTAGTAAATTTCGTGCACCGATGAGCCAATAAACATACAAATTAATGATTCGTGCCAACGGAACACTGATTTTAATGCTTCGTGACGAGCTCAGCTTTACTTCGTCTAAGTTACGATCGCGCTTCGAACGATGACGTTGTACGGAACTGATTTTAATTTTTAGCATCGTCCATTTTAGTTTTAATTTTAGTGGAGCAGACGGTAGAGGGTTGATGGTTTTATGAAAGTTGTGTTGTGGTAGTGTAATATACAAATATTGTTTCTTTTAGTACTAAATAACAGAAGGGATTTATGTAAAAAAAAATACTTATGTAATCGTATATGACAACCACAAATGCTATTAAAAATTTGAGGAGTACAAGTTTTTATTGTATAAAATATTGAAAACAATGGAAAAACACGTTGGAAAAAAAAGATAGAATGTTAATTGTTCCAACTAGTTTTTCTATTGCGTCCATTTTTTTATTGATGGCGCTTTTTTTTTTATGTGACAAAATGACCCCATCGCGCCTGATGGAAAGCGTCAATGAGAACCAGATGTGAGAACAGCCATCACAGTGATTAGCGCACTGCTGGCTGTCCCTCCCTTGACGGCCCGCCAAGGTGCCTCTGATGGGGTTGAGGTCGCCTCTGATGTTGATGCCGAGGGTGGTAAGGCTATCTTGTATCTGCAAAGGGGTGCTTTGAAGAGGATGGAATGAAGAGACCTTGGCACTAATTGCACACACCAGGGTTTTATTGGCTTTGAACTCAACAAAGTTTTTTTCGCCCCATCGAGAAACGCGATCCATCACCTGGTCGAGCTCAACGACAAGTGCCCGTCTTTTATCCTCTACTTCGGCCTGGCCTGCCGCAGGTCGTCGAACATATCGCGCATGAGCTGTACTGTCATCTGCATAGCAATGTATATTACCAAGTGATAACATATCATTGCTATGCAGCAAAAACAGGGTGGGCGACATGGCAGACCCCTGCGGAACTCTGGCGTTCACGCACTGAACCTCGTCAGCTCGTCTTGCCTCGCTGCTTGAATGTACTTACTTCATCTATTTATATATGAATTAGTTATTTAATTAGAAACAATTTTAGTTCGCAGGTATATTCGAATGAGAGTATAACTATACTTTATAACATCAACGTTCTTAAAAATCAATTTTAAAACAATGTAAAAAACATTAAATACAAATTCAATAAATATTCTGTCAACAACCTGGTGAGAGGAAATTTTTACAGCCATTTTTGATGTCTAGTCATATAAGTTTAGACAGGCAGGATACATTATTTAAATATTATGAGAATCGTAATGCTAATTTAAAAGAAGTTCACGTCATTGCCACCGAACATAGGAAACTTATGTCATTGATTAGTTTATTTGAAAAGGATACGTTGACTCATTCTTTTCTTTTACTTAAAAATAGTATTGTAGGTACCTACACGTTTAATATTCGCGGCGTCGTGTTAGCAGCTATTGTGTGTAGACTGAGATCAAGGATTTATAAAATGTGTTGGATACGACGAAAATAAAACAAAATACTAGTACTTTACCACGAACAGAGATGTTGGTGAGATTATTTTTAATACTACTTTGTGTGCTTAATCACATATCAATAAATGCGAACAAATCTGGCGAAACCTTCGGTCACCGATTAGTTCGGTTCGGTGCAAAATAGCGCCGACCGGCACCCACCCACTACCATTCGTAGATGCTAGCCGTCGCTGCTATTGCTGTTCCGGACACATTTGCGTCGGCTGCAGTCGTCTCTGCGATTGCTTCTTACTGCTTCTCTTCTGCGATTGATTCGCTGGTGGAGGGTGGTGAATGGCAACGATGACATGCATCTACTAACGGTAATCCGGTGGATCCCGGTCGGAAGTAGGTCGCCGGAACTAATCAGTTGAGGAAACACACAAAGCACCTTTGATCGGCATAAATATGGACAGTTAATGACTCAAAAATTGCAAGTTCGACTGAATTAGTTCGGTAATTTAGGAGATATCGATTTGGCAAATGTTTGTTCAGTTCAAAGCATGCTTGGCATACTCAGCTTACGACTAGATGCTAAAGATATTAAAAATTACATATCTATTTTATTTTTCTTCCTAGCATTATCCCGTATCCTAATCCATTTTTTCCATGGACTACGGTGACTGTTTACCATCAGGCAGGCCGCTTAATTGCCACCTTAGTGGTATATAAAAAAAATCTAATATAACATATCTATTTATTATTATTTATTCTAAATCGACATTACAGACAACCTCCAAATCCTAATTTAGTTATATTTGCTGTTTATTCGTCACAAATAATTAAATACTCTACATAATATTGGCTATAGTAGAATTACGTCACGTATTTATTAATATTTAATTCTTGTTTCGTTTAACATCCATTTTCCATTTGATATCTTGCCACTTACATTGTACTTAGGCAAGCCATATCCACTGTTTCATAATCCATGTCCACATTATTCATGCCGCTCGCTATTTGTATTAGTTACAAATGAACGGTTACCGAAATAATTTAAATGCTAATTCAATAATTAAGCCGACCCACCCGATTGCTTGCGAACTATCGATTCAGTCGCTATTGTTAAAGGTTTAATGTATTTAGATAATGGGCAGGGAGAATTGAGCACCACTGACTCGATCCTAACACATTTTAATCGTTTCTTTAAGATTCATAAGCTCTTCTTATGCTCCGTTGGTTTCTAGGGCACCTACAACCAATTTAATCGTAGTGTGTGTCTTGGATTCCTCAGCTCCTACACGCTTACACTTTCTCTCTGCTTTCCTGTAAATATAAATAGATAGATTTTGTAGTGCTCCGATATATATGTCGGAACGTGGATGTAATAGTCGTCAGGTGGCTCGTTGTTCATGGCGAATAAAGCGAAATACCAGCGTAGCTAATCTTCTCAATATTTAATCAGCCAATTACCACAATACTTTTAACAAAAATTATGCTTAGATCGTAGATTACAACGGATTCAAAATGCGATGGACGCGACACGTGCGATTAGCTCCATTGCTCGATTCGTAATGCCCAAAAAATATAATACTCCCTGAACGGGAGGTAATGCCGCTTCCAATGACGGTATCTCATCTTGACGTTTTTGACGTTTTACAATCGCACAGCTCGATGGCTGGGAGTTTATCCTCATACACTGGAGCCACAATGGTCGCGTACTGTGCCGTTCCAGAGAAGTTTTCTACCAAGAACTATTAAATTTTGGAATCAGCTCCCTGCCGAGGTTCTCCCAAGGAGCTATAGCATAGGGTTTTTCAAGGAAGGCGTGAAGAGGTTCTTACGGGATCGGCAACGCAAAAGTGACATCCCTGGTATTGCAAATGTCCATATGCTGTGGTAACTGCTACTATCGACTATCAGGCAGACCGTATGCTTGTTTACCACCTTAAAGATTTAAAAATACCATTTATATACGCTGCGGCAAATTATAGAGAAGACCAAAGAGTATAACCGCCCATAAAGCCATTATGCTTAGTGTTTGTGGACCATGAGAAGGTCGTCGATTCAATCCAGACCTAGACTATTTCAGCTCCAGTCTCTCCAGCGGTACCGCATTGATTATAGGTAAATCGAAATAATGAGGAGTATATACGAAAACGTGACCATGACCATATCAATCCGACTACAGGCCCAAAGCACGAAACCTATACATTTGCAGAGAGGCGTAAGACATTATTTCTTTGCTTTGTTGGAAGATATTTTCTAGCTAGACTAAAAAGGATACGGCATCAACATCATCGGCCAGTACATTACTTATCTTCGATTTGCGGATGATATAGTAACATGGCGGCATCGCTGGAAGACCTGACCACAAAGCTCGAAGACCTCGACAGTGCATCCCAACGAGTGGGTCTTCTGATGAATATTGACAAAACGAAAATTATGTCGAATATACATATTGTATCCACTCCAGTTTCAGTTGTAGCTCGGTTCTCGAAGTAAATGACGAGAATATTTACCTAACACACACAGTTCAACTAGGTAGGTCCAACGTCGAGAAAAGGGTTTTTCGTCGCATCCGACTCGAACGCAGCTTCTGAGAAATTACGAAGATTTTCCAAAATACCTTAATATCTCAAGACAAAAGTCCTCGACCAGTGTGTGTTGAAAATGTCGACTGACTTCAGAATTTGAGATATATTCTGAAATGAGCACATCCGTAGTAGAACTGTAGTTATTAACGTGGCTCTAAGGATCAGCTGAAGTGGCATTGGACATGCCAATTAGCTCGAAGAACCGTTGAACGTTGGGGTAGAAAGGTTCTCGAATGGCGACCACGAACCGAAAGACGCAGTATAAGATGACCCACCACATGATACCTATACTGAGGATATTGTCTAGATCGCGGGGAGCCGATGAAATCGATGATGAATGAAGCGGCATAGGACCGAAGGTAGACTACGGTTGTAATGGTGATGATGACGCTTATCTCATAGGTAGATGGCGTTCTTATAATTAGTTTCATTACATAAAGGTGTGGGGATTTATTTCTATAGAACCAAATTCGAAATCGTAAAATAAGTTATAATGTAAATCTAAAATCTGTTTTTTTTTAATCAAAATGATTTGGATCATCTCATACAAAAGTGATCAATCAGTTTAGATCGAACAATATATGTAGGAAGGTAGACGTAAAAATTATTCATAATTTAGAATTTAATCCGTAGTAAAAGTTGTTACGAGTATTATTGATGAATTCATTCACTTTCTAAAGTGCATATGTTTAAATTGTGACGTTATATATACATCATATAATCATATATATTTGAAGTATATGTCTACCTGTCAGATAAGTCTATTTTATTAAATAAAGTTGATTTGAGTTTATGCATATAGACTATAGAATTCTCTACGCTTGAACGTTAATGTTTCCTTCCATGGTGAAGATAAAGATAAAAATTCTTTATTTGCAATTGGGCCCTCGCCTTTGCAATTGGGCGCATTTTTATTTTTTTAAACTGCTAGCATTTCGGAAATTACCATTGGCGAAGAAAAAATGCTGAAAGAAACTTGCCATTATAGGTCACTTTTAAAATTGCCAGTTAGCGTATTGGTACAATAGTGATATCAAATGGTAAAATTAAAGTTTCCGCATTAATAGTTGTATGTAAAAACCTGTGATCGATATATGAGTTAATGGTTCCGTTTATTATTTTCTTCTGAAAAGGGGATTGTATTAAATTTCTGACAATTGAACATTCCTTTGTACTCCGCAGCATTTGTATCATACCATTACCCAACTGCCCATCAAACTCTCCACAATTACCAACAGTTCGTAAAGTTAGCACTTGTTACGCGTAAATAAATTAAACTCATCATGCGGACGGAGTCGCGGGAGCGAATTAGTCGGCTCTTTGTGCAATCAAGCGAGCCCTTCGCGCCCTAATGAATATGAATACGGTTGAATACGCCCGGAATACTGGAACCCACCCGCGGCCGCCAACGCAACTCATTACATTGGCAGAGGCTCACACCGAAGTGTAACCATACATTGAAGACACGGAGTCTTCTACACTAATAGTATTAATGCAAAACTTGATTCTTTTTTTCTAATGATTCTTGATACCGGATGGAACTTTATAGACATATTTTTAATAAAATCACTCGAAGTATAAAACATAAGTAAAAAATTAGTGAATTCTTTTGACATGACAAAAGAATATGGGTTTCCCAGAAATAGTTTGAATTACACGGATTGAAAGAGGCTACCAGGATATATAATGATTTGTATTCATAATTGTTAATGCCATGCAACTGCAGCCCTGAAGGTTATTTGCAAAATTTTCACGTGTCCTACATTTCTTTGGCTTATTTTCACTCACCTAAATTTTTGTCGTCGTATTTTAGATTCCTAAAATCAATATTACACGGAGCAATACATAATTACTATTCATACTATACTAATTTGGTACTAAATTGCAATTTTGAAATGTGAATGTAGTTAATTGCTATTTTAACAGTCGCGTGCTTATTACGAAATCTTCTGTTCCAAACGACTACATTAACCGAGTTATCGAACGTTGAAGTTGGTTTTATCTTCGCTCCAAGTCAAAATTTGTATTCTTGCCGAATCTCAGGCTTGATAGCAGATTCCGCCAATCCTGATGGATTAGAAAACGAAATACCACCGGTTTCTACGAACCAACGCCGAACTTGCGCACCCTCGTTAAGCGTACAAACTACTTGTTTTGACTTTTACCAGATATTTATACAAATCAACTACTAGCACTATTTAAAATGAATGTTAGGTAAATGAAACTAAAGTTACAAAATATAAATTAATATGTCATCTTAGTGAGCTCTGTAATAAAACATAGCACTTACCTTACATTACAGTGTAAATACAAACTCCTTATAGTTATGAATACGCAAATTCGACTTCTGTTGAGTTTACCTACTGTCTGTTCATTTAAAGTGGCGATGAGAACAATGTTATTTCAGAGTAAGTAATCTGTATATATATGTAAGACAGCAGGGAAGAAATCCCAGACATCAGGTTGGGCGATATTAGAATAGTCCTTGAAGAAAAATTAAAAGAAATTAAAAACGAAGACAAAATAACAAAAAGTTAAAGACGAAGGGACTCCGTTTCTGAAACATTCATTTAATTCCGTCATTCGCGGCAGGACTACTGCTTTCAATTAGATCAGTACTGTGGTAGTATTTTTCTTAAAAAAGGTGAAAAGGGACCCTGGTTTGTTGCAGAGACGAGCTGTAAGAATTGTTGATGATCCAATTATTAAAAGCTTATTGATAAATTACAAGACAAAAGAATTGTACCATGATTTCATGGGTGTCGTTAAGAATACAGTCACTATGTCAAAAAGTGTAGCTTAACTGGACTGGGTAACTTAAATAAATAGATCGATAGACTTCACCTGGATGGAACACTTATTATAACATAGCCTACGCTGGCCATATAGGAAGCATTACTCGCGTAATAACCTCACTCACTCGCAGGAACATACCCCTAAAACCCTCCATGTTGTTGTTATTTAGCTGCGGTTTTCTTTGACATACTTTACCATTCGAGCTGCTTTGCTGTGCCCAACCCTTCTTAGATGATGATGCATCTTACCTAAGTCAACAAAAGAAGCATATAGAGAATATATGTGTACACGAATATAACAAGTAGGCTTAATTATACCTAACCTTTGATTTTATTTACTACTAAATCTGCATATAACATCTAACTCTACCCGAATGCTCTACGTCCTCAGCACGACACAGTTACTTTTGTCGATTAAAACAGAACTGCTTACACAAAAGTACGGTACAAAATTAATAAAAAAACATAATAGACGCAATATAAGAATGCCTTTGTATTTTCTCAAACATTAACCGCCACGAAAATCGCCGTGCTTATCTCTATAGCGAGAGTCATTAAGAACATTCGTGTTAACATTAACAATAGCAATAAACACTGTAATGACGACCAAACAGACGAAAAAACATGCTACACAATCACTGGTGGTATTATCTCATTCATTACTAAGAAAACACGAAAGACGGGCGTGTCGCCGACAAACGTCAAAAGCTGGCGAATCGCCGAGTTCCCATGAAGTCATAGATTTTACGATAACTTTATGTCTTACGTAGGCAGTGCTTAGCGATACATACCCCTCTTAGCTCGCATTATGCACACGAATCGTCGTTAATATCTAAATACAGTACAGAAAAACGATACCTTCCTTGAATAGGTAGAATTGTTACTGATACGGAAACATAGGAAGATCGCGTGGTGGAAGGGTCTAGATATGTAACCAGGATTGTAAGTATCATCATTATCTCTATAATGATAATACAGTACAGTCTTAATTATGCTGCTATAAAGACAGTCAAAGTAAACAATATGGTCACGTTGTGCACCCCATCGTTAAGAAATCAAGAGAAAAAGTAGAGGACATGTACATTTAATTAGAAGCATACCGACTGAGGAAACATATTCATCTTCAGAGAACCGTAAACAAATTACGTTTCCTCCATTGGCTGTTGTAACTCTGTTAGGAGCGGAGGTGCGATATAATTACTACTTGCGATGCTAGAGTATAAGCATAGCCTGTATGTTTGGTTGCCACCTGCCGTGCAATTCTGTAAGAGCAAACATCCTTACATCCTCGGAAACATCGGTTGTTATAGCCTTGCACAAAATTGCAATTCCTTAGTGTCGCTTTTCATGGTTGTGCGACACTAGCGCCGCAAGGCTGCGTTTGGAATTGGAATTGGAATTCTACAAGGCAAACAGCCTCGCGTGCGCTTACAGCCTTATAGAATACTAAATAATTTAGCCGTGATCGCAGTAGACGATGTCAAAGCTGTGACATCTGTGATCACAGCGACGCACACAGCCATTACGAGTCGCTTAGAGAATTGCATGGCTGATGAGGTTAAATAAAAATCTTGTAGAGTGGGTTCCTCTTTGCCAACATAACAGCTGCTCAGAAGGTTCTAGTCATCGTATTCGCTAGCTAAAGGCACAAATGAGTAAGTATAGTCAAACTCCAGGACATCGCCGTCTAAGCTGCACGGTAGGTACGTATGAAGGAAAGTTTGACTTTGGCTCTATATGTGCCCGTAGACTAATATAAAAAAAAACATCTCCATGCATCGCAATATACCCACATAGGACTGAGACTAGACTAACTGTCGTTACAATTAACGTAGGTTAAGTTTAGAACAAAAAACAACTGATAACCGGTAGCGGGCGTGCCACTAATATTAAAGAGGTTACGAGTTAACAAAGGTTTTCACGTTCCTTGTAAAATTAAACTGATGTTTATCTAATGTTGTAATAAGTTGAGCGTGGTTGTCATCGCACGTGCACTAGTTTTAACGAACTAGAAACGGCTTTTTTGTTTTGGTACTAAAGTTAAACGGTTACTGAGTGAACATTTTGTTTAAACATATTTAGATTTCATCGTAAACTCTAATTTCTAATAATAATAAGTATCAAAACTTAACTATTTTTCCACTTTTTATTCTAGTTTAATATTTTTGTTTATTACTATTATTATTTATTATTTGACGAGCTCGGTGGTGGAACGACTATCGATAGCTACTTTAGCACCAAGACCCTGGGTTCGGTTCCAATATACAACAAGGCAAATATTTGTGTGAACATGTCCGTTCGTCTTGATCTGGGCGTTTTCTATATAGGTATTATAAGTATTTATAAAAAATGTATTTTCTTATAGTTATCAATTGTTTATTTGTCAATTGGATTTATAATTTAATGTCAGTTATACAAATTTATAAAGTCTAACGTACACAAAAATCTACCGCTGTCACCGCTAAAAAATATTAAGTACCTATAGCAAATTACAATTTACTATTTTCAAGTTTTCATATTGTCCTAAACACGAAACAGACTTCAATAAACAGTCCAGTTCTATTTAAAAAATCACGTTTAGGTATATAATATATTCAAGGCATATTAGTGTATGGAGGCAAGTATATATAAACCTAAATTATTACCTTGGAAGTGGGAATGAGTATTGATGAGATTCACTCACATACTTCGACATTGAAATTGGATTGTCATGCTTTTAAAACATAGATGAGATACCATTTTGTTCATTGGCAAGTTCTTATTTTAAAATATGAAAGTATTTTAAATATTTTTTAATACAAAACCTACAATCCTTTTAAGATGAAACGAATCATAGCTACTCGTATGTTATGTCAAAGTACACCCACTTAAAAAATCTGATAATAATTGGCATACAAAATATACTATATACTTTGCCCATATACAACACATACACAACCATCATCTCAAATATAAAACGACTAGGTAGACCCTGAAACCAAGGATAAGGTGGTGTAAGATTGCGCATTTTGAGCCTATTGGCCATAAAAATAAACTCTGGCAAATATAAATATCAGTTTTGCTTAGTCTTATACCCTTATCATTTGGTAACAAAAAGCTTAAAGAAATACATTTATAGTCTTTGCATATAATTGCACATAATCACAATAGGGAAATTGCACACTTTTACACACCCTAATGTATAAGAGTGCGCACTTATTGCACATAAATCGCAGGGAAATAGTCCGCAGCATTATTCGTGCTACCAGAGCTAGAATTTGAAATACATACTCAATTCAATCCTCAACAACGCATTCTTCGGCACCCTTTCTTCTTCGGCTCATTTCTCGGCCTTTTGACCTTCTTTGAATGATGAAACCGAAAAGAAACCGAAAGAGAGAAACTGATACACTTGAGGAAGTGGGTTTTAGAATTTAGAGAAAACTAATGTCAGGGTCGAGGTCAGGTCTGTTAGGCGCCAAATTGTTATGTTACTTATTGAGGAAAAGAGTGTACAAAAAGGGTTACAAATTTATTAGGGCTATTTATATAAAATATAAAAAAAAGGTTCACTAAGTTCGGCTAAATAAGGTCTTTAAGAACTCGCGTTATCTTTGTCTAACCGGAATATCACTGTTATGTTCACTGGAATGTGGCACTGAGTGGCCGCCGGCTATAGTGGCCGACGACTGTAGACAGCTGGTTAGCGTGCTAGCCAGCACGCAGATCCAGATGTAGAAGTTGTTGGTGGACCGCCTTACGGACCAACACCACAGCGGAAACTCCGTCAGCCGCCGTGGTCCACAACAGAGGCTGCAGGTATTATAATTTTTAGATTAGTTAGATGTCCGGAGATTATCGAGTTTGGAAAAGGTAGTAATATCCCGAGGGTTCACCACGTAGCCCTCAGCAGGAGGCTGGTGGTCTCAGACGTAGTGCACTGAATCTCTACTACTCGAAAGCTTCCTCCAGACTGACTCGTTTTCTGTTTTCCGATACTAAAATGATATATTTTAAAATTTTGAATTACAAATAAATATTTTTGACAAACATCATTCGGTTCACAGAGACAATGTCGTGTATATCTCTACAAAGGTTTTATAAAATATATTATTCAAAAAGGTTATTACATTAGATATTTTAAACATTACAATATTTGATAGTTAGTAGATTCAGGCATTATTTTGCGAAAGTCAAATTTACATGCAATTTGATCTAACCTGCTTCGTGTGCTTCCGCCAGCAATTAGATCATGCCAACTAGCGCCGGCCAGCACCCACCCGCTGCCGTCAGTAGATGCATGCCGTTGCTGCCATGGCTGCTTCGCTCGTTTCTGCCTCGGTTGCTGAGGTCGTTCCCGCGTTTGACCGCCATCTGGAGCAGGACCCGCATGTACCCGCCACCGTTGCTGCCATAGCTGCGCTGGTAGTCTCTACGACATATTTCGCCTCTCCACGAGCCATCCTCTGTATCTTGCTACTTGTAGCATTTTGTTCTAACGACTAACATCTACAGCGCCTGATGATGCCACGTGGAGAGGCGAACCGCGTGTCGCAGACACGACCAGAGTAGTCATGACAACGGCGTCATGTATCTAGTAACGGTGGTGGATGGGTGCCGGCCGGTGCTGGTTTGCATGAACTAATTGATAGCAGAAGCACACAAAGTAGGTTAGATTAAATTACATAATCTCAAAAATTGTATAGAACCACTCGGGAGACCCTGAATCCGTATACATACTAAGAACATTTGAATCCTTTTCTTTTTATTTATACCACTAAGGTGGCAATCAAGCATACGGCCTGCCTGATGGTAAATAGTCACCGTAGCCTATGGACATTTGCAATACCAGGAGTGTCACTCACGCGTTGCCGACCCTAAAAAAAATCTACTTTTGGATGATTACAAACTTCCCCTAGAATGGTAAAAGGTTGTGTATCAGTGTCCGCCTCGGTTTAAATGTGGTACTCATATGTTATACCTGCGTATGCGCCGGCGCTCATCGCCGTTTCTCGGTAGTAACATAATCTCCCATCTGATCGTGTAGACGTGTTCACCCCCACGCCAATATTCTGAACCACCCTTAATTGTTTCTGTTTACCGCCGTTTTGTTGCTTTGTTCCATCGTGTAAATGGACGTTTCTTTCATAGTTACGAGGAGCGATGGTGACACAGTGGTACAGTAGAAAGGTAGTGGTTCGCCTTCATTATTTGAGTAAGTACAATATTGTATGAAGCAGAATAACGGGCTCGGTGGTGCAGTGGTTAGTAATGCTACTTTGACACCAAGGCTCGTGGGTTCCATTCCCACACAGGACAAACATTCGTGAATATAAACATCCCAGATTGTCTTGGTCTGAGTATTTTTCAAAGCAGGCCCTCTGGGGAAGAATAATCACCTCGCAGAAAATTGCAGCCAAAAACAACTCTCAGGAGGATTGTTGTGTTCCTGCGAGTGAGTGATGTTCCCAATGAATCGGTGTGTTAGCAGCAAAGGTTTGTATTGCAAGCGTTCATAGGTTACGGTAGCCAATTTACAGCAGGTGAGCCGTATGCTTATATAAATAAATAAATAAATATTGTCGGACAAATTACACAGCGCCACCTAGCCCCAAAGTAAGCGAAGCTTGTGTTATGGGTACTAGACAACTGATAAACATACGTAAATACATTTTTTTTTGTAAATACATACTTATTATACATAGAAAATACCCAGGACCAATACAAACAGACATGTTCATGCACACAAATGTTTGTACTGTGTGGGAATCGAACCCACGAACTTTGGTATCAAAGTAGCGTAACAGCGCGTTTCACCACTGCGCCACCGAGCTCGTCAAATGCCTCCCGACAGTATTTAAATAATAATAATGATCATTTATGGTACAAAATGATATCACAGATCAAAACTTATGTATTTTTCATATATATTTGTCTTTCAAAATTAAGCTGTTTGCTTAATTTTTAGTATGATTTTTAAATCATTACCATTATGACCTTTAAATGTCCTATTTTGAGTTGAATGCCGTTCCACTGAACTGGCCAATTTCCATGGTCGAACTCATCAAGCGGACATTTTTCAAGCTATCAAAATGAAGGCAACTCAATTCATTGATTATGTGTAATTGATACATATTTTATTTTCTTTATAAAAACTATATAATACTTTGCTACAAATAAAGTAAAAATAAGTTACCCTTTAACATCTCAAATGTTAAAAATTCTAATGAACAATAACTAATCCGTAATCAAATATGCAAAATAAATTCATTAAAATCCCAACTAATTTTCTGTGAGAGTAGACAATCCGTCACGCAACCCTTCTGTCAATCCTTCACTGACGACGTGTCGGTCCAAAGTACCCGTTGTGCCAAAAGCCAAATGAACGCAATAATTGAAGCTGCCCACGCTCGGACAAAGGGTTCAATGCGACAAATATACGGACACGAAAAACGCTTTATTTGACTTTGCATCTTCGTTTATGTTAAGCTTGTAACGTAAATAACGCTATAAAAACGGTGATGTATATTGAGCAAATATTATGCCTTACCAGTCCTTGCGTTTGCATGTTTTTACTAGTAGACCCGTAGCCTCGGGGTCTATTTGACGCGAGTTGTACGAGAAAAACGACGTAAAAAAGTGTCGGAAATTATACATATCTGTTAAAAGTTATTTATTAGAATGTTATTTGTTAACATACATCAGCCATTACATTAACAACGAAATAAGTCATTTCTAAAACATTGTTAAATGTAATTTTCTTATAAATGATACATTTAAGAAGTCCATTTATTCCCTTGTTCATATAATTTTAGAAACAAATGTACTGTAAATTAATTTGAAATGACATAATAATTCACACGCACAATTCTAATCCAAAGCGTTAATTAAGATTTGAAAATATTAGAACACGTACTCAAATCTCCGCCCCTCCGCTAACAAGCGAGGGTGACATAATCGTAGAAACAAATCTGGCTACTGCTCCTGCATGTAAATGATGATGATTAATTTGTTCTTCGCAAATGACAAGAAGGGTTAAAAGCCAGGGGTCGTAATTTTGCCACTTGTTCGCGGAATCCGGGGAATGCAGGCCTGGTTAAGATGTGTTTACACATCGGACATTTTATTGTGTAGTGAAGTGAATTATATCGTTTGTACTTGAAAAATAAAATCTGTTCTTATATTCTATTAATATAAGAAACTTTATTTAAACAAAAAACAATTTCAGTTGGGATAATAGTTTTAGTGTAAGAGATTTCTTTACTAGCTTTCACGATACGAATTCGTATTAATACTTCAGGTAATCAAAGGCAAATTCAGTTACATAATTCTCCTAGTTATGTTAATTGATGCGATAGTTAAACTATAATGAGACAGAAGGTCATAGTAGGTACAGTTAGCGAAACTTATTTGTTTTTTATTTAATTAATCCAAAATTTTTTAATTATATTGCTTTATGCACAGTTTTTCAGATTTTAGTTCAAAATGGTTACTCGTCCCTCACTGACAGCGGCTAGTGTAAGTCTGAACGCAGCTTTATACTTTACAGTTTAATTTCCACGGTACCATTTTGTACCCGTCTGATTGCCTTTGTGATCGGCAGTGTTTGATGGAGTGCGGAGATATTTCCTGGTTGAATGCTATATTAATTACAACTCAAGGATTTCGGGATAACGGATCTACAGGAATTTTAAACTCGTTCTCTCCCGCCTTTGATGTTCATTGCGTACCTCCCAGATTGTTCTCAGATTTGCGAGATAGATGTGTCCGATCGTTTTGAATACCAAATGATTTGTACTACTAGAGTACAGTGGGGCTTGTTTAAACATCGGATATATATATTTGTATGGACATATATATGTCTTCGTTTAAAATTAGATGTTTGTGTAAAAGTGTTTATCGTTAACAAAGTCATGTGAATTATTTTTTAATTGGTGTGTACGTATTTTAATAACATTGTAGGCTATGGTGTTGCTACGTCATTGTGTAGTAAATATGTGAAGCAGTTGGTGTGAGCCGGTGAACGGTTGCAGCACACGGAGTATCGCTTCTGCATTACAACTCTCGCTGGTACTGTAGCAATTTGTCGCCAGCTTACTTATATAAATAAATAAATATAATAAATATTGTCGGACAAATTACACAGCGCCATCTAGCCCCAAAGTAAGCGAAGCTTGTGTTATGGGTACTAGACAACTGATAAACATACGTAAATACATTTTTTTTTGTAAATACATACTTATCATACATAGAAAATACCCAGACCAAGACAAACAGACATGTTCATGCACACAAATGTTTGTACTGTGTGGGAATCGAACCCACGAGCGTTGGTGTCAAAGTAGTGTAACAACGCGTTTCACCACTGCGCCACCGAGCTCGTCATTTATATCACTCAACAGGGGAACAAAATCACTAGGGAACTATTTTTTCATACTATAAAACAAGCATATGGCGTGTTTGATGGTAAGCAAGTACCGTATCCTATGGGCAGTTGCAGCGTTGTCCTCTTCAATCCGCTTTTGTAGTATCTCGTGCTATAGTTAGAATAACCTCGGCAGGGAGTTTATTCCACAACCTAGCAACCTAGCGATTCATGGAAAAATATCTTTGAAACCGTACCAAAGCCATAGAATGCTCAACCATTCTTTCGTTAGCATCTCTTTTGTAAGATGTCAGAAAACACATGTAAACTCACGCGTAGGAACTACCATATCTCAGAACATACCAGGTTTTCCTCATGTTCTTCTGACAGATAGATTGCTATTTTGAGTATTTGGAAAGTGGATATAGCACTCAGAAAAGATATTCCTTATTAATATCTGAAATAAAATAAGCTACCTTTTGACATATTTAAATTTCTGATTAATTTTTCTCTCTTTCCCTCATAGTTAAATGATAAACTTTAAAAATAGTGTTAAGTAACGATTAACGTTATGCTATATTAACGTTTATTAATGTTATGCTTTAACCAACTTCGTTAATTTTAAAAGAAACTAAATTTTCACCGTTGCATCTATTTGAAACTTACGCACATATGTACCTATATACCGATGAAAATATAATAATTTGGTCCCACCAAATTGATCTGATGATAAAACCTGGAGGTAAGCAGTGGAACTCTTCGATGCTTTCTAGCACAGCCCTCGAGATAGGACTCATTTGACTCAAAGACTTGATGATGCATCCTGGAGGTAGACAGCGGAGCTCGTCGATGGTTACTAGTAAACTCTTCGTGTTTGGGCTCATTCGATCTTTTTAAAAGAGTGTTCATTTAATGCCTATGAGATTCCAGTCTAACTAAGAAGATGAAAAGCATTCCAATATAATATATTGCGTGTGAAAAGAATTGTTAGTTTTTTTTAATTAGACATTATTGTTCATGAAATAGAAACAGTATACTTAACGCTATATTTACTTACTGGTGTTACAATTAACACTCCAATTAAAATGCTTATTTGACAAATTCCAACAAACAATTTAAGAATGAGCTCGGTGGCGCAGTATTTATTAACGCTACTTTAACATCAGCACTCATGGGTTTTATTTCCACAAAGGACAAACATTTGTGTGCATGAACATGTCTGTTTGTGTTTTTTTGAGACTTTGTACCATAGTCGTCTGCATGGGTACCTCTGTCTCACCTAGTTCTACCGCCAAGCAGCTATATTTATATAGCTGTGTTCCGGTTTGAAGGGTGTGATATGGCAGAGAAATTACTGGGTACTGTGACGAAACATGCTTAGACATTCCTTGGGTCACAAGATTGACAGCGCGCGAGTAACTTTCCCGTGCTGTTGCGTCAATAGGCTGTGGTGACCGCTTACCATCTGATGCGGGCCGCATGATTATTTGCCAATCTAGTTGTATAACAAAAAAAATCAAAGCAGCAAAGTAGTACCACCACTTCACATAAAAACCGTAGCCAAATAATAACTCCCTGAAGGTTCCTGCAAATGAGTGAATGCACCAGTAACCTTGAAAGGAGTTGCTGTGTTAGCAGCAGAGGAGGCAACACGCGAGTGATACTTTTTGCAAACGTTCATAAGCTACCGTAACAGTTTTTCATCAGGTAGACCGTTGTATGCCTCCCAACGTTGTATAAAACAATTGTACAAATGCATAGGCAATCTTTGACTGTACATAAAAGAAAAGTTTACATCTATCCCCGAGTAGATTCGCAATATCCTTAAAATATTCCGATAAAGACACTATCGCTTCACTTGCCACAAAGGGTTGAATGTATATTTCATCGTTCCATACGTAATTTCGGAACTTAATAGTAACTTTGGTGCAAATCGCTCACCATCTTCTTCACAGCCAAAGCGAACCTCACGAGCGAATGAAGGAACCATGACGATTATCAAACAAGACTCTGGGGTTAGAGAGGTAAGGTGTATCAATTTAATAAGAAATAGTCTTACTGTGGAAGTTCCTCAACATTATAGAAGAAGACAGCAAAATAACTTGCAATTTTATCTAACCTGCTTTGTGCGAATAAACTTACTGGTGGTGGAAGCGGGTTAGATCAAACTGCGTGTAAATTTGACGTTCGCAAAATAACGCCTGCATCTACTAACAAGCAAACTAACTGTTATTACTACACCAACCCTACTGCCCACCACTGTAGAGGTACAAGTCTCCCTTCAACCGAATGGATATGCTCCACCACGCTGCTCAACTATGGATTGGCGATGGCCAGGGTTTTCAAGCTGCCCGAAGGCCACAGACTTAGGTTAATGACTGTCATGTAGCGACAACAGTCTGGTCCGACGGCTTAACGTGTTCTCCGAAGCTTGAGATAGGAAAAACCATCCATGGACAGGCTGTGGTCGATGGTGCTTAACCCGCGTGTCCGGTTAGAATAACACGCGTAACGACGCCATCGAGATGTTATGTACGTCCCTTAATTACGATTATGTCAAATTAGTTACCTATTTAAGGGTAAGTAACGTCGTTCGCAATGTGTCTATAGGTGGTCCGTCAACACTCTAGTTCATTTGTATGGATTACCTACAAAAAAAAAAAATTACAAAATATTTTATTACTTATTACAAGTTTTAGTTACATGGTTTGGGATCTCTTCTGTTAAGTTATAAAACCTGTATTAGAAGAGTCCCCTCTTCGCCGTGGTACATTATGATTTGTAATAGTTAATAATTTAGAACTTTAATTTACTGTTATTATATATTCTGTGTTTCTGGGTGTACGACTGATTGTAAGGAAGAATATGATAGAGTGTGCTGAAATATTATTTTGTGTGATTTGAGTGTGTGTATAAGTGTGGTGTGAGTGGTGTGTCACAACCTACGTAGAAATTTGTAAAATGATGTAATGTTCTCTCTTTAATTTAATTTGTATAATGTAATTTTAAACTGCACTAATTATTTTGTATGGATTTCAAATTATCTGAAATAATAATTTTTCATTTTATTTTATTAAGTAAGATATAAGTACTTAAGTGGTTAGTTGTACATTTAGGTAATACTTCTTACGAGTTCTTCAGTTTGTTGATAAGTTAATTGTGACAGAAAAGCGGATACTGTCTTTTTGCATTGAGCTAAGGATAAAGTATAAATTTTCAAGACTCGGTTTATCTTATTATACAATCTCTTAGATTGATACGCAAATTGTTTAAATGCAAATTGTGTGCGACAGGGGTTGTAATCTATCACAGAATATTGATTTCGCTTTTTTAGTTTTACTGGGTCAATTTTCAGCTTTATATGGGTTTTGAGAGTGCATCGTAGTATATAAAGTTTTCTGACAGTCAGGACGTTTGCTTCGGTGTAGAGTTTCTCTGTGTCAAATACACACATCAAAAGTGTCTAGGGATCAACATATATTTTTGCAATAACTTTTCTCCTGATTGATATTAATTAAAATTTTCTTTAAGGATTCATCAAATAAAGTGTTTTCGTTTGTCTACAGTAACGATAAACCAAGTCACCTTTGCATTAATAAAGAAATTTGCCATTTTCATAATAAAGGGATTTTTGACATTTCAACCACTAACATTAAAGTTCGAAAAAAAGACTGAAATAACAGTTTTCTTTAAAATTTTATTGGGTAACTTAAACAATTAATAATCCGTGTTTCTACCGCGAACACTAACAACACAAGAACATCGGTTTGGCATACTCAAAATGAGTTCATCCAAATCACGCTGTGGAATGGCCGCCCATGTTCGTTGCAACAACAAAAAAAGGTCTTCTTGCGACTGGATACCCTCCATATTCGGCAGAGCTCTTCTCTGTAGCATATCCCATGCATGCTCAATCGGGTTCAAGTCTGGCGACTGAGCAGGCCAGGGCATGACATTGATGTTAGCTGCGGCGAGAGTCTGTCTTACAACTCTTGCGGTGTGCGGTCGTGCATTATCATGCATTAACTGAAATAAGGGACCGATTTGCACTTGTAGAGGAACGATGACGTCTGATACAATCGTCTCAGCATAAATTTGAGCGTTGAGGTTGCCTCTGATCCAAATCAACTCAGTTCTTCCGCCGATCCAAATACCCGCCCATACCATGATGGTTTCACCACTATAAGGATGGACTTCCTGGCAGGATTTTAATCGCTGTTGGCGTCCAGGGGTTCTCCAGTGTCGTATACGTCTTGTATCCGGTCTCATACCAAAACGAGACTCATCAGAAAAGCACACGAAAAGCCATTGTTCATCTCAAGAAATCCGCATAAAAATGCTTGATCCCTAGACACTTTTGATGTGTGTAGTCTTTTCTTTTTTAACATTACTTTGAGGATGGTTCTCTGTGCACGCTCCAGATTTATAAATTTTGTTTTGCACGAGTTTCCCCAAACAGGTATACAATAAAGTAGGGTTGATTGCACGAGTGACTTATAAATATAGGTGATAAGATGTTTATCAGTGATGTCTCGTAGATATTTAAAAATCCAAATAAGTCTCCTAGCTCTGTTTGCAACAAGTTCGAGGTGAGGGTGCCAAGAAAGATTTTTGTCCATTACGATACCAAGATATCTAGTATTATTAACTCTTTTCAATTTTACACAGTCGCAGTTATTATTATCTGGATTGTCACAATAGTGCGCGGTTACACTAAGACTGGTGTTAGGTAATAAGGAGTCTCGGATAGAAAAGGGGATGAAATTTGTTTTCGAAGTATTTAGAGAGAGCTGATTTAGGTTTAACCATTTAATCACTTTATATAAGCCCATCTCCGCAGTTTTGTATACTTCCGACCAGTTGTTTCCATTAAATAGTAAAGCTGTGTCATCGGCATAGGAGAACACTTTACCATTCATTAATTTTAGGTTAGTGAGGTCGTCGATATAAATAAGAAACAGTGTTGGACCGAGGACACTCCCCTGCGCTGTTACCTAATTATTACACATTCGATTAATGTTACATCTTTCTGTAATAATATTTAGGTATATCACTTCTTCGTCTTACCGTTATTCCGTTTCCTAATTCATTAGGATTGGCGGTGTCAGCTACCTAAGACTAAGGATTTGGCGAAGATATTCTTCATTTTCAGATTCAGCCTAATCCTTAGGCTATTTATTTACGTAGGCTACGTCGGGTTACAAATAAACTTAAAATCCGCGTGATGAAAACTACTTACTCTAACGGTTGCGATACAAGAAATAGCACACACGCTTGGCTACGACAGCTGATAACGCAGCAATTTTTCACCAGCTACCTAACTACCATTGCCATCACTTTTTCAGAGAGGTATGGCGCGTCAAAGCAGCTCGTCTGGGGAAGTACTTCCACCTCACAGAAAACCGCAGCGAAATAACAACTCTCTAGAGTTCCTGCGTGTGAGCGAGCTCTCCAGTAAGCTACTAAGGAGCTGCAGTGTTAGCAGCAGAGGTGGCAACGCGCGAGTAATTTCCTTAAACTATTGCAAGTGTCTGTAGGGTACGGAAAACGCTTTACATCAGGTGGGCTGTATGCTTGGATGCCTCCCGATGTTGAATAAACAAGAAACTCACGGGCAATATACAACAGCATTCAAATTAAGCTTCAAAACCATTAATAACTCCGTTATACAATATACCTAACATTCTAATACAAAATTATCGCCTTGATGTTGTTAAGCACAACAGCACAAAGTCACAAAGAGAATACTGGAGAGAACTATGCCAGGGTTGTTCAAAAAGATTTCGCATGGAAGAATTTCAAGGGAGCCAAAGTTGTCGACAGAGTCCTCAATACCAGGAAAGTGGCAGTGGAAAACCTCGTGTGGCTACAACAAACTGGTGTTAAAAAAATAACACGTTCAAATGTGGTCGAACTTCGCTATACGCGTGAATAAATACTTCACTTACGTTACTAATAAATATTACTTTATTAATAACATATTTAAGAACAACTGTTGTTGTTTAAAAATTTATATTCACAATAATAACATAAAAATTTGCATTTAAATAACTCCACACAATTAGAACGCGCTAAACTACTTCTTTTTCGTGAAGTGAAACGCGACAAACTTCAAAAATATCGCGAACTCCGCGAAAATATTTACCGCTTCATTAGTTTTCACCCCAACCGGCCCCTGAAAAGGTAACGCCGATCGTGAAGATGTTTGCCTTACCTTTAATATCGACGGATTAAACACCCCTTCAAAATTAAAAAGGAAATTACAACTCTAGACGGATCATTTGAAGACTCACCAGGCACACTTGTTAATATAAAATTTATTACCAAAACTCAAAATTATGCCTACCTATTGTTTCTTCAGAGTGACCCAAACAATACATTCATAATTTACTTTTCGATTCTCTCCTATACAGATAAACTCGTGATAACAAATGGTAACTAAAATAATAAAATAAACCTCTGTAGCAAGCGACATATTTCATTAATAAAGGCAAAACAAACAAAACATCATGCGGACTCACTTCGCAGTGTCCATACTTTACTGAGATAAAACAAAAGATTCGAAAAGCCGTTGAATTTATGCGTTTATCTTTACGAGTGATGCAGTCGTGAAACAATAGGCGATCGTGGCGCCCCATGCGGCGAGCGGTGGCAATGACGAGCTAGCGTGGCGTTCAAACACAAGTGGCATGCAGCGACATCTATTATTGAATAGTTAGAACTGCACCCTATTGTTTTCGGCGTCGCCAACACGAGAGGTGAGCAAAGGTTACGCATCTGAATAAGTATTTTATCTTAGCAATCTTTAAGGTCGAGATGTTAAACATTAGTAAGTACAACGTAGGTAATACTGATAAATATATTTTCGTTTGATACGGAAAATAAAAGATAATCGATTACGAATCTTATGAAGTAAGCTACTTAGGTACACCCCAAAATATGTTGTCGAGTGCAGCCTCACTGACATATTAAGTATTCTGCAAAATTTCATAAACATACAAGTATTTTAACAGTCATTAAACTAAGCTAACTTGGCAACACTGGCCTCCGCCAATCCGCAGTTAAACACAATCTTGGAGTAGGTATGCTCTGAATCTCATATCCCTGTAATGGGTTGATTAAGAGTTAGTGTGGACAAGCATTTTATTATATTTATTTATATCCCAACTAACAACCAAGGTTTACGGTATTGATTATTTTCTTATGCATATATTCAGCATGCTCTTCTTAATTTTTAACGTATCTATTCAAGAGCACATCAAGCCTTCTTCTATCTTATTTGAACGCCTGTTCTTTATCCGATGGCGTTGCAACTTAGGAATCTTGGTGAACTAGACGCTACTGCGTGCTGGTAGTCTTACATTAAACAGTGAAATGTCGGGAGTGAGTTGCTATCTCTATATCGAGGCTTAGCAGACCCAGCAGCAGTACAGTAGGACTGCATTTTCATGGAGTGTGTACTATGTTTTTTTAATCTTTTATTTCCAATATTCTTAATACTACATTTACAATTTTAATACACCACGCCTTAAAACCACATAGGCTTAACTTGTTCAATCGAGTCTGATGGAAGTTGCTATCAGGCTGTCCAAGTACAAAAACTTATAAATATGGGTTGCCAATGTATTTTTTTTTTTTCGGGCCATCATCATCAGCTCCTCATCATTGATACGGGTATAACTGTAGTACAACATACTTATGTTACGAGTACATACAAGTACGTCATTATTTTGTAAGGTTTTCTAAAGTTTCCATTGATGAAATAATATCGAAAATTTACCGATAACTAGTTTTAATGTTCTTTACTAGAGCAGACAGAATTCTCGATTATGTCGGTAAGTTCAAACAATGTCGAATGACAAACGAACCCACACCCGGTCTCACCCGTTGCGAACCTTTTATTTAAGCCCATAAACGCTTGCAATACTCGCTAATACCACCGCTTCTTACGCGGCACCTCCCGAGGAACTGCGTGATGATGTTACTCAATCAACACAACATCCTAAATCATCACAGCACTTGTTCGGATCATACTCTGAGCGTGCTCTTTAGTCCCACATTAAAAATGTTTTTTTAAGTATAAGCAAGTACGTAGTAGTAAGCTGCCTCACACGTAGGAACACAACAACCTTCCGTGTAATTATTATTTGGCTGCGAATTCCTGTACAGTAGAAGTACTGCCCAGTCGGGTTGCTTTACCTCTCTAAAATACAGCCTAAAACCAACCTCATACCCCTAACATTCCTTTTAACCTTTCAATTCAGTAAAGTTATATAATATACATTTTTATTTCTTTTTGAACACAGAACGGGACAAAGCATAATTTAAACCAAAAAGTTAAATAATATACCCATGGAAGAGCAGACATTTTGCCAAAAATATTCATAAGCTGTCATCAGCCTGGACCTACGCCAGATGCGGACACCGAGGACGAAATATTTCGCTGCAAAATACTTACTCAAGCAAATCACCCCTCTTTAAAATCACTTTTGAGAAATTGAGCGGCAATCTACTTAGAACTTTGCGGGAATTATCTAGTATTGAAGTTTGTCATTTATGTTCCAAGTTCCGGTTAAGATTTTGTGAGGTTTAGGGTTGGAATTTTCAATAATATCATATTTTATAGTATCAAAATATTTTTTAAACATTTAATATTGTTGTTTGTCAACTCCTTGTTTATCCTTCTTTAGTTTTGTGTATTGAAAGATAAACATGAAAGATAAAAAAAATGTTTATTTGCTATTACATTAAATTTTAATTAGACACGTATTACATTTTTTAAATAAAATGTTATAGTAATTTGTTCGAGAAATGAATAGAAAACTATGATATATAGTTTTCATTGGGTACAGGAGACTGATTGGACAGTGGATATTTTTTTTCTATTATCTTTTTAACGGTTATTACTCTGGGCTGTGGAGGCGTGACGGCAGTGGCTTATTAAAAAATTGTTCAAAGGACAGAACTTTTAGACAATTTAATAGAGAATCAAACACAATTTACTATAAAAGACATATAGGCCTTAAGCAAGCCGATGTACCTGACACTTAAGGTTCTAAGGTTTTAGATGAATTTTGAAAAAGACGTCAAATTTATATGACCATACATTACATTTTCACAACGTCTCTGGATAACGCTGAAGAAAGAACGAGAAAAACATTTATTATTCATTTTACTTTTTAATCTACCAGCAATTGAAGCCAGTGACAGAAACGAGGAAGAAATGCCGAAACGGCGTATGATAGATGTTAGATACTATAAGTTTTGGTTAGCATATAGGTAAAATAACAATGAGGTCATGACAGATATTTCATCAAATCTTCAATAACAAAAAATCGACAAAAAAACAAATGAACATCTGATTTTTTATAAGAAATTCCATAGCTATTAAAAAAAACGTGCGCGTCTCGGGACGCCCGACAGAATCTACATATAATTAACGCTGCCGTATGCGTGTGAGAAAGGGAAGCCAGACAGACTGGCGCCGTAACGCGTTACGTAACGAAGCGGTTTACCCTCCCCCCTTTAGTTATCGCTTCAAAAAATGATTTGAAATAGGAACTATAAGTAGAATGAGAGATATCGATTTTCCTACTGCCCAGTATTAAAAATATCATAGACAAATATCGTAGATAGGAACCAATAATGTTTCCGCCTTATCAACAACGACTTTATTTGGTGCAACGTAGTACACAGTTAACTTTTAATGCTCGCTCTCTTTTCTAATATTACATACAATCTCGATTTCTGATATCCCGAGGAGCGCTTGTATGGGCAACAATTACGTTAAACACTATGTTCATAATTTTAGATTTCTCTTCTTACTCAATAAATGGATTTCCCCTAATCACTACGATTTGAGACTTATTCAAGTTGCGCGCTTTTAGTTTGATAAATTATTATTTCGCCTTTATCATATTACATTTTTTGTTTTAATTCCATATACGACACCTATATATGACACAGGTGTTAGTTTTAATGTCTTTCTGGAACGTCTCCAATATGTATTAGGTATTCTAATTGGCTCAAGGTTTATCATTTTCCATTAATTTTTGGATTCATATTTAACCCCTTTTAGAGTACAAAGTATGTAATTTAGTATTGTCGATTTGAAAAATAAAACAATGGCTTTTTTATGCATAGAGGGTGAGTTTACATAAAATATACTTTTTCATTATTATACTGAAAAATTAATATCACATACTATGAATGTCACAGAAGCGAGCGAAGTAAGGACCTCGTCTTTTGGTGCTCGGTTCTCTCTGCCTACCCCGCAAGGGACTTGGCGTAAAGATATACATACATACATACTGAAAGATGACTCTAATTGAAACCACTATCAATGAAACTATTTCATGTCTCAATATAATATTTTTTAGAAAATTGTAATATTGGAAATATTTGACAAAAGCAACTTATAAGTATAGAACCTAGGTGAAAAAGTAAATGGTCAAACGATCTAGTCATCCGACTTCATCACATAGGTAAAGTCCAGAACTAGTTGACGTGATTAATGTTTTCAGACAAACTATTCATACAAAATGTGTTCGTTTCCGCGTTTTCCCTAAACGCACCATTACTTAGAGTCAGTGACTCGTTGCGCAGTTATTTATGTCTCGCATTAAAAACAAAATGATATGCCTTCGCCGCTGAAAATCTAAAAAGAATAAGCAATAAAACGATAAAACCCAAATCTGATACATACTAGGGTCTCAGTATCCCGGCGGGAGTGGAACAGAGATAGCGCTATACATCGGCGAAATGAAAACGATGCTACTGTTTCATCTCTCACCTCTATCGGCCGGCGATCTCTGAAGCGACCTAACTCTTCCCGCAATAAAACAAATTTCGACCTTAACGCGCGGCCGTAACCCACGGTTTTCGAATGCAGATTACAACAAATGGATTTGAGATTAATATAGTACGAGTGCCACCCCCGTCTCATACCACCCCATTCGGCGCTCAGCATTCAAATAGGAATCGAATGGATGACCAAAACATAATATCTTTGGAAGATTCAGCCGCCATAAATCAAATGAGAAATAATCTGTTTCGGGATGAGATAGTCGTCGATGCGGTGCCACCATAAAAACGCAAAACGTTTTGTCTGATTGAAATCGTTGCGTTATAGGCGGCCTTTTTCTCGGCTGTGTTTCCATTTTATTTTCGCTGATGTATAATCAATGTGTTAACGGATGGCCGCGAGTGGAGGGCTTCGGAGTAGATTTGCCACACAAAAGATTGTGATATTGAGTTTGAAAGTAGTTTCTTCTTCTTTTATGTTAATAGCACTTTCCGTGGCGGTCGTAATGGGTTGCGAGTATAAACGTTCCACTTTAGGAGGGACACGTGGGACGAGTCGCGTCACTATTGTTTACGCTCGACTTACTTCACATTTTGAATACTAATGTCAGTCTAGTCGCGCAATTTTAACCTGGAATGGAGTTTAATGCTAAAATCTACCTTCGACGTCGATGTGGTATTCGGTTAGACTGAGGCAGTCTAATTTGAAGGTACATCTGAATTTTTATACTGACGAGCTCGGTGGCGCAGTTGTTAGTAAAGCTTTTACGCCCACGCTCGTGGGTTCGATTTCCACACAGGACAAAGATTTACGTGCATAAACATGTCTGTTTGTCTTGGTCTGGGCGTTTTCTATGTATCATAAGTATGTATTTAACTAAATGTGTTTACGTATGTTCTTCAGTTGTCTAGTACCCACAACACAAGCTTCGCTTCCTTGGGAAGCACTGTGTAATTTGCCCGTCAATATTTATTTATTTATTATTTATTTAAATAACAAATTGTAATTATTAATGTGCCAATTAAACAAAGTAATTAAATGTGACATAGTAAGTAATTTAATGTGATAGGTAAATTTAATTTGCATATCTGATTTAGGCGAAATATTGTGAAACTAGTATTTATTTACAACGTTAATGTACCAATATTAAAGTATATAAATTAGCTTTTTTGTTTCTTACGCAAGTTAAGCAGCGTCGACTGCAATCTGTCTATGATGGGATTAATCATTTCGCGTTTCTCCGTGCACTAAGTGCACGT
Source organism: Pyralis farinalis (assembly GCA_947507595.1). Lineage (NCBI taxonomy): Eukaryota > Metazoa > Arthropoda > Insecta > Lepidoptera > Pyralidae > Pyralis > Pyralis farinalis. Next base: position 19,910,334 of record OX382276.1, on the reverse strand, counting down.
TATGCTATCAGTTCTGGTTGTTTGTGACAGATGAGTCGTTAAGCATATAGGTATGTTGTATATAATAGTTGTATGTAAACTTTGTATAAAAAAATCTTTTAATTTAAAAGTGTCGTCAACTCTGTGCGAGTGATCTACCAAGTCCGGACATAAGTTCTGTTACAAATGAATATGCATTTATTTTTTTATGAAGTAATGCAATCTTAATAAAACTTATCATAGTCATATATGTAAGTCTCAGCAAAAAATAAAATCTGATTCTATTCGAAATGGCCTCCTTTGGCTTTGATACAGGCTTTAAATCTGCCTGGTCTCGAATCTATGGATTTACGCACTGTTTCCATGGGAAATTTAGCCACTGCTTGCTCCAGAGATTTCGTAAGAGACACAATGTCGGCATATCGTTTCGAGCAGGCCATGTCCTCTGAAAATGATCATAATTTGTAATCTCGGGTGACAGCCAAGCATGCGGTTACATACTATAAGTACATTAAGTGTCACTCACGCGATTTCCACCTCTGCTGCTAACACAGAAACTCCTCCGGTGCTTACTAGTGACCTTACTCACAAGCAGAACAACGACAACCCTCCAAGAAGTTGTTATTTGGCTACGGTTTCTGTGAGATGGGGGTACTACCCCAGACCGGCAGCTTTGGTTTGCTGCCTCTCTTAAAATTACTACTTAAATAGTTAAACGAGCCCAGTGGTCGATTGGATAAAATTAATCACTACTTTAACGAACAAAAGGGTTATGGGTTGGATTCTCGCACGAGACAAATATACGGGTGCATGAGCATGCCAGTTTGTCCTGATCTTAGTGTTTGTGTAAGTTATGAGTATATTTAACAGTTATCTAGTACAAGCTACGCTTAATTTGGGGCTAGATGTCGCTGTATAATTTGCCCCGAAAGTATTTATTTATTTGTTTTAGTTGTAACTGGGTATAAAGACCCGGATATTCTACTAGAAAAATAAATGCATTAGATGACAGTTCACAATCATTAGCTTCTCATAATCTTAAGACAATAATCTTTGATGCACAGCATTCTTGCTTCACTTGACTTGCCATCTTTTTAGGCTACTAATGCTGATTAGTTCTATAAAGAGCGAAACTCTTTATAGAACAAAGTTACCAAAAGAGGTACACGTGATGGTACGAAATTACCTCAGCCTATAAATGTTTTTCACACTAGGAACATTACTTGCGCATTACAGAACCATTAAATCCTCTGTATGATTTTTACAAGAACACAATGACGCTCTTGACACAAACCTCAGCAGGTCAGTTCAATTCAGAACCTATGGGTTCGCTTAAAGAAAACCTCTGTAACAGAATAGAACGTGACGATTTGACTAAGGCACATTTTTTATTTCATTAGTAGGATAGAAGGAATCAGGATATCAGCGCGCCAAGTAACCGACAGGCGGGCAAGGGCCCTGGCGTGAAGATATAGGTAATGTTTGGAGAAGAAATTTCTCGAATAAAGTTGATTACAAGCAAGACGAATGTAGAAGCCATAAAGCATTATATCGACCAACGTTTCTGTATACTGTTTCACATTTTCTATCTCACAGTCATGAAGCGAAGTGAAATGTCATATTTTCTTCTTTCTTCTGTTTATTGCAGTAAAACTTCTTTACGCACGCTTGACTTGGGGAGTAAGGTGGTGAATGCGTGACGAGAGCGTTACAAAAAGTGTGATCGGGCGAGGCGAACAGAAGTTGAGAGTTATATATAAGTTATTGAAGATAGAAAGAGAGAGAGTTACGTTTCGTATATTACTGTAGGGGCAAGAGAGAGAGGTGCGAGCACACATTTTCTTTCTCTCTTTCTCTCATAGCGAGTTAAGTTTCGTATATCTAACACAGTGTAGGTCTATTGTCTGGATCGCACTATGGAGCTAAAGAAGTTTTACTTCAGTCGTGTGGTCTAAAGCACACTCGGTTTTTTAATGTAGGTCATCCAAAACCAAAGTTTATTCCTGTGACCGCAATGGACTCTGCAGTCACTCTCTTTTTTCTATTTTCACAAATATTTCAAGCAATATCGGAGACAGTTGGTAGCATATGTGGTGTATTTATTAAGATAGTACATCTTAAGACAGATTTTAATTTTTACTAGGCTTTTAATCTCATAGAAATAGTAAGAAATATACCTCTATATATTTAACACTTTCCATCTTACATGCTTATACCTACAACGTGGAAAAAGCGAAATCATAAACCAAATGCATGATGATATTTGTCTATTATGGGGATCACTATCGTAGTTAAGCACCTACCTTAAACTTAGATCGGTACCTACTTTTTTATTAATTAGACCTGTTAGCAATAAGGAAATGATATTGATTATGTTATAATTAAATAGCAATATCAGCATCAAACGTTCTCATTGAACTTGTCTCAAATACACTTCCTAGATAGTGAGTTGGAATCTCTTTGTTATATTTTCATATATATTTATCCTTGTTGTCTTGTTTATAGCATCATATTAAAAATATATTCGTCAAACATAAGAAGAGTTTAGTTCTCTACATATTACCATAATAGTGGCTATATCGCCACATCTATATCTTTACGCCAAGTCTCTTGCGGGGTAGGCAGAGAGAACCAAGTGACATATGACTCGGTCCTTAGACACTCCACACATAACTCTTTACATGCACGCTCACCTGTTTTTAGGACTGCTGATACTGCCTTCTCACACACTATGAATTTGGGCGTAATTATGATAAAAATGTATGACAAAATCAAATATTCAGCGGTAACATATTGTAATATATTAGACTAAATTGCCGTAGCAAGTCAATCCAACAAAGGAAAGATGATTTAATGATGACTTGTTAGAATCTAAATCAGCAGAAGAGATAAAAATCAATATATTTATACGTGAAGCAAGAACTTTGCAGGAGCTTACTACTACTTCAATCACAGACAGGAACACAACAACCCTCATTGTTGTCTTTGTAGGTATACATACATTGTATATGTGTGAATGAATGAATGAGAATGTGAGACGCAATGTGAATTGACTTACTCTGGCTAAATGTTAGTACTCTTTATAATATACTATTATATTAAAATAGACAAATTAAAGGTGCACATTGGTGAAACATGTGTCTGGTACAGCAATAAAAATCCAAGGAAATGTCAAACAATGCGTTATTGCTTTTATTAATAGAGCTTGGCGAAGCTACTATACCTATAGCTGATGTAATAGATTAAATTAAAAATATATATGTGCAATTACAATTGAGGTATATTCTTTGACAAAAGAATCCTACTAATGTCCAAACTTAAATATCGATTTAGGATTTATGGTCGAATTTCGACCACGGGGCGATCTCTAGTAGTTATTAAAGCATGTTTTGTATGTCAAATAGTCAATCAGCTCATTTCAATACAAGTTTATACAAAAAACGCCTGTCAATATACAACAAGCAATTTATCTGGCTCGGATATTTCTTTTTTTTTGTTTTTATCCCAGAAAAGACAGAATTAACCGGTTTTTAATACAAGTTATTGGGAATTTACATGTTAGGCTGACAATACTGAAGGTATTTACCTTACCTTACCTTATTATTAAGGTTTACCTTCATAATCCCTAAAACCCACAAAATCCCCAAAAACACGCGTATATTAATATAATTCAAAAACAAATTTGATTAAGGTAATAACCACAAAAACGATTAAACTGTCAAATTACAATTTAAAAATACGATATAAAGTAGGCAGCAGATTGCGCCACATATGGTCAACCTGTCGCCATATACACGGCACATGCCATGCAATTACTGCATGAAATTTGAAAAAAAATCTTTAAAATTGTCTCCGTTCATCACTCAAAATTAAACCTTTCGTCTATTACGTTAAGGTTAATTATTGTTAAAGAAATCTTATGATGTCTGGACCATCTGTTCCAGGCGATAGCTATCAAAAAATTAACAATTTGTTTAATGTAAATTAAGTGAGGTCAAGCCTTCAATAAATTATTGGGGCGTTTAGCGATCTTTCGACTTTTATGCTCACCGAATGTCACCTTTCCTGTGTGGGTATTTCTTATCGAATAATCTGGAACCGAATTTTAATAACCTTTTTTTTTCGCCCGAATGGGCATCTGTCATTGTCAATGAAGCATTTTTTACATCACTACGGTAAAAAATCAAGCGTACGGTCTACCTGATGGTAAGCAGTGGGAATGGGATATGAACAATTACGACACTAGGGCCAATGCTTTAATGATTTCTTCACGATCTTTCTAAAGAATCTCATGCAGTAGTATTTTGGAAAAACTTGAGCAGGGAATTTACTACGCAGCAAAGAATACGCCTCTGCAACCGCACAGTAGGCAACCAGTATACCACGTCAAACCTTACTCATCCCACTGCAGGGATATGGGTCTCCCTTCGACCGAAGGGGTTTAGAGCATACTCCACCACGCTGCTCAAATGCGGATTGGCGGAGGTCAGTGATTTCATCTGAATACACTGGAACTATACTGAGAGCTCGATGACGTTGTTGCGCGTGTCATTCTAACCAAACACGCAGGTTAAGCAACGTCGACCGCAGCCTATCCATGGATGGATCTATCTCGAGCTTCTCCGTGATTCGGAGGGCATGTTAAGCCGTCGGTCTCGGCTGTTGTCGATAAATGGCAGTCGTTAAGCTAAGTCAGTAGCCCTCTGGCTGCTTGAAAACACTGGCCTCCGCCAATCCGCATTTGAGCCGCTTGGTGGAGTATGCTCTAAATCACTTCAGTTGAAGTGGGACCCGTATCCCTGCAGTGGGATGAGTAAGGGTTGATGTGGATGGAAATAGAAATGCGTCGCATCTAAAATAGACTTATATACCCATGTATTTTCAGATGGACCTTGTTTAGTAATCCGTATAAAAAGTTCTGGGCTACGACCTGTCTTCAATTTCTTTCAAATTTTTTACAAAATATGTACTTCTTACTTACAGTTGAAGGATGTATGAGACGGGGAAAGCCAATACTCACCTACTATGACCAAATTGAACTTGTTTTATCAGAAGGTGATGTCAGGAGGCTTAGAAATTGGCGCGCGTGCATAAGGAGAACTATGAATCTTAAAGAAGCGAGTGAGGTGTGTAAGGGCCGAGCCATGTGGCGCTTGTGTCTCCCTACCCCGCAAAGGATTTGGTGTGAAGTTACACATAGATGGATGTCCTTATTAATACACTATACGTGGCATAATTGTATATTGTAGGTGTTGTTCGTGATTCTTTACACAAAAACAATTATAATTCATGTTGGAATTAAGTTCGTGAGTCGAAAAAATAACTCATTTAAGGGCAACTCTCACATTCTTTGTAAAACAAATGAGCGCGGTTCGTGATAACTCTTCATTTAGGCATCATTAACAAAATGATATATTACGGTAAATAAAAATGGCGAATTAACAAACGGGGAGCTACGAACAGACAGTTGCATGTTGACAAGTAATTATCAAACCGTTTGCTTTCAAAGTTTTTTTTTTTTCAGTTTCGTGACTGTTTGGGCTATAAATCTTGGGCTAATGAGATATTTATGCGAATAGACCTTGTCAACCATTAATCCTTTATTTTTGTATAAAAATTGAACAGTTTTATCAATATTCAGTTCGATTCTATGGATGCAGAAATAGGACTGGATGAGTCATACTAAAAATCCGAACGGTCTTGGAACTAAGTCTAAGCAATAACTCTTTACCATAGTATGTAGAGTAGGTATGCCCTATTATTTTAAACTAGGAATTCTTGGATCTATTTTTTGTATACCTACATATCTTAAATTTTTTTGCATATATGCATTTAATATATATATATATATATGGAGTATAATAAATTAAGCAACAAAAAATACTAACTTTGCATCTAAAATATGGAAATACACGTTTAGTATGTTGACCAATTAAATATGTTATCCTACTAATATTATAAATATGAATGTCCGTTTGTTTGTTAAACGCGAAAACAACTGAACCGATCATCATGAAACTTTGTACACATATAATTCTTGGAGATATCAGAAGTAAAATAGGATACTTTTTATTTCAAAAAAAAAAATATTTTTTATCAATGCCAGCGAAGCCGCGGGTAAAAGCTAGTAAGCCTATAGGTGTATGTTGGAAACTACTCTAGCGATTTGGTTCAAGTTGTGGATGTAGATACGATTTGACTTTTTAAGTATATCTATATATTTCCAAAAAAATAACGCTATTTTATTCAAAAAGCCATAAATAACGCCGAGCAAAGCTCGATCGTTCAGCTACTATCGACACTAAACAGGCATATTCGTTTACCGTGTAGATATTTAAATTCTTTTAGCATTCAATTCATTAGTCAATGCAGGAAAGACACGCTGGTTGAACATTTCGATTTTGAGTATGAAAATGTGCTTTAAAACGTAGCACAGCTTGCAGTGTTGGGAATGCCGTTCGCGCGTCCGCTGCTAACGAAGCCATCTTTTTGTTACATTTTGCTTGTTAGCGTTCTTCCGAGCTGGCTTTTCTTACATCTAGGTACGTTACTAGAAGGTACAGCGAAAATTAAAAAAGAAAGAAATTACGCTTAGGTAGGTACGAGTACTTATGGAAGCGACAGCTGGGTATGGCAGAGCAGAGCATGAAAGTAGGATAAACGCGGTCGAAATGCGAGCGTGGCATATCGCTTGTGGGCCGTATTCGCAATGATGATGTTAGAAATAGTGTTGGTCTGAAAGAGAGCGTCGGTGTTAAAATAAAAAGGTGCATGCTCCGTTGGTTCGGACATGTAAAAAGAATGCAGAATGAAAGAATGACGAAGCAGATATACAATGCAAAAGTGGAAGGATATAGGAGCAGAGGAAGGCCAATGCTTACTAGAACGTGATGTCCTTCTGCCAACCATGCAAGGGATTTGCCGTAAAGTTATAGATAGATAGATAGAAGAAATTACACATTCTAGGGACAAGATGTTGAAGACGTATGTCAGAAGTATCTTGAACCGAGGATAAGGTATTAGGTAGAAAATTTTCATATTCAATAACCTTGGAATTAAGTAGGTAGTGTCTTAGTCCACATCAACCCTTACTCACACCCTAACACTGCAGGGATACGGGTCTCCCTTCAACCGAAGGGGTTTAGAGCATACTCAACTACGCTGCTCAAATGCGGATTGGCGGAGGCCATTGCAGTGTTTTCAAGCCGCCCGAAGGCCACTGACTTAGCTTAACGACTGTCATCTATCGACAACAGCCGGGACCGACGGCTTAACGTGCCCTCTGAAACACGGAGAAATTCGAGATAGAAAAACCCATCCACAGACGGGCTGCGGTCGACGTTGCTTAACCTGCGTGTTCGGTTAGAATGACACGGACATCGACGCCATCGAGCTCTAGTAGTAGTAGTGTCTTAGTATAATATTTAATTGTTTCGAATGACTTCACAGAATATCATACACATGTACCTATCAGTGTAGAGCTGGAAGATATTTCGAATGTGTCCAACCGTGACGAACTCTGACGAGCTCGGTGGTGCAGTGGTGAAACTCGCTGTTACACTACTTTAACACTAACGCTCGTGGGTTCGATTTCCACACAGGACAAACATTTGCGTGCATGAACGTGTGAGAGAGAGATAGGGCACATTAAAGCAGCCCGTATGTGGAAGTACCTCCATCTTACAGAAAACCACAGTCAAATAACAACTCTCTAGATGGTTGTTGTATTCCTGCGTGTGAGTGTGGTTACCAGTAACCACCTAAGGAGTTGCTGTGTTAGCAGCAAATGTGGCCTCGTGCGAGTAATACTCAATATATTGCAAGCGTTTATAGGCTACGGTACCCGCTTTACATCAGGTGAGCCCCATGCTTGTGTGCCTCCACTTCACTACCACCTTATGTCTATACGTTTATAATTATATCAAAATCACTACCAAAAGAATAAGCTATTGCAGTTTTCAATATTAACCTCCAGACCACTGGTCTTATCCATACATGGCTATCATTTGACGAGCTCGGTGGCGCAGTGGTGAAACGCGCTGTTACGCTACTTTGACACCAACGCTCGTGGGTTCGATTCCCACACAGTACAAACATTTGTGTGCATGAACATGTCTGTTTGTATTGGTCTGGGTATTTTTTCTATGTATAATAAGTATGTATTTACAAAAAAAAAATGTATTTACGTATGTTCATCAGTTGTCTAGTACCCATAACACAAGCTTCGCTTACTTTGGTGCTAGGTGGCGCTGTGTAATTTGTCCGGCAATATTTATTTATTATCCAAGTTATACAAAAATACCAAATTTCAGCTTAATATGGAAGATTAAAAGGGTATGATACCTAGATTGTGAAATCCAATCCAAGCTTGTAAAAAAGAATAATAAATAAAAACATAAAAAGTTGATTATGAAGTGTGAACAACTAATAACTCATGTTTCCAACAAATTACTAGATAAAAATTCATAACCAGTGAAGGCTAACTAAATACCGTGTAATTATGGTGCATGTGTAACATGTTCTAGTAAGAGATAATAGTCAATTAGAGTAGACAGTTCACAATTAGTCGAGGGTGCATCTTATTAGTTAGTGTGATGCTTATTTGCCGTATAATTGCCGTTTAGTTAGCTTTAAGATAAACATCAGATAGTGCGCAATGCTACATGTTGTAATAAAGTAAAATAAAGCTAGCTAGCTAGTTTATTTTGAGAAAATTGTGGGAATCTCTGTGTTTTGTATTTACCTAGAAGAAAGATCTTATACATCCTTTTAAAACTACCATTAAGCTCACCTGCAAGTGGTGCACCCTACAGATTAGCAAACTAGGCTCTTATTAAGGAGATGTTATACGCAAAAGATTGCTACAGCAACATTAATCCCCTTTAGGCTGATGATAAGCTAAAAGTCAAGCAGCGAGCGATGAAATAGCTATGGTAGTGGTTTCCTAAGAGAACGAGAAGATTTATCTAAAGGCGAAATTAATATAGCCTAAAATATTATAATAAAATTGATATAGCCTTCAACGTCTGGCAGATGGGGATTATAGACCTGTCTGTATTAGTGAATAGAGACAGGCTGATGAAAATAAAGATGACGGTGTCCCCTCCTTGCAATTACAATGACAAATCTCACCCTGTCATTGATTTACTAAACAGAACCGCCTGAATCTTGTACAAAATATGTTTACTAAAAAGCCGAGAAGAATAAATAATAAAAAAATAAATATTGACGGAAAAATTACACAGCGCCATCTAGCTGCAAAGTAGGCGAAGCTTGTTTTATGGGTACCTACAAGACAACTGATAAACATACGTAAATACATTTTGTTTTGTAAACACATACTAATTATACATAGAAAACACCCAGAGCAATATAAACAGACATGTTCATGTACACAAATGTTCGTTCTGTGCGGCAATCGAACCCACGAGCGTTGGTGTCAAAGTAGCGTAACAGTGCGTTTTACCACTGCGTCACTGAGCTCGTCAAAATAAGAAGAGATGACTCTCAGACAATTGAAAATTTTTGGTACAAGGACACTAAAATACAATGCATACCGTTGTTTTCAGAGGTTATTGCGGAAATGAACGTAAGATGTGTCTTTCTGTCTGTACTTGTGCTTACAAACGAATATGATTCTTTATGTAAAGACTGAAGTTTATGAGTTTCATTGGCCATGACTAAATTATGGCATTAATATTAGGGGTTAAAGTATGGAATTTCCGATTTATACTGAAAAATTAAAACTCGTTTTTTTCGAAGATGTAACATTTATTTAATCAAAATATTTACCCTCATTATTTATACGTTGCTGCCGTCTAATCTGAAGTTTATTTATGCCTTTGCGATAGAACTCTGGGGATGCAGATTCGACAAACTGTGTGAAAGCTGTACTGCCTCCTGGGAAGAAAATTTTTTACCACGTAGAAAATTGTCCAAATCACGGAAAAAATGGTAGTCAGTTGGAGCAAGGTTTGGCGAGTACGGAGCATAACGTATGATTTCTAACTGCAGCTCCTATAGAGTTACACCGGTTTCTCGTGCAGTGTGAGGTTTTACGTTATCATGGAGCAATAGTGGTGAAGATCGAATCACGAGTCGGGGCTGTTTCGCTGCCAGTTTTGCTAGCATTGTTCGAAGTTCGGCACAGTAAACATCTGCTGTTATTGCTTGACCAGACCTGAGAAAGCTACAGTGAGTGACGCCATGAAGAGACCACCAAACAGTTACCATTACTTTTTTATTAGTAAGCTTTGCTTTAGGGTAGTGTTGTGGCGATTGACCTGGGGTCAGCCATTGCATTTTCGCTTTAGTTTATCGTAAAGAATCTACTTTTCGTCACATGTCACAATTCTATCCATTAATCCTTCATTTCTGTATCGATCCAACATTGCAACATATTCATATTTCATATTTTTTTATCTTATTGATTTGATGCAAATGAGTCAATATTGTAGGTAAAGTAACGTTAAAGCACGCCGCTAATTCCTGGGTAGTTTGACTCGGATCGGCTTCCACCATCTCCTTCAATTCAGTATTACTCACCTGTGTGGACGGTCTTCCACGTGGTTCGTTCTTCAAGTCGAAGTTTCCATTACGAAAGCGTTTAAACCAAAAACGCACGGCTCGTTCATTAGCAGTCTCCTCTCCAAACGCAGCATTACGAGCCGTTTCTGCCGCGTTAGTTCTGCGTCAGAACTCGCATTCAAAAATTATTCGGATTTTCAAAGTATGCATCTTTCACGTCTAAGCTGAATAAAAAAAGCAATTGAAATTCGAAAATCAAATGTTGCACATTTATTAAAAGAAAAACCTAATACGTATCATCGTGGAAAAAGTTTCACTCGAAAATCTCACACATGAAGGTTTAATGTCAATTCAAAGTATCTATTATTATCTATAGCCGTGACATCTGGCTCAAGCTGTTAGGTACTGCCAAGAAGTTTTCCTAACGCTCCATTCACACTATTCCCAACACACTCGTATTTACGTCGTAAGTACATCAGTATTCGTTTAGCATACCAGCATTTCGATGTGTTATCTTTTATCACATCACTAAACATAGATACCCTTTATATTATTACAAAATTGATCGCTAAACACACCGGCTCATTGGAGCAAACATCCTCTAATTAACATAAGCGCCTCTTAACATAAACAAATTGATGTTGCGATAAGATACATCGTCACGTAATGTTGGCTATTCATTACAGCAATTAACACTTTGTACCATAAATTATGGACGCGGCGTACCGTGACTGGCACGCCTTATATCTTTAATTCATAGTAGCATGTTTGTTTTTTTTATATTTCAGGTGCAAATTGTTTAAAGAGAGTTAGGGCGCTTCAATGTAGTGCGACTGGGAAAGTATCTTCCGTCACGAAGAGTTGTTGTTTAGCTGCGAGTGAGTGAGGTTAGCAGTAAGCTCCTGAGGAGTAGCTGTGTCAGCAGCGCGGATGGCATTCTTATCGATACTTTACATATTGCAAATGTTCGGTTTCGGCCAGCGGCGTATCAAAAGGTATACACATTATACACCAACATTATTGTATTTCAAAATGGCGCAAGTAGTACTATATCTACTACGTACAGTTATTTGTTATGACACTTTGCTCTAACAAACAAATAAATGATAGGGCGTATATGTCGTTAGAGAGAGATACATATATATCTTAAGACAATTATGCTTTATGGCAAAGTACGTATAGACGCGACGCGAGAGCGTGGCCGACTAAATGCGGGCTAGGCAATTACCTTACTTTCGTATTGCCATTCTAGAGCATGTACGACGTATCTATAACTATAAAAACATCTTAGGTTTCGGCACTTTTCATCAGGCGGGTAGCAGGCTTATAATGCCTTTCAACCTATTATAAAATCATAATTCAAATATGAAATCATATAGATACCGTAGAATATGGACGCTTTCAAAACAAAAAAGGGCTTACTCACTAGCAAAAACACGACAACCCTCTAGTAAATTGTTGCTCGCCATTGCTATAAAACTATTGCACTCCGCAACGTCGTCCTAGCATATTTCTTTTATCCAACGTCGGGAGGCATACAAGCATGCGCCCACCTGATTGATGTATAGCGGTTACCGTAGCCTATGAACGCTTGCAATACCTCAAGTATCACTCGCGCGATACCACCTCTGCTGCAATCACAACAACTCCTTAGGAGCTTACTGGTGACCTCACTCACACGTAGGAACACAACAGCCCTCCAGGCAGTTGTAATTGGTTACGGTTTTCTATGAGGTGGACGTACTTCCCCAGACGGGCTGCTTTAATACGCCCTTACCTCTCTTAAAAAATAGCCAGACCAACACAAACAGAAACGTTCATGCACACAAAATGTTTGTCCTGTGTGGGAATCGAACTCACGAGCGTTGGTGTCAAAGTCGCGTTATTAACTACTGCGCCACTGAGATCGTCGAAAGCTCCGTGCCCGTCGCGGGTAAAAAAAATAGGGTGTCGCTGTGTCGTGACCACGGCCGTGAGTCTGAATACGTCTTCGTAACGGTAAACGGAAGTAAGTTACGCTAAAAGGAAATTAAATGATGCAACGGAATGATCTCAAAATGGCGACGCTCTCCTCCTCGCCGCGCGCATAGCATCACAGCCCTCACTCAACGTAACGAATTGTTTAATTCTTTAGCTATCAAGTGGTGTAAATAAACGCCGTATATAAAAAAACCGGAGACGGTGCATTCGTTTGAAGTAAGAAGTACTTGTGTGTGCGTCTGTTAGTGTTATTTTACTCGGAAACGGGTAGGCCGATTTTAAAATGATATACTACTTTATATAAATCTTATTCCTGGGCAAGTTCTTAGCTAAGTCTTAATATTACAGACCGCCAGCCAATGTTCAGATTTTTCTGCGTAACGGTTCAAGTCTTTTATTTTATTTCATTATGAAACGGAATACCAATGTAAACGGAAACGTATACATATATTAAATTTGTAATTAAAAAAGCCTAAAATAGAACATAAATTAAAAAAACCCCACGTTGGTATATCTGACATGAAAAAAACATTTAGGTAATAAAAAAATTTAGAAACCCACGACATAACGTAACATGACATGTAAATATACCTACACAGATTATTATTAATAGGCAAAGGCGAATACCTGCAGTAAGCAGAATTAGTAGTTTCGCTTAACTGATTTTTGAATAGCCTGTGACGATATTCTACTACTATAAATAAATATACTACTATAAACATAGATAATATTTTTTTTAAATTTTGGGAACAATAGAAAAATGTTTACGTGATGTAAATTTGTATATGTCTTCCTCAAATTTTCAGTATTGATTATGATTCAATTTTGACCAATGGTCAAATGAAATGGTCAAAAAATAGTAGGTATTTAATGAAAATGGATGATATGTAATGTAATCCCTCCTCATTTGACTCGAAATTTTAAATTTATTTGTCATGTTTATGATCATAAATTAGTTAACGATGGAAGCATTTTACAATTTAAATGTAAAATATATATCAATTAAAGGAAACAATAAAATAAATCGCCACTGGATCGAATCAAATAATGGCATACTTAAAATTATTCAAGTAATTTAATTAATCGCTGATAAACATCTAATTTATTGACCCCGTATATGTTAGTTATTCAGTTTTAAAATAGTTTTGGATAGGGTCTATTAGTTAAGGGTGGAAGGGACTCATTATCATCTTTAGAGATAAATACGTCACCTGCTACGTGCAGGTTACACAGCTCGACTGCAGCAATTAACATTATCGGAACTGCATTTTGACGATTTTTATTTTAATGCACTACAAGTCTTAAAATATCAATATCTACGAAAACTTCCTACTTTTTTCAGTATGAAAAATAGATATGGAGTCTAGTTTAAGATATGAAACTTTGCGAGCGCATAGAATAAAAATCAAGTAAGCGGTTTAGAGGAACCGCTTACTTAAAAATGATTTTTATAAAATTAATAAAAACATAAATGTATTATTTTTATACAACGTCGGGAGGCATGCAAGCATACGGCCCACATAATGGAAAGCGGTTACTGTAGCTTATGAACACTCGCAATACCTCCTCTGCTACTAGCACAGCAACTCTTTAGCATCTTACTGGTGACTTCACTCGCACGCAGGATAACAACAACCCTCCAGGGAGTTGTTATTTGACTGCGGTTTTCTGTGAGGTGGAGGCAGGTACTTCCCCAGACGCTTTAACGCCTACCTACATACTCTTAAGTACATAGACAATTATGCTTCTATTTGGCACTCTTCTCACAGAACAAAATAAACTTTACATATATATATATATATATATGTATACATACTATAAAATTACATCTAAAGAGAGGTAGGGCGCATCAAAGCAGCCCGTCTGGGGAAGTACCTCCACCTCACAGAAAACCGCAGCCAAATAACAACTCCCTAGAGGGTTGCTGTGTTCCTGCGTGTGAGTGAGGTCACCAGTATGCTCCCAAGGAATTGCTGCGTCAGCAGCAGAGGAGGTATCGCGCGAGTGATGCTTAATATATTACAAGCGTTAATAGGCTACGGTAGCCGCTTTACATCAGGTGGGCCGTATGCTTGTATACCTCCCGACGTTGTATAAAAAATCATATATTAGATATGGTAGATTCAACCCTGTACCGTATGACTCTGAGAGCTGTTGCAGACAGACCAACGAACACCCAAATGTTTCTTTTTGACCATTTTACTACGGAGCACAAAAAAACTGCGTCGTTCTCTAAAGACAGAATTACAGTTATAAATCCGAAAGTAAAATCCCGTTGGGTAAACTCCAGTAATTTATGGTGGAACGGGGAATAATCACATCGGTGTCGTATAAATTGTGAACCATTTGTAAAATAGGCATTACGACCCACCATCGTTCGTGGTGTCACCCCTGTCCGCCATGCTCATACTTGCCGTTATGAATACAGGTATTTTATGAATCTTGAGGTTTTACGAAGGCTCCAAGTAGCTGAAACAAACCTCAACTGTAGGTACACTAGAGATCTTTCTCTTTCTACTTGAACTTCTTTTTTCTTGAGGAACAGACATGACCGTACTTAAAAAAGCTGCCGGTCTGGGAAAGTCCCCAAGCGGCCGAAAGATTATTATCAGGGGGGTTGCTGAGCAAAGTCAACGGTAATCTTTTAAGGAGGTGATTAAAACAGCGGGGGTTTCAACCTGGGAGCATTTTTTTAATCTAAGTCAGGAGACATACAATCATACGGCAACCTAATCTTAAGTGGGTACCGTAGCCTATGAACGCTTGTAATTAACGTTGTAAAAAGCTCGAGTCTAAATTTGTCAACTCAACTTAATTTTGCATGCTTGGTTGACTAAAAAGTTTACGAGTCTAGAGTTGAGTCGAGCACGAGACATCGAAGCACAGACTCGAGTCGTAAACCTGATTTGAGTTTTGAACAATACTCGAGTTCGAAAACCAGACTTAAAGCGACTACTACTCAAAAAGCTCTCGAGTACGACAAGCAGAGTTTAATTTTACTACCCATCTATTATTTCCCATACATTCGTCTGAGCATAATTCTAGTTTCCTATGTAATCTTTTAACCCTTAGTTACTACTGAAGTTTGGGTGCGTAAAATACGAGTATATACAAATGCAATATAATCATGTGAAATTTAATACAACGTAAATTATACAAATTAAAAAGATTTGTTGATTTTACGCA
Organism: Pyralis farinalis; assembly: GCA_947507595.1. Lineage (NCBI taxonomy): Eukaryota > Metazoa > Arthropoda > Insecta > Lepidoptera > Pyralidae > Pyralis > Pyralis farinalis. Next base: position 19,894,662 of record OX382276.1, on the reverse strand, counting down.
GTTGATTTTACTTCTAGAAATAGTCTCTATAAATAGTCTTCGTCTAATTCTGTGATAATTTTGTTAATTTTTTATTATAATTATATATATAATATATATAAGAAGTACCTCCACCTCATAGAAAACCGCAGCCAAATAACAACTGCCTGGAGGGTTGTTGTGTTCCTGCATGTGAGTGTGGTCAAGTAAGCTCCTAAGGAGTTGCTGTGTATATATATATATCGCGCGAGTGATACTTAATGTATTATAAACGTTAATAGGCTACGGTAACTGCTTTACATCAGGTAGGTCGTATGCTGGTATGCCTTCCGACATTGTATAAAAAAAGCACAGTTTCTTAAACTTAATTATGTAACGTTCTTTCTCGGTTCTCTCTGTCTACCCCGCAAAGGACTCGGCGTGAAGATATACACACAATTATGTAACGTGTATACCCATCAGTGCATCAGCCCGACTTGTACTTGATCAGTCTTCTTTTATCCCAAATAAGACGAGAAAACTAAAAATGACGTCAATAAGAAACACCCACATCGCTGAAATTTCTAATATACGTGTCATGCACTCCACTCACGAGCTGCCTTCCGAAAAATACACCACGATACGTCGCTCCTGTGGAATTTTTAATAGTTTCACCCCTTCTCGGGTATCTGAGGCGTCACTGCCTAATGTATTTGAAATCTGTCTCGAAGCTTTATCTATTGGAAATGGCTGTTTCAAACTGTTGGCCTTCGGAACTACTTTTAAATACGAGTAATAAATCCCGTGTAAGGCCAGCTACCGTCTCTGCAAGTCTGCATAAAGGGAGATTGGTGTGAGGCCTTATGTTCCTTTTTGTTATTCAATGTAGGTACCGTCAGAAAATAAGTGTTTGGTAGGTAGGTACTTTGTCGAAAACAACAAAGACGACAGAAGTGAAAAAAGTTTTGTCTGCTAGCTGACACTATTTCTCGTCTAGAGATAATATGTAGCCGAAAAGTAGATATATATGATATTGTCCATGATAAACACTTTTAATTTTGAAATTTAATATGAAATGGAAATTTTAAACATAAGTGTTTTTGGTCATTACTCGTATCTTGTGCTCTGATTTAGCACTTTTTATACACTTTATCTGCCTAATAGTGCTAGCGTCTAACGCTTACAATCGCAACTAAAAACACCGTATATCGTTACACGCGAAATATCCTTCAAATTCAATCAATTCGCAGGTTGTAAAAAAGAAAGAGAGAATCCTTGCTGTAGAAAGATACGAGAAGGACATGTCAATGATGTTGATATCCTGTCCTTTCAATTGACACGACCTTTTCATCTCTTTCTATTGAAAGGATTCTCCCGTTGTTCCATTCCTTCAACCAATAAAACAGATAGACATGTTTCTCCTTCTATGTCTTCAATTAGTAAAGGGGAAACCCTTCTATGGCTTCTATTAGTCTTTCAATTTTCTTCTGTTTGGATCAATTTATCCCAACTCGCTTATTACTCCAAACATTTCGAAATTATTATTTTTAAATATTTATAGTACTTCTTTGTCTAACTAAAGAGTTTAAGTAAAAAATCTAGACATTATATGAAAATATAATTTTTTAACACAAAAGTGATTGAAACGAGACGCCACAACTTACTAAATTAACATTTAAAGCCATTGTCCATTCTAGCCCCGCTTCCCCTCTCTACTATATCGTAGTCTGGGGCTTTATACGAATCTCCTCTCCACGAAAATGCACATTAATATTAAATGGCTTGGAAATGCTGCGTCGGGGAGGAGGGGGTGAGTGGGTGCAATAAAAAAGCGAATGGGCGTCGATGATACAGCGGAGGTGCTTTAAATCTTATTGTTTCTTAGAGTTTTTTTAGGGTTTTTTACCTGTTAATGACGACGAAGCTTTTTAATTTCCTACACCAGTTTGTAATATTATTTCGTTAATAGATTCAGGCGTTATTTTGCGAAAGTCAAATTTACATGCAATTTGATCTAACCTGCTTTGTGTGCTTCCGCCACCAATTAGTTCATGCGGCCTAGCGCCGGCTGGCACCCACCCACTCACCGTCATATTTGAGTCTAAATAAATCTTAATTGCACGTGGTGCATCCTTCAATCAGGAAACTAGTGGGGAGATGTGTAGCAGATGTATAGCAACGACATTTAATCGGAGTTACTGGAGTAGTGTAATTACATCTAAAATGACATCTAGGGCGTTGCATTTCGTAGTGCATAATATTTCTTGTGTTGCAAGTACTTATGGGTCACAATAATTTTTTTACATCAGACAGACAAGTATTTTCCTATATGGTATAGCTACCAAAACAAAATGTTTTTTTTGACACCACTAGGGTGGCATACAAGCGTAGTATCTGGTAAGCAGTTACTGTAGCACATAGATATTAACATCCCTCATGCGTTGCTGACCCATCATTGACATATTTTTTTTTCTTTTTAATTAGTAGATAAATCATAAAGCGGGTCACACGCTTTATGATTTATCTACTAATGATGATGGTAAATATTGTCGATGCGGCCGACTATATAATTAGCAATAGTTGTATCCCTACAAATATTTGCAACAATACGAAAGTCGAAGCCGCAACCTTTTATCAACATAACCATTTGTAGTTATTTGTGGATTCACTAAAATACAAGAAATTTCAATTTTCAGTAAAATATAAGTACCTAATCTATAAAATATTTTTGTATAAATATAGTTGTCAAAAGCTTATGCTTGTAACTACTTAGATGAATATACATAATTCATGTTAAATTGGTTACGAATTTCCTTTAACTCAATATCTAAATCGTGATATTTTTTCCGGACACACTACACAATTTAATTACAAACTAAGCAACGATTATACTTTAGTATTAATACAACTACTACTACTATTAATACAACAAATTCCACTTCACAATTTTATTTAATCATTATTTTCACCGACCGGTTTCGCCTTTACGGCATTATCAAGGTATTTTATACAACATATCATAATAATTATTAAATAAAATTGTAAAGTGCAATCTGTACAAGTACAAGTATTAACATTAACGAGATGTCTTCAAAATTCCACCAAGCGCCTACAATCAACAATATCAACATAATACGTAAGTACATTTTTTGTAAATATAAAATTGATACATACACAAACCCATATCACGACAAATAAAGGTGTTCATGCACACAAATATTTGTCCCGTACAGACCCAAGATAAGATTGGCTAATCTTTCACGCACGTATAGTCAAGATAATCAAAATAGAGTCGTAAGTACTTACGTAGGTACACCATCCGAACTGCAAACACTGGTCACAACAATGCGAGACAATTGCATGGAGAAAGGCTTACTATTGAACCCATAAACCTTGCTGATATATCTATCGTAGACACATTTAACCACTCGACTCATGGATAATATGTTATGGATATAAGAAAACCAAGATGATGCCACAAGCGACGTTTTTTTAAAGCGACTGAACTTTAAAGCTTAATGTAAATTTCAAACAACGACAAGTTATGTAGAGCAGTGGTGAAACCCGCTGTTTCTCCACCATAACACCAACGCTCGTAGGTTCGATTCGCACACAGGATAAACATTTGTGTTTATGTGCACGAACATGTCTATTTATCACGGTCTGGGTGTTTTTAAGAGTTAGAGCGCATCAAAGCAGCATGTCTGGGGAAGTTACCTCCACGTCACAGAAAACTGCGGCCAAATAACAACTCTCTAAAGGGTTTTTTTTATCTTCCTACCTCCAACATGATTGGAGCCTGTGTTAATCTATTTCTCTTCCATTCCAGTTCTATCTATCTTTCCTCTCGCACGTTCATACCACATACTTTATCTTCTTTGACAACAGACTAAAGGGTTGTTGTGTTCCTGCATGTGAGTGAGGTGTCTAGTAAGCTCCTTAGGAGTTGCTGTGTTAGCAGCAGAAGTGGTTATTGGGAGGTCAATGTATTGCAAACGTTTATAGGCTATGGTAACCACTTTATATTACGTGGGTTGTGTACTTGTATGCCTCCCGACGTAGTAAAAAAAAAAGAAGGAAGAATGAACAAGAAAACAAATACCTAAATACACTTATGTAGCTATATTACACTACGACTAGGACTACGATATTGACTAAATTTCCAGCCATTATTAGTAATACGTGACTCTACAAGCATTCAACATTGACGCAGATTTATTTTTATTGTATTACAAACAACAAATAAAAGTAGTTTAAACTTTAACATACATTACGACACAAAAGAACAATCCTTTCAGAAACAAACATAACCCCATAATAAGTATACAGATGGGATATCTCGTTGCCCTCAGGCGACATACCGAAGCGATTTAGCTTACAAGCGTACAACTATCAACTATGAAAATGTCAACCGAGCCATTTTCCTACAAAGCTCGCCGTACGTGTTTTCCTTATATTAACTACGTAACACTATTCCCCCATCTCCCCTACCCGTTAGTTTCAGCATCCAATAAGAGATGGCGCTTACGAGAAACTAGTGCTCTCTCTCATGACCAATTTACTCCTTACACTAATTAAAAGAGTGAGCGAGAGGCCACGCCCGCCTCGGAGAACAAACAGAAGGGGGGAACTTGAGCCACCAATCAGAGCGCTTGATTATTTGTAATTAGAACGCTGAGAGCTTCCTCTAAGTGTGATAACCAATGAGATTTTCTATTTAGAACCTTCATTTGACGTCTCAAAGGAAATTCTCATAGCTATTTAATTAAAAATTTTCATTCTTTAACGTTCGTCATTTACTGGGAGTCAGGGAGCAATCAGATGGGAGTTATGTTAAAGTAATGATTTAAGTAGTATATAGAAATAATATTATTATATTTATATTATTTTTATCGAAAATAGATACCTACCTACATTTCAGTATAATTTCTTACTAATAACATATGATTTTATATGTCTTTGAGAGGTAGAGCCAATGCAGGTAGAACCAGTTATGTGTATTTAACTTGGAGAGGTACCTATCTATGTCCTGATTGCAAAATTACGTAGCTACCAGTCTACATTTTCGAATATATAGAATACCAATAACTATTTCATGATCATATAACATCTTCTTTCTAGCGTTTCCTAAGCCATTGGGTTTATCTTCGTCAAATCCTCAGGCTTAGGTCCGCTACCTAAACCTGAGAATTTGGCGAAGATACTGATTTTGACATGCACTGTCTTCAGATCTCCACAACTCAGAGTGAAAACCAGACCTTTATTAGATTATGTCACATGTCTTTCGATATAGGTATCTATTATTTCTTGGAAGTGCATTACTTCATAATGTTTTCCTTGACCGCCGGGCAAGTATTTGCCGGACATATATGTGTATACCTAAATCCGAAAAGGTGAATTTGCGTACGTGCGCACACCAGGATTCGAACAAGGAACTGGTCGGTTAATGAGCCGGTTCGTCAACCACTGGACTATCATTACTCTTACATGATACATTATCATGGTACAATGCATAGCTACCACCAAATTTGCAAACATATTTTATACATCGAACCTATAGTTCGTGGGTTCGATTCCTACACAAGACAAACATTTATGTGCATGAACATGTCTGTTTATCTTAGTCTAGGTGTTTCAAAAGAGGTAGGGAATATCAAAGCAAAGGGAACTAGGTATTGTAAGTACCTACATTAGATAAAACCGCAAACAAATAACAAGCGGCGAGTTTTTGTATTCCGTCTGAGTGAATAAGGTTTCCAGTAAGCTCCTAAAGAGGTGCAGTGTTAGCAGTTTACTATATTGTTATACTGCAATATGTCATAGGTCACGTCACTTAACCTCTTCACATCAGGCGGGCCGGATGCGTCTAGGTATGCCTCTCGACGTCGCATAAAAAAGATCCCACGAAACCTGTGGATAGGAGTACTATGTGGCACAATAATGATCATTGCGGAAGTATAAAGGGGGAAATCAAAAAACAGTGGACATTCTTCGAGTGAAATGATAATGATAATGGCAACCTAGGCACCTTATTTTTAAAAGTTTGGGGTCGGCATCCCTGGTGTTGCAAATGTACATAGGTTACGGTAACTTACCATCAGGCAGTCCGTACGCTTCTTTGTCACCTTATTGATATAAAAAAAATCATGTCTTTAAATTCGTTGAAATAACACCTTGCTTACTCAAGAAACTATGTTAGATACCTAGCAATAGGAAGTTAAAAGGAAAAACTCAAAGAAATGTAGATCGTTTGGGGCCGAACAAAAAGTTTCTCATTACAAGCGAGATTGTACCAGCACAATCATTCAACCAACATCTGTTTGAAGACTCAACAGCCACAATGGTAGAACTCGCCTGCCAGTTTGCATATAGAGATAAAATGGGGAATATTAATGTGAATCGCCGCCCCCCCCCCCCCTTTTCCACCCTTCGAGGGGGATACTGGGGAGAAGTTTCTTCGAGGAGTGGACCGCGGGACAGTCGTGATTTTAATTATATAGCGTTGGACGGTCGAGAGTTATGGCTGTGGAAAGTTCTGGAAGTTATAGAGCTGGAGAAATTGGTATTAATGAAAGTGGAATATCTACTCGTATACTAATACATAAAACGAGGAGTTTGTTTGTTTAAACGCGCTAATCTATGAAATTACAAGTCCAATATTTTTTGTAGTTAATAGATTCGGGCGTTATTTTGCGAAAGTCAAATTTACATGCAATTTGATCTAACCTGTTTGTGTGCTTCCGCCACCAATTAGTTCATGCGTTGCGCCGGCTGGCACCCACCCACTACCGTTAGTAGATGCAACATGCCGACGCTGCCATGGCTAACATGCTTTGTAGCTTGTTCTAACTTATTCTAACGAGTAACGTCTACAGCGCCTGAGGATGCCTCGTGGAGAGGCGAAACACGTGTCGCAGCAAAGACCAGGCCAGTCGTGGCAGCGACGGTGGTGGGGGCGTGCGGTTTCTATTCCAGATGGCGGACGACCGCAGCAGCCGAGGCAGAGACTACCGGAGCAGCCATGTTGCACTACTACTAACGGTAGTGGGTGGGTGCCAGCCGGCGCTAGGCTGCATGAACTAATTGGTGGCGATAGCACACATAGCAGGTTAGGTCAAATTGCATGTAAATGTTTTTGTATTTGACAGCTCAAATCTTGAGGAATGTTATGGGCTATTCAATATCACGGTACAATCTTTAAAAGCCGAGGAAAAAGAAAAGAAGTAACAAAAAGTGGGTCCAGCGAGATATGCGCGGGCGGAAACTAGTATTAATGTATATTTACTGCATTTTAACGGCAAAAGTATAGCTTATGAACGCTTGCAAAATAGAAATAAGAGAGCACAGGTTATTCAATGGACGACATTTTTAGTCTTTCTTATAAAATTAAGTTTTAAAGCCTAGCCGGTGTCGCTTCTCCATAATAATACTGAAGTATATCACTCGCGCGTAGGGAGCACTGATAGCTCAGTGGTTAAGGAACCGGCCTTGATTGATTGATATTGATTGATTGATCATCTGATACTCGGTTCGAATCCTGGCGGGAGTATGTAGTAAATTCGTATGTATGTATGTAGTAGGCAGAGAGAACCGAGCGCCATAAGACGCGGTCCTTGCATACTTCACTCGCTTCTGTGACATTCATAGCTCTTTTCATGCACGCTCGCCGGTTCCTGGGGCTTCTGACATCACCTTCTGATAAAACACGACCAATTTGGTCATGGTAGGTTAGTCTCGGCCTTCCTCGGCTCCTACATCCTTCCACTTTTGCATTGTATATCTGTTTCGTCATTCTTTCGTCCCGCATTCTTTCTACATGTCCGAACCAACGGAGCATGCCCTTATTTATCTTAATACCGACACTCTCAATTAGACCAACTCTTTCTCTCACGTCTTCATTACGAACGCGGTCAGCAAGCGAGTAAATTACAATTAATAATAAATAATATTTACTGCATTAATAATAATTTATTATTAAAAAATTATTAATAATAAATTACAATAAATTACTAGTAAATTCGTGTTATCGGATTTATGAGTAGATATTCATCGCTGACTGGCGGTGAAGGAAAACATCGTGAGACAACCCACACGTCTAAGAAATTATATTTCGAAATACGTGTGACCTAACCTAAGAAAGATCTGGTTTACCCTCTAGGTAGCGGAGGCTTGACAGCGGTAGCTCCTTGTGAAAATACGTGTCCTCGCCAAATCCTTAGGTAGCGGCTTAGGTAGCGGACCCCACTGCCCTTAATGGATTAGGGAACGGGATAACGTGAAGAAGAAGAAGATCACTCGCTACCCATGTTGCTAAAACAGCAACAACCAGAGCTTACTGGTAACCTCGCACGTTTTGGAATAACTTTGGAACACAATCGATGGACTATTTAGTTTCGGCGGGCAATAAATATATATACTCGTACTTACTTACATGCATAAATAAACCAGTTGAGAATGCGCAAGTTGCATTGCCAGAGGAACACTTGGCTCGTCAATTATATAAAAATTCAATTTTTTTTTAATCTGACGGGCATTTTGACCATGTTCCTTAAGAGATAGGAACGGTGGTCCTGAACATTCCTATTCTACTTTTTTATGCTGAATCCGAATCTGAAGTCAAAATTCGAATATTAAAAAAAAACGTACATACAGACAAACGCACAGACAAACATAGATTTCATATAGGAACGGTTTTCCTGAAAATATATTTATATTTTTTAAATAACGTCATACGGCCCACCTAAAGTAAAATGATCACCGTAACCTATGAACCACCTCCTTAGGAGATTGATAACCTCACGCACTCGCAGGAACACGACAACTCTCCTAGGAGTTGCTATTTGGCTGCGGTTTTCTGTCAAGTGGAGGTACTACTTCCCCAGTGCACCTTTGCTATATCTCTCTTAAAAACTCCAGAACAATACAAACAGACATGTTCATGCATACAAATGGTTGTCCTGTGTGGAAATCGACCCCACCGACGACGACCGTGCTCGTCACAATTTTTTTTTTAATGTTACTTTAATAAAATTAATCATTAAAAGGTGACAAACAGACAATGTTAGCTTATACTTTTTGTGTAGATTATTATTAGCAGGTACGATTAAATAATAATCCCTAAAAGTATAAGACAATAATGTCATTATTCATATTTATTGTATACTAGCTTTTACCCGCGGCTTCGCTCGCATTGATAAAAAAAAAAATTTTATTTAAATAAAAAGTATCCTTTTTTACTTCTGATACCTCCAAGAATATGTGTACAAAGTGTCATGATGATCGGTTTAGTAGTTTTCGCGTGAAAGCGTAACAAACAAACGGACATTCACATTTATAATATTAGTAGGATGTCTATACGTACCCGCGTTATCGCGTTTCCTAACACATTAGGATTAGCGGGGTCAGTTACGTAAGACTAAGGATTTGTGAAGATACCGATTTTGTCACGGAGCGACTGCCGTCAGACCTCCACGACTTGGTGGGAAAATAAAACCTTTCTTAGGTTAGGTCTTCCGTATTTTGAGACATAATTTCTTGAACGTGTGGGTTTTCTCACGATGTTTTCCTTCATCGCTGAGCAAGCGATGACACAAATATGAACACAAATATGAAACCGCGAACTAAGTGTTAATGTTCACGCCAAGAATAGGCCCTTTCCCTCAATTGAAAAAAGGGTCAATCTAATTGTATCTGTAGAAAAAACAAATTCTAGATTTTTAATTCGCTAGAAAACAATATCTCTCATAACTTCTGTGTTAATTACAGGTTTCGGAATTTTGTTTAGGTTTTTCGTATGTTAAAAGTCTTCAAACCGCTTTTAATAACTTGTCTAGGTAACCTGAATATCTACAGTAAGTAGTACCAGCCTAATCTTCTCCTTAGCGGTATACCGTTTACTTTCTTGTAGCTTGGCAGGCTTGGCAGGGTCCGCTACCTAGACAGACGATACTGATTTGTAGTAGGTATATAGAGCGACTGCCAACAGATCTCCATAGAGGAAAAATAGGAGTTTCTTAGGAAAGGTCACACGTCTTTCGAAATATAGTTTTCTGGATGAAGAAGTCCTCACGATTTCCTTTACCATCGAGCTGGCGATAATTGTATGCCAGGATTCCAACCGGGGTTACACATCCACTGGCCTGTCACCGCTCTTGGTACCAACCTCATCTGGCTAAATACGTAACCAATAACAACTCAACAGGTGATTTCTGAAAATTATTTTATATGGAATTCGCTTGCATTACACTTATTTAATTTACCGACGTACTACATTATAAAATGTAGGCGAAAACGGATAAATATATAAGGTAAACTAATTTTAATAAATTTTGTAACGCTGTTATATCTTGATAAGTAGGTACAAACACAGAGAAATTAATTGAAGACAGTTTCACAAAATGGCTTTATACAAATTCTATGTTAGATTAATGCTCAACCCAAAAATGAAACATCCAAATCTATAAATCTTCAATCTTTTCATAAATACATCAGAGATTTTCACATAAAATAGCGCACAGTGAAGTTACAACAATGCCCTCCCATAAACTTAACCCCTTATTCAACTAAACATCTAACTCGCATAAATTTCGTTCGACAAACTAATGTCAATGTAAGAACGCCATTATTTGCCTTAAACAAATTCCGAGAGGCAATACATACAAATCTTTTACATGCGTGTGTGCCATACGTGTGCACATACGTCACGGGAAAGGGCGAATTATGCATATGTGTATGTAAATACGTACGTTTGGGGATGTGTTAGAGTATAGAGAGAGAGGTCCTTCTCATTATCGACCTCGGGTCTCGGCGCATGCTCAAGTCAGTCTCAACCCTGCTAACGAACGCCTTATTGCTACAGCGGTTCATCGCAGTAATTGAGTTACGACATTTTACGTAGCAATTTCGTTTTTCTCTTAGAATCGGGTCGCACGCTAATTGGGAAGAAATTTTTTTTATTCAACAAATATTGGATTACGCGCAATTCGCGTAGGCTTTGAAGGTTCTTTATGAAGTTTACTTATTTGATATTTAAAGCTGGCTTTTATGCAATTTGACATCACAGAGTTTACGCAGATAGAGTTCAGCGAACAAGAATGTATATTATCTTTAGTGTAGCTATGTAGTACATTTGACTTAATTAAGATATGTTAAACTTCAAGGATGGGCTTCAAATTATTAAAAAACGATATTTTACTAGAAGTACCGAATTTACCCCCTTTAAAAATATATTTCAAATCACTTAGATTGTTCTCTCGAAAATACTAAATCGAAATATTTCACCACGAAATTATGAGAAACAATAAACAATATATTTGAAAATAGAACATTATGTCTAGCCAGCTAGTCTGTATTTCCTATTTAGAAAATCACTCGCTCGTTTCGTAATCAAATTTTCCGTTCGGTGTTAATATTCCCGGGCAGTTGTTGTACAAGGGTACAATTGATTCGAATGTGTTCGGGGTTGCGACCAGTTGCAAGGATCAAGTATTCATTAAATGGGCTCTCTTGGAGTCGGATCTGGCTTCATATTCAGCAGACGTCGGTGTTAATAGTTCGCTCGGCCGGTCTTATCTTCGACACTCAGACTGTTAGCGTGAGAAAGTAGATTTGATACTTGAATGATTTCTATTGTAATATATAACGTCAACATAAATATGTCGTGTTTATTTTTGTATAAAGTTCAATTAGAGACGATCACGACTTTGTAACATTATGTCTATACCTATAAACAATCTTTTTTCGATATTAATGAGTGATAAGCTTTGTTACATAAACAATTTCTAACCTTATAATTCGAGATACGTCTTGTAATCAATCTATTTATAACTTCATGCTAAGCTCCTTGCGGGGCAGGCAGAAGAAAAGTGAGCACTGTCTTCTCATCTCGACTCTGTTTTAAAAAAAGCCGTCAAGTGCGAGTCCGATTTGTAAAAAATATATTCGCAAATTATTGTCGCAAGAAAAGTATTTTTTTTTTGTTTTAAATTTACAGTTTTCGGTTTTTTTCCTTTACTTGTGCTACATGACATTGCTTCTTCATTCATCAAATTTCATGATTCTAGATCAATGGGAAGTACCCTATAGGTTTTAATTCCCTTGTGATTGTCAAAATATGCGTATAAACGAGGCATAAACAGCTGTATCGTTTGATAGTGTTAACTTCGAAGTTTGATTTTTTCACTACTCGAAGGGATTATAGACCTTAAGCATTTAATCTTAATTTCAGCTTGATAGCTCAAACCGTTCCCGAGAAAAAAGGTATTAACAGACAGACAGACAGACGGACAACAAAGTGATCCTATAAGCGGAACCCTTATACTCTTTTTCCTTTTTAGGTACGGAACCCTAAAAATCACTCTAATTTATTAACCACAAATAAATGACATGTAAATCCAATTTTAATGAAAACAATTGCTACAAAAACCATCTCTCAAACAGAAAGAAGTAGGGGAATAATATATTGTCTCTTATAAAAACAGTAACTTACAGCGAAGTTTGTAAAATAGGTACATATAAACAAACAACTTAAGCAGAAAAGTTAATGTAAAACGTAAAGCGCGACCTTAGGCTAAATGGCGAGAAATCATTATTTTAGCTAGTAAATACATTATTATAGCTCAAATAAATCTAAAAAACAATTGTGTTCCTCGACGAGTCATAATAACGCCTAAGATTCTAAATTTCAGAATCAGTGACACCGGTGTTCACCAATTTGATAAATCCCAATTTATTAATTTGATGATTGATAAATTAAATTGATTACATTGATGCTACTAATAATCGGAAGTATCAAAAATATTAAATGCACCATCAACACCAAATACCTAGAAAAATTACTCCCACATACAATACGAATTTAACCTTGGGTCTAAATCAGTACTCATTTGACTGATGGTTGGTTCTTGAAATAACCGATTTTGTAGCCTACGAAATAGATACTAAATAAAAACTTTCTATGCACTCTCTGTCTGTCATATACAAAAATTTTACTACCTTGAAGTGTGAAACAATCCTTTATCATTGATAGTAGATCATGTAAAAACAAAATATACAGTATCTACTCAAAATCACCTTAAAATTTTGGGGTACCCGAGGGCGACATATTGGGTCCAACGCGATTTCTTTCATACATCAATGATGCATGTAAACACATTGAAAACTGCCGTTTCTCATCACTTACACGTAACACACACTTATATTTTATTTGAACTCATAAAAGCAACTAATAATAGTTGATTTCTAGTAGTAGTTCTTTCATATTAAATATAAATTTAGTGCCAAAGTGTTTTAACACTGTGTGCTGAAAATAAAATAGGTCTACTTTCAATTCAAAAGCGTACTGAGTTACATGATACTCAATGATCCCTTTGTACGCATATAAACATAATTTTCCTCCCAAACTTGACTGTATATATCCCAAAATAAGATACATACACAACATATAAAATATCATCTTATTCATATAGATATTATATACAGTATACGGTACGGTTTGATATACAGGTTTTGATGGATTGTACATTTACATCATTGTCGCTAAAGCATTTGACTTTATGTTACTACCGGCAAATTTAATATAAGCTACATGTACTACTTCATGGATAACTGCATTAAACTCAGCTTGTTATTATATAATTGTGTAATTGCAATATTTTTTTAATAATAACATATTAAAATATTGTCAAGGACATGTTTTGATTGTATGGATAAATGGAGACACTTTGAAACCAAATTATTTTACGTATTACAAATCGGCCAAAGTCACTGAACTAGCAAAAGAGTAGTATCGTAGACACTTAGGTCATGCTGAAAGTTTCAGGATTTTGTTAAATAGTTTTTCAAATTATATCTCTCACAATTTATACATTTTTGTATAAAAAGCAGTGGAACCAGTCTTCCTTAAGGGGATCTTGAAAGGCTTTTAAGAACGTATGCTGATTCAGGAATCGTAAAACGTGTGCTTTTCGGTTTGGCTTTAATTTGGGATAGTTTTGAGGATCCTTTTCATGACCTTTTTCTATGTAGGTTTAGCGGATTACTCCCTGGGAGCTTAATAAATGATTACACTACCGCTGTGCATTGAGCATTAGAAATTATGTTAAGACAGGTCAAGTACGCTAGTCAGCCCCAACAATCCCCCTAATGTGGAAGTGGCATGCGACTTGGAGTCAATATTATCTACATATTACCATGATAACGAGATCTCCATGCGAGCGAAAGGTACCCAAAAAAGGTACCATTGTACAAAAAGTATTTAATTTATATCCTTCTTTATATAAATTAAACGTCTTGTAGTCTGCTCAAAAGGAACATCTCCTTTTTAATAATGCTAAAAAGATTAGGACAATAAAAAGATTTCTCGTTTAAATCGCTCAAGCAATATCGGTCCTGCTAAATTACTCCTTTCCTTACCTTAGGTACATATATACCTACAATAAGGCTACAAGGGTAGCTGGGGATGGGGTAGTTCGTTTGTTAACCACTGGGCTCTAAATTGGATGGATAAGACTTAAAAATATCGATGATATTTTTGCAGGGAATGTTAACAGCTATTACTACTTAGCAGGTGCATTACTTAGTGCGAAGATGGCGCTGTACCTAAAAACAGCAACTACTAACTAAAAACAGGTAAAAAAATTAGAATATTTCTGATAAATTACGACAAAAATGACTTTGAAACTATACTTTTATTTATCAACGTCGGGAGGCATACAAGCATACAGTTCACCTGATGTAAAGCGTTTACCGTAGTCTATGAACGTTGTGATAAATTAAAGTATCACTCGCGTGATGCCACATCTGCTGTTAACACAGCAACTCCTTACTGGCGTCCTCACTCACACGCAAGAACACACCAACCGTTCAGGGAGTTATTTTGCTGCGGTTTTCTGTGAGGTGGACATACTTCCCCAGACGGATTGCGTTGATGCACCCAACCTCTCTTAAAAAATATATACATACGATATATGATGTTGTGTTAGAACAAGTAGAAAAGATTGAATACCTTAAATATGCTTATAGCGGGGAATGTAGGACATTATGGAAATGTAGCGTTACGCAAAATCTGTGGCATAACGCTAGTAGACAACATTAACAAAGATAATTTAAAAGCAATTGTTCTGAAAGAGATTACAGCGGTAAGTAAGAAAAGGCGTGCTCCATTGGTTCAAACATATGGAAAGAATACAGGAGAAAAGAAAGACCAAACATATATATAATAAATATGTTGTTACTACATGTGAAGGCGAATAAGCATAATATTTTCTGCCGGATGGCACCATAGGTCAGCAGACTAGGATGGATTGCAAGAATTCTATGCATCGTACCCGTGGAGGCAGCTGTGTTTCAAATCAGAGGACATCGAATCCTGTGCAACCGCAGTGGCTGCGGCGATATTGGATGGCATGGAATGCTGCATTCCCAATCGTCTAGTGACTGCTGCGGCTGCTAAGGAGCGACCGTGGTTTAATCGGCATTGCAAGGAAACCAATATTCTTAAGCAGGCTGCCTAAGTGACTTGGATCACGGCGCGTACTTAGCGAGATCCAGATGTCGCTGTTTTGAAATGCAAACTGAATGATGCCTCGAGATTCAGTAAGAGGGTGATTCCTAGAGCAAAATTCGATTTCGTCGGCAGAGTTGACGAGCGACTAGCAAGCCTTCCTTTTGGGAGCCGTGCTTACTGGTCACTGGCTAAAGCTGCCAAGGGAAGCAGTCTGGCCTATAGTGCTAACGAGAAAGCCGATTTACTAGGTAATCTTTTTGCCTCTAACTTGACTTTGAATGATGGGGACCACCTACAATCCCGAGGTGCAGTTGTGTGTGGGTGCTCATTTCCGGAAGTCTCAATTACCCAGCAGAAGTGCTCTCCCTCGACATTCATAAGTCTAGTTGCCAGATGGCATACCGGCAGCGGTGTTAAAGTTATGTGCTCTTGAGTTGTGTCCTGTTCTAACGCGTCTTGTCGTGCTTTAGCACTCCACTGGACAAGTCCCATCTTCATGGAAGACCGCCATTGTACATCCAGTGCTAGTAATCGAATTACATGCTTATTGCCATAACCTCCCTTCTCTCCATGATGCTAGAGCGTGTGATAAACACACGATACCTGGCATATCTAGAAGACCACAATTTGATCAGCGACCGGCAATACGGCTCCCGTCACGTTCATTCGACTGATAATCTTATAGTGTATCTAACACACCGCTGGGCTTCGGCGATTGAAAGTCAAGGTAAGGCATTGGCTGTCAGCCCAGATATGGCGAAGGCGTTCGATCGGCTCTGGCATCGGGGTCTTCTATTGAAGTTACCATCTTACGAGCTGCCCGAGGGTTTGTATAAGTGGGTTGCCAGCTTCTTATCCAGCAGGTGCATAGTAGCCGTGGTAGTTGGCAGTTGCTCTGATAGCATGGCTATCAATGCTGGCATCCCACCATGGTGCTGTACTGTCCCCGACGCTGTTTTTGCTGCATATCAATGACATGTTGTCAATGCCATCAGGCATTCATTGTTATGCAGATGACAGCATCGGGGATACTTATTATACAGGCCGTGTTAACATCCCTTGTTCTCTTATGGAGGAAAGCCGTTATAAACTTGTGACTCTAAAGTTACTGACTGTGGCATAACTTGATCGAATTACACTCTATGAAGACACAAGTTTGCGCGTTCATCGATAAGGAAACTCCATTTGCTGTGGTTCCTAAATTCCAGAACATACCTCTTACCATCACCAATAGCATTAGGATGCTTGGTGTCGAGATCTCCAGTGACGTTCAATATCGAAGTCATCTGGAGGGAAAGGTTAAACTGGCGCACAAGAAATCTTGGTTTGTTCAACGGAGCAAAGCAGTACTTCAGCACAAGGCAGACTTATGTTATATAAGTCTCAAATTAGACCGCACATGGAGTACCGCAGTCACCTTCGGGCAGGAGCACTTGGACACCAGCTTTCATTCAGAGACGAGCTGTGAGAATTGTCGACGATCCTAAGCTAACATACGGTATTGAAGTTTAAGGAGAGATTTTGCCTCCATTTGTGATCATCTTTTTTTTTTTAAGAAATTTCCTGTAAAAGTATTATGTAAATAAAGCTTATTCTATCTATCTATCTATCTAATATAAGACCAGGAGACCTTCCGCATGAGACATGAAGACAATTCAGATAGTTATTTTTTATTTTGAAAATCACACTCTGTAGTTTATTTTCTTTTGTTCAGTCGCTAGGGCAGTCTTTTATGCTGTATCGTCTTATATAAAGACGACCACCATTAACGTAAATAAAAATTTGATTTTGACACAAGTTAATTCAATCTGAATCTTCACCTTAGGTAGTAAAACCTCACCTCGATGCCTACAGCTGCCTACCTACAGGTCGAATTAAAATCGTGTTAAAAAAAATTATTTCCCCGTCGTATCCATATGAATCTTTCTGCTGGAGGGTGGGGTGTCCACGCGGCCGGGCAGTGGGGGGCGTCGAGTGGCGCAAATTAATCTCCATACGTCGCAGTGCTCCCGACTTCGCTGGAAATTGTTGAATTTATTACTACCTAATGAGATCACGGAGGACTGTAAAACTCAAACTAAGTGTACGTACCTATATATCCCCAGGTCAAGTGGTGAGATGTATAATTGATATCGATGTTTGTCACCTACCTAGTATATGTCTAGTGTTAAAGAGGAACAGGTGAGGTATATAACCGCAATCGAATCGACAATGAGTAACTCATCACTATCTTAAGATTATAGCCACCACCACCAGTGATAGCGACAATTCATTATGAGCAATTTGATCTAAACTACTTTGTGTACTTCCGCTATCGATTTGTTAATGCGAACTAGTGCTGGTCAGCACCCACCCACTGCCGTTAGAAGATGCATGCCGCCGCTGTCATGGTTGCTCCGATCATCTCTGTCTCGGTTGCTGCGGTCGTATTTGCGAATGTCCGCCATCTGAAACACGATCCGCATGCACCCGATACCTTTGCTGCCCTGGTTGCTTCGTACAAAATAACATGCTACGAATTTAATTTAACGGGCTTAGAAAAAAAAAATACGTTCAACGAGCATTTGAAATGTAGATTTTAAATCTATTTATTTCGGATATAATTTCAATATAAATATCTACAGTAAACTCCTAGGCTTTTTGTCAGAATAGTTGTTTACTTTATTAGATTTATATTATCTACTAGACATATTTCATATAAAACTTTTCCATTGAAAACATATAATACTTTTCCACTTATCGCTTTTATATTATTCAAAATCATTAGCCACTCCAACAAACCCAACCCTCTGTCAAAACTTAAGTCTCAAGCACCATTTATTTGAACAATATCCTACAATAATGTATGGAGATTAGGCACAGGACAGACGCGTTCAGCCGACGGTTGATCCGACATGATACATCAACGTCGGCCTGGACAGTGGGCACTCCCCCTTACGGTCACTTTGAACTGGAAAATGTAATATAGTGGAGAACGCTTTATATTATTTTTGAAAATTGTAATTAAATTCAATGCAAATCAAACAATGCTGCTACCGATAACTACTCTGAAATGAATTCTTCAAAAATATTGTACTTATGAACGTGTCTTATTAAAAGCAAGAATTTAGTCGTTTTGTCTATCAACAACTTCACGCCAAATTGCTTCTGGGTTTCCTTCCTTACACACCTCACTCACTTTTTTAACATTCATAGCTCTTCTCGTGCACGTTCGCCGGTTTCTAAAGATCCTGACATCACCTTATCAGAAGGAAACACGATCAATTTGGTCATGGTAGGTAAGTCTTGACCTTCCTCGGTTGATTCCTAAACACAAACCAATAAACCACAACACATTTAGGGTCTAAATATTTCAGCGATTCGACCCTATTGACCCATGGGAAGATAGTTTAACTAATAAGCCGATAAGTGACACGACGTTGATCTGCGAACTAGTCGCAGATATGATTATATCTGCGCGTTCTACTTTACCCCCCGACCCATAACGTTATTATTTATTACAAAACGGTCTCATCGGTTCTCCGTATATTATTTCCTTCGTATTCTCAAATCTGAAATTAAAGTATAAAAAATACAAATTGCAGTAGTCAGCAGAAAAAGTAGACTGTCTAACTTTTATCACTGATAGATAAAAGTTAGACAGTCTACTTTTACTACAAATATCAATTCGTAATCGCATAAGTAACTTTCGGTCCTCATCTGCCTGTGGGATTTCCCCTCGTGGAGCTCTCAAGACATTCGATTCCATTATTGTTTGTTTAAAGCTGGCTTAACCCTAGAGTAGAAATATAAAAAGAACTTACCACGACTGACTACGATTAAACGGAATTATTTTCGTAAGGTACTTGTAATAAATTCTACCATCAATAACTCATTCCTGCATAATATACACCTACATAAACTGCGAATACACTCTCAAACCTTCATTCACATAATCTTACACTCACATTCGATGACAAATAACACTATGGACTAGTAGAAAATACATAGTGCAATTTCTACTATGATGTACTCGACTCGCTTACATGAAACAAAAAAATATTGTTCATAATCTAAAGCTAATACAGGAAAATTGTCTCATTGCAAGATTAAATTTGTAATGATCTTTTTTTCAATAATGATGCAACTGGACTCTACTAGCGACATATAAGTATTCGTGTTTAAAATTACACTTTACTGTATGTCTGTTGTGATCGCATTGATAAGAAACAACATATCAACTCTAAAATATTAAAAACCAAACTGAATCACTAAAAAGAAAGGCGCGGTCAAAATGATAGTCTCTTGCCAATGCCTCTTAACAACGCCAATTATTGATCAGTTATATTACCTTATACATTGAAAAATCGAAAAATAAGCCTATTCCACAATACAGTAGCCGTAAGAGTTATAGCACAATTTGTTTGAACATCAGATTTGCATCGAAGCTTGTTAACCGACAAATTAACACTGACCATAGCTGATGAGAGGCATCCATTAGAGAGAGAGGATGAGAGGAAGATATTCGTGGCTTGTGTCACTATTCAGACCTCAAAGATAAAGGTCCTAATTATTTTTGTTTAAAATATGATAAAAAGAGTTTCGAATGGAGTATATCGAGTAAGAGTGAATGGAGATATCAACAAGAGTAGCCCATACGCACACATATACGATATCAAATTGGTGATTTGCTGAAAAAGGGCCAAATCAAAAGTACCGAAGAGCATGCATGAAGAGGGTGATGAGTGTGGAACAAGCTAGAGTGGTATGTTTGAATTGGTGTACCTGACGTTTAGGAGACAGGGGTGATAACATGTATATATGCATGTAAATCAAGTTGGTTCGTTCATATCAATCATCCCATTGCAGAGATAAGGGTCTCACTTCAACCGAAGGGGTATAGAGCATACTCCATAACGCTGCTAAACTGCGGATTGACGGAAGCCAGTGTTATTAAGCCGCCCCAAGGTCACTTGGTTTAGCGACCGTCATCGATCGACGGCTTAACGTGCCCTCCTGAAGCTCTAGATAGCTAAACCCATCCATAGACAGACTGCCGTCGGCGTTGCTTGACTTGGGTGAGAATGACATGTACAACGACGCCATCGAGCTCTCAATCATCTCACTCATCAGAGGATTCGTCCCCCTTCATAAGATTACGAAATTTATTAGGGAGGAAAAGGTGCTATTTTCACTGGTGAAACAGAGCAGGTTATGTGAATCGAAACTATTACCTAATCAAACTTAATATCCATAACAATAGAGTAAAAGTATGAAATCTGTAGAACACAAATCAGCAATTTGATAGTAAATGTCTACCTACCCATCATAAATACCTGTTTTACACACGGCACCCACCCACTACCGTTAGTAGATGAAACATGCCGACTAGTCTCTGCCTCGGCCGCTGCGACCGTCCGCCATCTGGAACAGAAACGGCATGCCCCCATCATCGTCGCTGCCACGACTGGCCTGCTGGCTGGAGGTTAGATGAAATTTCATATGTAAGGAAATTTGTTAGCGGTGTAATACTTTCAGTATTACAATTAGGTATGCAAAATATACAAGTTAATACGAGTACAACTTACCATCAGGCGAGAAGAATAAAAGATTAAAATTTTTTATTTGTTATTTTTATATACAACGTCGGACGGCATGCAAGCATACTGCCCACTTTGTGGATAGTCGTTACCCTAGCCTATGAACGCTTGTACAGTAAGTATTACTCGCACTTTACCACCCCTGCCGCTAACACAACAACTCCTTAAGACCTTACAATAATTAGTTAACACCACATATTCGTACGAACACAACCTTCATGGACGTCATTATTTGACTGCCATTGTTCTGTGAGGTGGAGGTACTTCTTAGGTCAAACCAAAAAAAACCAGTGCTCACCTAGTCATAAACTGCACGGTAGGGAAAAAAATTGTGACGATTCCAAACAAATGTAGCCATCTTTACGGAATAAAAAGATTTTGACTTTGACTTAGGTCACATTAAGATTCGCAATATCAGTTTAAAATAAAATTGTCTGTAAAGTCGGTTTACGGACGATAATTTTACCTGATAACGTCATAAGAAAACATTCAACAGTTGACAAAACATAAGCATATTGGTACAATAATGATTGGTTAAATAACATATGATTGTTACATAAATTCGGTAACGTTTAGTCTCCGATAATAAAAACGGGATATCTATAATCTAGGCATGGATACCGCTTCAGGTAATAGCAACACCTGTTATGCAAAATACTCTGAACGTTGACTTTCAGCGTTGAAGCGCTTAAAAGCTTTCAGTGTAGCAGGAGCGTTCGGTATAAGCGCTTTATTAATAAAAATACACCTAGAGTCTGCATGTCAGGAAACGGAGAGAGCCGCAGATACTTGGCTACTGGAAGTAACATGTATTTTTAGCGACTTCAATAGTAGATAATACCATGTAGATAAACACGATTTGCATGAAATGAAATTATGTTTTTATTTATATAATTACTTTATTTCCTTTAAGTTATTCTCTGCGCCACCCTACCTTGTTTCTTTACTTCTCCTCTACCCAAAGGTTGTCTGGAAGAGATCGCATCGCGATAAGACCGCCGTTGTACTAATACTTTGTTATTGTTCTTTTCTTATGTATTTTTCTTTTGGTGCAATAAAGTGTATTGTATTGTAATTATACACAAGAAATAGCTTCGTGTTAATATATGATGTGGGAAGTAAGTGACTTGAACTCTTTAAAGCTTGTTGATTTTTTTTTTTATACAACGTTAATACAATGGGCGGAATTCAAGAATAGAGTCCACCAGATGTAAAGTGGTTATCCTAGTCTATGAACGCTGGTAGGTACATTATGTATCACTCGCGCGGTGCCGCCTCTGCTGCTAACACAACAACAACTCCTTAGGAGCTTACTGGTGATCTTACTCACACGCAGGAACGCTCCAACCCTCCAAGGATTTGTTAGTTGGCTGTGGTTTTCTGTGAGGTGGAGGTACTAAGAACACCCAGAACAAGACAAACAGACATGTTCATACACAAATCTTTGCCCTGCGTGGAAATCCAACCCACGAGCGTCAGTGTCAAAGTCGCGTTGTTAACCGCGGCGCCACCGAGCTCGTCAATAACTAGGATAGACTCGAGTCCTGGACATTTAACAGATAAACTAAACCTATGAAAGGACGAGCTGAAGTCTGACATACCCTCGACACAAATCCGTAGCAGAGAATCATTTAAAAATAGTTCTATCATAAATTCTCGAAGTCTCTAGGCGTATAATGCTTTTGACAGGAAGCTCCACCTCTTTATATCTTCAATTACACTTACATTTATTACATAAGCATTTTCTCACCCAAAAAAGAAAGATATATGTATTCCAGCATCTCTACATCCTTCCAGTGAGAACACACAACAATGTTTTCGTTCGATCAGAGGCCCGTGCTTCTGAAATGAAGTTGGGTATTAGAGCCGGTTCCATCCCCTTCAGTATTCACAATTTGTTTGCTGACATTATGCGACCCATTTAGCTAGGCAATAGTACTACTATCTATTCTACGCAGAACTATCAACATTTAATTAAAGGTACTCGTCGAGCATGTCAAAGTATAAGGATAAGTTTACTAGATTCACCCCGCGTCTTTGTCCGCTCGTATCCCGGTATCCCGTAGGAATGCTTTTTCTACTTTCTTGTTTCCTCGGCTTCTAAGGGTCGCATCATGATGTTGTATAACCTATAACCTTCCTCAAGAATTGGGCTATCATATGCAAATATATTTTTTTAATCTGATGGGTAGTGCCAGAGATTAGCGCATTCAAACAAACAAACTCTTCCGCTTTGTATACAGTTAGTACAGATTTTGACACAAGAGGTCAACAATAGCTAGAATTATCGTTGCTTGTCTATTTTAAAAGCCTTCTTGCCACAAATTATTTATTTTTGAAGTAAAACTTCTTTACGCACGCTTGACTTGGGGAGTGAGCTGGTGAATACGTGACGAGGGCGTTACGAAAAGTGATCTGGCGAGGCGTTACGAAAAATGATCGGGCGAGGCGAACGGAGAGCATTACGAAAAGTGGGATCGGACGAGGCGAACGGAAAAAGAAGGAGAAGAAGAAGAACCACCAAGTGAAATTCCCAGTTAACACTCTCCGTGCTTGCGTGCGTGCCTCGCGCCGCCCATCGCGAGCGCGAAGGATAATAAATTACCTAAGTCTGTAAGTTTTACTTTAGTCGTTTTTTTTTAATTATAATATTATTAGTTTATACATGTGAATATAACAAAAACAGGTACATATAAAAAGGTGTGAGGTCAGGGTCAGGTACAGGCGGCATTATCTCCATGGCGAGTGATTCCAAACCAACATTCGTTGAAATCAAGTCACGATATGAAACTGACAGTGGCTTGACCCTGTTGTACAAATTTCTTCTTCCTGGCGTTATCCCGTTTCCTAAAACCATAGGATCGGTGAGATCGCTACCTAAGCCTAAGGATTTGGCGAAGAACATGTACAAACAGACACTGCAAAATGGCCGCAGTGAGTATTTAAAAGTAAGTATTCTCTCTATTTCTATCTTTACTAACTTATATCTCCCTCTCAACTTCTGTTCACCTCGGCCGACCACACTTTTCGTAACGCTCTCGTTACGCATTCACCAGCTTACTCCCCAAGTCAAGCGTGCGTAAAGAAGTTTCACTTCAAAAACTATTAATACTGTTTCGTCCGTGACATTTACGAACGATATTATATCTGTCATATCAGCAATTATGTTTTTCGTCATCGTTTATAAGTTGTTGTGTGGTAAGGTCAGTGATAAATAATAATAACACATATTCCACCACATTTTTTGTAATTAATGAAATAATTTATGAAAAATATTTGTCTCTGCATCATTGTCGTTCCGAATATGTCTGACAGGGAAATAATGATCTCTCTGTGACACCGAACTAGGAAGTTATCACCAATTGAAGGATTCTAACTTATTCTATCGTATGAATTCCTAACATGAAATTAGAGCAACGAGTTGATATTTGAAGTTTCAATTATTAACAGTTTGTAGGTTAATAAATTATATCGTAGATTGGATCATAATTTGAATAGATGGTTTCGCATGTTTCCGTCGTAAAGTTTAATTCGAAAAATTTTGGAAATAATGATCCCTTCAGAAGTTGATATACTTACTTAACATTTATTAAATATAAAAATATATTTATATATCTATCTATAATTTTACGCCAAGTGCCTTGCGGGTTAGACAGAGAATCGACCACCTGACTCAATCCTTACACACTTCACACGATTGTTTAACATTCATAGCACTTTTCAACCACTCTCGCTCATTTCTCCTGGTACCACCTTCTGATACACGGCCTTTTTGTTAAATAAATTTAATTAAAAAAGTAAAACTATAATAATTAAACTAAAGAGAAAACTGCATACTTTTACTGTGACGATTGTACTTAACATTTTTTACTATGAAATTCAGACTTTCACAACATAGGTTCAGGGTTAACGCGATGGTTGTATCGTCATGAAAGTTTGTTGTACAATCTTGTAATAAAACAATAAAGAATTTTAAATAATGACCCATTTCTCACGTCCCATATGCAAACATTAATATCATGTTTAATTTATTTTTATTATCATCGTAACATACACGTCGCAAATAATCGAGATTATAATTTATTATTAGTACATTCTAGGGTGGGAAACTGGGAAGTGCGAGCCGTGTGTAGCAATAATGCGTAAAAAACTCATCTCCGTTCGCCCTCCTCCCACCCCGTGCGCCTCCCCGGTCCTGGGTGAAATATGATGTTTTCCCAACCAGCGGGACGCGATTAGAAAATTCGTCGCGGAAAAGTGATGATAGTTTTCATATGAAAGTAGGCGGGTATGAATTCTATATGAAGATTACTTTCCGTAGAAACCTTTCAGCGGAATTCGGGGTCGTGTTTGTGTATCAAATACCTATTATAGTGTTGCGTATACATCAAATTGAGAGGTATTTATTGTGGTTATGTGGTTGATATATTGTTTGACTAATATTTTTGTGCCCTTTTACCACAATGCTGTCTACACTTACCATTTATAGTAGTAGGTATTACAATTGCTAAGATCACCAATACACTTGAATACCAACTGTAATATCTATTACATACATTTTGTTATGTAGTAATGGACTTTAATTTCAGATCATATAAGGTATAATATTCTATACCGAGCTTAAAAACGCAGAGGCGAATACCTCTAATGGACACATAGTTTTAAGTTCGCTATAATGTACCTTATAATAATATCGTCTTGGTAGTTGTTGTAGTAACATAAGAACCGGGCAGTGCTCTGAAATCATTAAGCTTAAAACGAACTAAGCGAGGATTGCCTATTATCAAGTTACAAGGATTTGCCACTTTGGCTCTGTTGAGCACACCAAGTTTCTTGGATGCCAGCTTGACAATCACCTCCAGGTGACTTCCGAACTGAATATCGCTGGAGACCTCGACACCGAGAATCCCAATATTCTTGCTAAGTGGCGTAGATGTAAAATTACTAGTAAATAACAGCAAGCTGTGTAGGCCGCTGATATTTTTTAAATTTAAAAAATATTTAAATATTTTATTTTTCATTTTTTCATTTTTTTTAAATATATGGAACCCTGTACGACATCTAGCGACGAGTGCTGTTACTTTTTCTGTTGATGGGAGTGCAGTGCAGACTCTGCACTGCAGAGTGGCCGGCCATACGTTTTCCCATATGTTTTTTTTTCTAATTGGAACGATTTTGGACCATTCTTCCTCACCAACGAACATTTAAATTTCAAATTAAAGGATACAAAACTACAATATGTTAGCTATTAGTGTGTCGATTTTGGAGTTTCTCACTATTACCGTCTAAACGATAGCTGGATGACATCAGTCTACCCCAAACGACAATTTTGAGGGTAATGTGGCTCCGCTGGCTATCGCAGCTCTGCCAAATATTTTAAAATAATAGAATTACGCAAGCAAGAAACGCGAACTTATATTTTCTATATCATGTCTAGAGATATACACATGGTCTACTTGATATAAATCGTTTCCTGAAGCATTGAACGCTTGAAGTCCAATGAGCATCAGTTGCTCCTCATGATTACTGGTAATCTCACTCACTCCTAGGAACATAGCAATGTTCCAAAGGATTGTTATTTGTCTATAGCCTACAATGAAGTATGCCGCCCAATCGAGCTGCTTTGATGTGACCTATCTCATGTATACACGTAACAGACTGTATGGCATTTAAAAAAACGTTTTGCAAATATATACATATCCTAGATGTAACATTTTGTTTTATATAACGTCGGGAGGCATACAAACATACGGCCCACCTTATGTAAAGCGGTTACCGTAGCCTATGAACGCTTGTAATACATTAAGTATTACTCGCGCCATGCCATATCTGCTGCTAACACAGCATCTCCTTAGGAGCATACTGGTGACCTCACACATACGCAGGAACACAACAACCCTCTAGGGAGTTGTTATTTTGGCTGCGGTTTTCCATGAGGTGGAGGTACTTCCCCAGACGGACTTCTTTGATGCGCCCTAGCTCTCTTAAAAACACCCAGACCAAGGCAAACAGATATGTTAATGCACACAAATGTTGGTCCAGTGTGGGATTCGAACCCACGAGCGTTGATGTTAAAGTCGCATCATACACCACTGCTCCACCGAACTTGTAAAAATAATAAATATATTTGCTTTCTTTGAACAAAAGCTCTACAAAATAGGTCTGAAATTAAAATTCGTGATTGTATTAATTCTTACAGGCATAATGTGCATATTAATTGAAGTAAGAAACGCTAGTTCTAAGCTAAAATTTAGGTGGGGATTAGGATTGTCAGTACCGGAGGTACATTCTGAGGAATTCTTGGCAGGTGCAACCGCGCGCGGTCCTCGTCGCCGCGATTACAATAGGCAATATTCACAAACAGTAGGTTTTTAACACATAATGTCATCGAATTATTAATTATAAGGATTAGGTTCAACGAGGGGATTTCGCTTTATAAACGATCAAACCACGGCCTGCCGCTTTTTTACTTGGTTATTTTTATCCCCAAAAGGAAAGGCAAAGGGATCTAGCCCATACAGCCAAGTCTTCAGTTTCGAACATTCAAAATCTTAATTCTAGATGTGTTGTGTCTTTACATCTGGGCCTTATGTGCCGTATTCTTGTTGGATAAAAAAATACCATTTTGTTAAAACACTCTTCAAAAGAATGTCGTGAAAAAGCATGTTGATTATCCTACTCCTTTTATGAAGCTACGATTATATGAAAAATATTTTAATACATGTTATTTCCTTCCATTTCAATAGATGTCATAAAATAAAGAAAGATTCTCGAAATCGAGTATTAGTCTACCTGTTTAATTAAAACACGTCTTCCTGCAAAATAATATCACTAAATATTTGCTACCGTTAATAATAAAAAAATATCAATCTATTACCTTTACGCCAAAAAAAATTACTTAAGAGCGTGCACGCTACTTAACGCAACTCGAAACTTCAGCGATCGTAAATACGGCGAGATTCTACACGCACACTACAACGCACGCTCTCTGTGTGTGAAACTTGAGCCCTTTACTATTTTGATACTTGTGTTTTTTTTTATGGGAATAAATTTTAAGGTATTTATCATCAAAATATATGTTTTCTAGTTATTATAGACGTATTTCTCTGCCAACGATTTCACTGTTTCTTCACTATCTGCATCTATTCGTGTTTGTGATAACGTGTATTTCTATATTTCTATCTATCTATTCTTATCTTTTTATCAGTAAGTACTCCATAAAAAGACAAAATTAGAATTGTATTCCAGTTGTGATAGTATTAAGAGAGATAGGGCGCATCAAAGCAGTCCATCTGGGGAAGTGCCTCAGATAAAACACAGCCAAATAACAATTCCCTGGAGGGTTGTTGTGTTCCTGCGTGTGAGTGAGATCACCAGTTAGCTCCTAAGGAGTTGTTGTATTAGCAGTAGTTTAGTGTAGGGTAGCATCGCGCGGGTGTTACTTAATGTATTGCGAGCGTTCATAGGCTACGGTAACCGTTTTCCATCAGATGAACCGTATGCTTATATGCCTCCCAATTTTGTATTAAAAATAGTATGTTAGCCTGCATAGACAAAGCCAACCTGCACGTGGTGCACCCTGCAGAAGAAGGGCACAGCGATAGTTCTCCACCTCAAAGAAGACCACAGCCAAGTCATAATTTCAATTACTGCGTTCCTACGAGTGAACGGGTAACTGCTTCAGATCAGTCGGGATGTTGCTTGAAGTTGTATAAAAAAACTGATGAAAATATTTTCACGATTGAAGAGCGCTACAACAATCAAAATGACAAAGTGTATTAAAGAAGCCGAAGCAGCAGTACTAAAGAAACCGCCCAAGTGGTTGGAAAGGTACAACGTCGTATTCATACTGCGTCTGTAATGGTTTGGTGGGAGGTGTCTTATCAAGGAGTCACGTAGCTTCATTTTTGTGAAACAAGAGTGAAGAATTCAGCCAAAGTATATCAAGAGACTGTATTGTTCAGCAATATACTATATAAAAATGTTCCGTGGACTTTCCAGCAGGACTCTGCACCTGGTCACAAGGCACGAACTACCCAAGCCTGGCTCAAAACCAACGTTCCGGATCTCAAAAGACTGGCCCTCGTCTAGTCCAGATCAGAAACCCTTAAACTACAAATTATGGTCAGTTTTACAGGTCATGACCTGCTCGAAACGACACGCCAACATTGTGTCTCTTAAGAAATCTCGGGAGCAAGCAGAGACTAAATTTCCCATGGAAGCAGTGCGTAATCCATAGAGTCGAGGCCATACAGACTAAAGTCCTGTACCAAAGCCATTTCGAATAGAATCGTTTTTGCTGAGGCTTCAATAATTATGTATCTACATATAAGTTTTATTAAGATTACATTACTTCATAAAAAAGTAAATGGAAATTCATTTGTAACAGAACTTATGGCCGGATTAGGTATATATATTATTTATGGCACATAACAGTATTAATATAACAATTTAATAATCATAAGAGCTACATGTGCTAGCAGCAGTGTACTCGATCATCAATCGCTCTTGACTAAATGATACTGTTCAAGTGCAAATACTCGTACATGAATTCTCTTAGAAATCGCTATATGCTTGATTACAATATTTAGAGAGTTCCATTGATTCTTATGGAACTCATCATCAGACATTCTATTATATTGGGGCCGATCTAGTGATACGCTACCGATAATAAAAGAATCATAAATGTTCCGTCAATAAATTTTCAAATATCAAATAGTTACAATCATGCTATATAATTATTTGCTCGCTAGCGGGTACGAATCCCTAATGTTGGTCGCTACTAGATGATGAGAGCAAGAGCTCGTGTCACTGGGTGGGCCCGTCGCATACTAAATGAAAACTGATTGAGCGCGCGGTTCTATTGAACTGGCTGCTTTAAAAAAATCGTCTAAAATTGTTAAATCAAAGTAATAGGGATAAAAAAATATAATATGTTAACAATACTTCGTGTTTCATGTAATGAGTATTATGTTTATAAATATCGTCGAATTCGTATAGAAAAAAATAATGAAATGTATTGACCCACTTTACAACTATCTGTTCTTTTAGACAAAAGTAAATAGCTGAAAAGTACCTCTGACGTAGATTTTTGATAAACATTGTAAACCAAGTAATTGAGTTCTCGTTAATAAACCGTCAATAAAATGAATGTTTTTACTCTATACTGCAAATGAGTTTATCCGTCAAAGTCAGCAAGTTTTTTTAACCAATGTAGTTTCTTAGCTACGTAACCTTGTTTGAAAAATGAGTAAAACACAGATATTATCGATGCACCCTCTTAATGATAAATGTCGAACTATATTAGTCACGGTATCATGAAATAGCGACAGATTATGTAGCAAAGTGCACCGTAATCGGCCTTATTATAAGATTGACCTGCAAAATATAGTTATGTACAGGTATTTTTTGTACAACGCCTTCAAAAGGAATACAAATTTATGGCCCGCCTCATATAAAGCGATTACCGTATGTACACGAGCAATACATTAAGTATCACTCACGTGATGTCCAGTCTGCTGCTGACACATTAGCCCCTTAGATGCTTACTGGTGATCTCACTTACACACAGGAACACGACATCCCTCCAGGGGGTTGTTATTTGGCTGTAGTTTTATGTAAGGTGTGAGGTAATCAGACTGGGTACTTCTTTCAAAAATACCTCGCCAAGACAAACGGACACATTCATGCACACAAATGTTTGTCGTGTGTGGGAATTGAATCCACAATCATTGGCGTCAAAGTAACGTTACTAACCACTGTGCCACTTAGCTCGTCAATATATACGTATATGTCGCAGGTTATATTCTTTTGTTATTACCGACGAGCTCGGTGGCGCAGTGGTGAAACGCGTTGTTACACTACTTTGACACCAACGCTCGTGGGTTCGATTCCCACACAGGACAAACATTTGTGTGCATGAACATGTCTGTTTGTCTTGGTCTGGGTATTTTCTGTGTATGATAAGTATGTATTTACAAAAAAAAAGTATTTACGTATGTTTATCAGTTGTCTAGTACCCATAACACAAGCGTCGCTTACTTTGGGGCTAGATGGCGCTGTGTAATTTGTCCGACAATATTTATTTATTTATTTATTATTATACATATCGGTAAGTAGTATAATTCAATATGGATTATGTGTTACATAACCGACGCACAGTAAATTCATAACCTGTATAACGCCATACATAATATGCGAAAGGACCGAAATGTAAGTAAAACGTGAAATCCTGACATTACCTCTCATTTCTCCGGGCGATAATGTAGGCATAAATCACGGGGTGGCCAGTCCTCGAAGGATCAAAGCTATATATCAAGCTAATGTTGATATGATATGTTAAATAAATAGCGACGCAAGGATATTGGGTTCGGGACGGGAATCGAAAATGAATGTGACGCGCAAACAAAGTGAAGCGCAGAGTGGAATGTGTGAGATTCTAGATTGTATAGTAGGAATATTTTGACCTTTCAGACATACTCTAGGGTATTGACGCAAGTGAAATTGGGCTTCATGTAAGTTTCATATGTATTTACAGACACACACACACATACACACTTTTATTCTCCCACACGCTCCTTGCAACTGATTATTTTCTCAGGACTTCACTTGTGAAAACACCAACTCTCAGTGTCAAGGTATTTAATAATTTGCCCAGTATAAAAGAACATTCCTTCATTTAAGTTCTTGAGTTTGACTTTGACTTTTTAAGTTGACTCGACTTTGACTTTGACATTTAAGTCCAAAATTGGCAATTTTTTATAATTTGAAAGGATTCTCGGACACAGGTATTAGTTAGGTTTGATTTATTTACTACTTTAGTTTTACTAGTTTATTTTTAAGTTCTAGTTTAAGTTAAATATTGTTGCATATCTGTCAATCTTGCAGTGCTGGTCCCAATGCTTACTCATGGAAGCGAGAGCTGGGTATGGCAGAGAGAGCATGAAATTAGGATAAGCGCGGTCGAAATGTGAGCGTCACGCAAAATTTGTGGCGTAACACTTGGTCTACAAACGCGCAATTCTTGCAATAATGTATAATGATGCAATATTTCGCTTCGCAATAATCATTTTTAAAACTTGGTCTAAAAGAGAGCGTCGGTGTTAAAATTAAAAACAAAGGTTTGTGACATGAACCCTTGAACCCATGAACTATTCTTCAATGGCTTCTTTCTATTTGTTCAAGGGCTGTAAGCAACGTTCACAGGTCTGATCATTGCTCGTTATGACATTTTGTTTCTTGTAGATATTGCAAGAAAATAGTAACCTAAACGTGATGCTGTACCACCACCTCAACCTACAAAATACAATCAATCAAACAATCAACTTATAATAGAGATATTGTGTTCAGCCTCTTGGAACAGTGATAGCCCAGTGGATAAAGAACCCGGGATAAGAATCTCACACGTCAAAGAAAATATGTTTCGATAGGCGTGTGACCTAACCTAAGAAAGATCTGGTTTAACCTCTGAGTTGTGGTCTGGGTTCTGGCAGTCGCTTTGTGTAAAAATCCGTATTTACGT
Organism: Pyralis farinalis; assembly: GCA_947507595.1. Lineage (NCBI taxonomy): Eukaryota > Metazoa > Arthropoda > Insecta > Lepidoptera > Pyralidae > Pyralis > Pyralis farinalis. The sequence continues at coordinate 19,862,099 of OX382276.1, read as the reverse complement.
CGAAACCTTAAGCACAGGTTGTGGATCCTGCCAATCGTAATGGATTAGGAAACGGGATAAGGCTAAGAAGAAGAAGAATGTGTTTAACCTCATTCATTTAAATCATGTCGCATAGGCAATAAATTGATGGTGATCATGGTCTAATAATGGTGTAGATGGCGAAGAGTTTTCGCTTTATGCGTATATATTCTATTTATTTATATGATTATTAACCCTTCGAAACCCGGGTGGTTGTATATGACCGCGAAATGTATGGGAAAACGTATGTAACGGGTTCTGACTGCTCAATTATGACGAAGTTAACGATGCTCTCTCTAAAGTTTTGCATTGGTTTAATGTTAATAATCTACTTTTAAATGATAAAAAGACTAAAGTAATTAAGTTCTCAACACCTAATGTAAGACAGGTGACTACCAATGTACATGTTAATGGAACTAATTTAGCCCCTGTTGAGACAACTGTGTTCTTGGGTATAACAATTGACTCCAGACTACAATGGGGCCCACAAATTGAAAAATTATCAGGAAAACTAAGTTCTGCAGCCTATGCAGTGAAAACTATTAGACGGCTCACTGATGTTGATACGGCTAGAATAGTTTATTTCAGCTACTTTCATAGTATTATGTCATACGGAATTCTTCTTTGGGGTAACTCCGCAGACATTAACACCATCTTTTTATTGCAAGAGAGCCATAAGAGCTATCTACAAACTTGGTCCCCGGGAGAGCCTTAGAGAAAAATTCAAAGAAATGAATATTCTAACAGTCGCATCGCAATATATCTATGAAAATCTTTTGTATGTCCATAAAAACATAGACTCATTTGTAAAAAGAGTGATACTCATAACATAAATACTAGATATAAGCATAATCTTGTGTTACATGCAAGCCGTCTCCACAAAATAAGTAATTCTTTTATGGGGCAATGTATACGGTTCTATAACAAACTTCCCAGCAATATAAGAGAATTGTCAATAAACAAATTTAAAACTACTATTAAAGCCAAATTGTGTAGCAGGGCATATTATAAAGTATCTGACTATATTAATGATAAAAACGCCTGGGATTGAGTCTATTCAATTATAATGTAATTAATAAATTATGTAAATTTGTTTGGACACCAAAAGAGGGATGCCTGAGTTTTTTGGCAGTATTTTTATCAGTGCTCACCTAGTCATGAACTGCACGGTAGGGAAAAAAATTGTGACGATTCCAAACAAATGTAGCCATTTTTACGGAATAAAAAGATTTTGACTTTGACTTTGACTTCAATATTCTATAGTCTACGAACGCTTAAATATTGCCATCCATGCTGCTGACGCTGATGACTTGCTGGAGAAAAGGCAGACGTTCAAAAAAGCATCTCGTAGAAAACTGCATCCAAATGACAGCTCCTTGGAGGGTTGTTGTGTTCCTGCGTTTGAGTGAGGTCCTGTAAGGTGATAAGGATTTGGAATTTTTAAGAGACGTAGGGCGTATCAACTCTTCCCGTCTGGGAAAGCATCTCCATCTTACAGATAATAGTAGCCAAATAACAACGCCCTGGCGGATTACCGTGTTCCTGCGTATAGTTGAGGGCACCAGTAAGCTCCTAAAAAGTCGCAGCATTAGGAGCAGGGGCTCTCCTGGATTGCAAGCGTTGAAAGGCGGCAGCCATATTACATCAAATGCTAGTAAGCCTTCCGATAAAGTGATTATTACTATTTTTCATTATGTAAGTGAAAATGTGTGTGAAAAATTATATGAAAATACAAAAATCAACCTGAACACATGAGATTAACATTCCATGTCGTAGATAAAACTTCTGGTACCCAACACAAGCTCTTACCGTTACGAGGACATATCGAAAGCGCATGAATTTCAATTTGCACGATAGATACGTATCTATGACGTATCACTTTACCTTCCCCGTACATTTTCCCCGTCGACCGAGAACATTCTTTAATGATATTATTGGGAAATAGGCTCGGGGCCGCATGTATTGACAAAAAATTCACTATCACTATACAACATCAGAGCCAATAGGGCGTGTCGTTTCACACTATCTACAAAAGAAATTACATGTTGCTATCAGTGGGGGGGTAGGGGGGTGAGGTGACGTCACGCTCGAACAAATGTGATGGAAATTGAGGATTTGTTTACACATATTCTTCTTCAGTTTTGACACTAAAAGGTAGAACGGGTAACGCCCCGTTGGTGTGGCGTTTATACATATATGTACCTATTATTTTAGTAGTGTCTTAGTAATATCATGTTTATGTACCGAGGAATAAACATTAAGTACTTTTTTATACATACATACACGTGGGTTTTGATAACACATACTCGAATAATATGAACGACTTTGATTCCAGATGTTTACTTGCCAATTTTTGTATACTATGCAGGATACCATACCACACAATATATTATGAAGCGGTATCTGTCGTGTATGATGACCCATTTTCCGTATATAATTAATGGACAAATATAGTAATTAAGAATTAATTGCACAATGGTCAACAAACATCTTTTTTATGATATTTTAGGAAAACATTGAATACCGAAATAATTAGGAATACCTACAAATAACTATTGATCAATATTAGAGATAATAAATGGCTTTGACTTCCACAGCGATCGGTCTTGTGCTGCGTGCATCCAACGGCTCCCTGCGATCTTCACAAGATCGTCTGTCCACCGTGTGGCGGGCCGTCCTATGCTGCGTTTTCCGGTTCGTGGTCGCCATTCGAGAAACTTTCTACCCCAACGGCCATCGGTTCTCCGAGCTATGCGGCTTGCCCACTGTCACTTCAGTTCATTTCTGAGCCTATCCCGCGGAAAAACTCCAAGCATGGCTCTCTCCATCGCACGCTGTGCAACCTTGAGCTTTCGCATGATGCCCATAGTAAGGGACGTTTCTGTGCCGTAAATCATCACTGGCAAGACACACTGCTCGAAGACTTTCTTGAGACATTGAGGTATTTTGGACAAGAAAATCTTTCGCAATTTCCCAAACGCTGCCCATCCAAGTTTTTAGGATTCGACGAGATACTTCTTTTTCGAAGTTGGATCCACCTAGCTAGACTGTTTGTCCTAGGTAGACATACTCCTCAACAACTTCGAGAACCGAGTTCCCAACTGAAACTGGAGGAAGTACAACATGTACATACGACATAATCTTCGTTTTGTCCATGTTAATTTTAAGATCCACTCGTTGGTATGCTCTGTCGAGATCTTCAAGCATTGTATGCAATTTCTCCAGTGAACTCGCCATGATTACCATATAATCGGCAAATCGAAGGTGAGTGACATATTCACCGTTGATATTGATGCCGTATCTTTTCGAGTCTAGTAGCTTGAAAACGTCTTCCAATACACCAGTGATTAGTTTCGGAGAAACAACGTCTCCCGTATTAAAATTGGCATAACGTTTGCTAACCGCGTTCGCAATGACGACGTGAGAGAAGGAATTGGTCTGAAAGAGAGTGTCGGTGTTAAGATAAGAAAAGGCATGCTCCGTTGGTTCGGACATGTAGAAAGAATGCAGGACGAAAGAATGACGAAACAGATGTACAATGCAAAAGTGGAAGGATATAGGAGCCGGAGAAGACCGAGACTAACCTACCATAACCAAATTGGTCGTGTTTTATAAGAAGGTAATGACAGAAGCCCCAGAAACCGACGAGCATGCATGAAAAGGGTTATGAATGTTAGAGAAGCGAGTGTAGTATGTAAGAACCGCGTCTTATGAAGGTCGGTTCTCCCTGCCTACCCCGCAAGGGACCTGGCGTGAAGTTATACATACATACAGCGTCTCCCTGTCTCACTCCTCGCTGCATATGGATAGGTTTCGTACCCTGGTAGCCGCATCAACATGGTCGCGTTTTCATATATACTCCGCAATACTTTGATATACCTATAATCAATGCGGCATCGCTGGAGAGACTGGAGCACAGCCCAAGTCTCTATGGAATCGAAGGCCTTCTCATAGTCCACAAACGCTAAGCATAGCGGCTGGCTGGCATCTTCGGTCTTCTGTATAATCTGCCGCAGCGTATGTATGTTGGTCTATGGTTGAGAAGCCCTTCCGGAAGCCGGTGGTGTTGAAAAACTACACCACCACGCTTCTGCACCATGCCTGTAGCGCTTTGCCCTCGAGGATGACGAAATTGAAAAGCTTCTGACGGACTCTAAGTATTGGTTTTCCACCCGCTTTCAGAAGTTCCGATGTGATTCCGTCATCGCCTGGGTCTTTGCGTTTCTTAAGCTGTTTAAAAGCCATTCTAATCTCGTACCGGCTGATGTCTGGGATACCCTCAGTGTAGTGTCGAGTCAATTTGGCTATTGGGTCTGATGTCGAACCAGAAGTGGGTTCTGGTGACTTGATGTATAACTGTCCTTAGAAACTTTCAATCTCCCTCAAGATCTCTGGTTTGGACGAAACAACGCCACACTTGGTCTTCAGCTGCGTTAACAGGCTTCGACCAACAGACAGATTCCTTGCGAGCACATTGGAGCTTTTATTCTGCTTAATCGTCTCTTTAATACTTTTTGTACTGAAGTGACGAGTGTCGTTTCGCAAAGAGACCGAAATCTGCCTGTTTAGCTGCCTATATGAGGACGCATCCACTGAAGACTGCAACCTCATTCCTCGTCGAATTTCCATTAACCTGAGCGTTGGAATTGAAAGCTTCTGAGTTTTCTGTGTTCTGAGGGGTTTAAAGAACTTAGTTCTAACCGCATTGACAGTTTCTATCAGACCGCTATTTAGACGCAGTTCCAAGTAGCTTCCAAGATGACCTGTAGCAACGTAGTTGCACCTTCGGTAGTAGATTGGCCTACCTACTACCGATGGTGCAACTACGTTGCTATAAGTCATCTTGGAAGCTATTGGGTCGTTAAGTGGGTATACCGTTGGGCAGCCAACGGGGAGTCCCACACTATCACCGGGGGCCACCCAGGCACCGGTGGTGTGCGTAACACATTTTTCCCCGCGTAACAAAAAAAAGGACATCTTGGAAGCTTGGGAGGACAAGAAAAATGCTATCGGTGTCTTTTGTGATCTTTCTAAAGCCTTCGACTGCGTGAATTTCACAACGCTGATTATAAAGTTAAAATTTTATAGCATCGATGCCCTTAACATCATATCTTTATATCTTGAACGAAGAACCCAGAAAGTGGGTATAAATAGAGAGTTCTATGAAGGAAGTACTACGAATCCTAGACTCGTTCCGCAAGGCTCAATTTTAGGCACATTTCTTTTTTAATTTACATTAACGACATTCCATTCACGGCATCAAGACCTTTTTATTATTTGCTGACGACACCACCTTAGTTTTTAACAAAAAGGTTGACCGGAATAAAGATAATTTTGACAATGTGAATACTGTCACATGTTTATTAATGGTTTACGGCAAATAACTAAACTAGCACTAAATGCTAATAAAACCAAATGTGTCAGTTTTTTCTCCCAAATGTTGCACAAAAACTTAATCCCCTCTAGTCCTGAACACTTAAAATTTAGAAATGACCAAAATTACTACTTTCTTAGGCATTGTGTTAGATGAAAAATTACAGTAGCATCCCCATATCGAACCAAAAACGATTATATGCCATGTCGTTATTCAATATCGTAAACTCAATAATGTCGTAGTAGGAGACGCTTATCCGCTACAAAATATCTTTGACATTTTAGTTAAAATATGCCAGTCTAAATATTTCACAATATTAGATTTCGCTTTTGGTTTTCAACAGATTGAAATGGGTCCTGATGACATAGTTAAAACTGATTTATCTGCACTACAATAACAATATGTATACCGCAGAATGCCTTTTCATTTGTACATAGTTACGCAAGCAAATCCTATTAAGAATCATTCAAAATAAATTGAAGCTGTACATTATTAACCTTTTTTTTTTCATTTTATTATTTTAATATTTAATTTTAAATTATGTAATGTGTGTACGTATATAATGTCTTTATTGTACAAATTAACAAGAGTTTATACAAAAAGAAGAGTAGTACAAAGGCGAATGTATCCGTCTAAGGAATCCCTTCCAGCCAACTCTTAAAGTTAAATTGAGAGGATTGTAAATACGCGAGGATGGAATAAAATAATTATTGCCTGAATCTCATTTATTAATGAGCTAATAGTTGGATTATTAGAGAATCTCTTTAGCGCCGATTTGTAGGATCCCAAAGCAGGCGAAATTTTTGTCTAGTGGTATAGATTTCCAAACCTAAGCGGAAAAAATTTGAAAGATTTGGCACAGGAGTGATGGAGACATCCACACACATTATATATATATATATATATATATATATATATATATCATATAGTCTATATGATCGAGACGGTCATCAACATCACCAAAAATGAAACCTTTCCCTCAAATATTCCGGTGCTGATGGGTTGAACAGGACATTGTATAATTACGTATGTAGAAACTTTTCCAATTTCTTACCGGATACGAACGCAACTTGGTTATCTACGGAATATGGAGATACGATCAAATTGTATGAGGGTATAATCAAAATTCCACGATAATAGAGTGATTCACAGTTTAAGGTAGAAGAAATGTATGGCCAATATTCGTAGCAGTTGTCAATTAGACACTGACAACGGCAACTCTTGCCAAGGTGGTGGTATGAGTTTCGTCAAAGGTGGGCGTAGTTCTTCTAGTCAAGAAGTGGTGCAGCTGTTGGTCCCTGAGACTAAATATAAGCAGGAGTCATCATAGGTATGGTAAAATGGTAACAGTTGGTTATAATCAAATCAGCCTTAGCACTGGAGTACTGGCAATAATCTTCGAATTTAATCAAGTTCGCTGCTAGCATTTCCTGGAATTTATTGAATGATAATAATTTAACGAAATTTTCGGTTCGGTTTTCGGTTTTGAAAACAACTTACCAACATAATCAAGCTAGGTTGGATTCAAACATTAGTTTATGATTAAAATTCTTCTGGGGGTAACATATCCAGATTTAATATCAAACTATTTTTTATGTGGTCGAGTTCTACGCGGGAGTAATAAGAAAGTTTATTTTCAGAAAATAAAATATGATATCGCTAAATATTGTTACATAATTTTTTTCTCTACGACTATTTATAACTATGTACTTGCAGATGTAGCATTACAATGGAATTGTCAGGAAGATACATCAAAGATATATCAAATTTCAGGGAACTGCATAGTTGGTTATCTTAATTTATAGACATAGATTACATTACATAATGTAATCTACAATAATCAGCAAACAGCATTTTATTATATGTGAAGAAAAACATTGAATACGGTTAACAAAGGACTACCGATTAGGTAAAAAGTAATAACAAAAAACTTCTAAGCTTAGACACGGACAGTCATTTTCCGCTAAAGTAGTGTTAACAATTGCATTGTTTTACAAGTTTTAATAGGCTAGCTATAGTAATCAATTCTCATCAGGCAGGTCATATACTTTTTTGCCACTTGATATAGTTTTAAAAATCTACATTCTTCTTTAACTGTGTCACTAATGTTACTCAACATGCGTTGATCTATTTCGTACTACAAGAGATATTTTATAACTTTGTCAAATCGAATACATAACACCCACAAACTAACACGATAAGCCGACTTGTACCGCGACGGGCTCAATTCGATTTATTTAGCGATTTTCAGAACAAAATATTAGGGAGGCCTATTTATCAGAGTTCGGGAGGCGTCGCAAAACCAACACATCTATCGTGGCGCGCACCTCACATACAAAATAGTACCTACGATTGCGTAATATATTCTACTGTCGTTCCGCCATTTTTCTATCGCACACGTTTCGTGCGTTTAATTTCTGAGTCTATGCTGTAGTTGCATATGAATGAAATACGAGTATTTCCAAATTGACTTTAAAATATTTAGAGTCGTCGTCGTATTACTACTCTATCTATCTCTATAACGTCACACCAAATCCCTTGCGGCGTAGGCAGAGAGGACCGAGCACTACGTGACTCGATTCTTACACACCTCACTCGCTTCTTTAACAATAATTGGTCTTCTGATGCACGTTCACCGGTTTCTAAGGCTCCTGACATCACCTTCTGATATAACACAACAATTTTAATCATATCATATACATATATATCACAATTGGCTCCCACATCGTTCCACTTTTGCATTGCATATCTGCTTCGTCATTCTTTTATCCTGCATTATTTCTATATGTCTGAACCAACGGAGCATGCCTCTTCTTATTTATTTTAACACCCGTGATCTCTTTCAGACCAACTCTGTTTCTAACATCATCATTGAAAATACGGTCTACAAGCATTACTTTCAGCACTCACTCGTCTTTTCCATCAGCAGTGTACCTTCCATCCCTACTGAAAGCGCATCCAAGATACAACAAAGAACAATCTTATCCACTTGTTCCAACACTTCATCATTAACCGTAATCCTTACATTGGTTCTGGTTTGTTTTCATCGCATTCAATAGTAAACCTTTGAATTAAACAATTTTTAACGGAAGAATCGCGTGTTTTATTTATTGTGTTGAATCCGACGTTTCGAATGCTTTACAGCATTCGTGGTCGCAGGAAGACTAAACCTTGCTTCATACAATCGTCTTTCCACCAGTGTTTGCAATTTTAGATGGTGTTTCTGCTTATTAAACACATTTGAATAATTTGTCAAAGACTCTCCTGCGACCACGGACGCTGCAAAGCGTTCGAAACGTCAGGTTCAACAAAATAAATAAAATACGCGATACTTCCGTTAAAAATTGTTTAGTTCCAGAGCCAGAGTCGGGTATTTTAATTATTTGAATCAATGATTACCTACCACAATTTTGCAGGTTTGTTCTGGTTTTCGAACAGTGATTCAGAAGACTGATATTTTCTCTGGTTCAGAACAGTAAATACACGTTTCGTTTCCAGTGACAATGTGGTAATCAGCATTGGAATATATTTTATTTACGTACTTTACCATCTTTGTGCAGCAATCGACACGATGTCGCATATCTGACGTCGCATATCTGGTCTTAGTGAGTGAGAAATCTAACAGAGTTTCCTAACTTAAAACCTTTGAAGTCGATCGATCACCTAGAAAGATCGGAAATGATCATGGAGAACTTGTTGTGTGTGTTAGTGTTAGAGAACTATTTAAAGAAATAAATATCCTCACGGTTACCTCTCAATATATTTATGAGAATATAATGTATGCTCGTAAAAATATGGAGTCATTTTCTAAATTTAGTGAAAATCTTAGAAGTAAGAATAGATTGCGTATGCCTGTACATCGACTTGCTAAGACTAGTAGATCTTTTATTGTGAATTGTATTCGATTCTATAATAAATTACCTGAAACAGTTCTGTCCTTGCCTGAGAATATGTTCAAAAGGTACATCAAATATACTCTGTGCAAGAAGGGTTATTATAGAATCGATGAATATCTAACTGATAGAGATGTTTGGAAATGATTCAGCACATTATTATATCTTTAATTGTACCACTTCATTTCACTATATGTACACTCACATATATTTATTGTAATATATTTTAACGATGGAAAAAAGACCCATATTGGCAAGTTTCTTTTGGCATTTCTTCTTCGCCAATGGTCATTTCCGAAATGCTGGTAGATTAAAAAAGAGAGATTAAAAGTAAAAAAAAAAAATGGATAATTATTAAGTTACAATATGATTTAATTTAAAGAATGTAAGACGTGTCTAAGTGCCTGTAAGGGTCTAATGGCAAATAAATGATTTTTATCTTTTTATCCTTATCTGTTCTTCTCCAAAGTAGGTTGTAGGTAGGTTTTCGTCAAATATGTATTTATCATTAGCTGCATTTATTTCAGTGGTCGTAGTCGTACGCCGAGTTCCACGAATCTCGTTTTTCAGAGAAATACGTGCATGCTCAAATTTACTATGTAACTAAACTCTGATGAGGTGCTTCCCTGACAAAAACTTTTGAAGGTGAACAGGCAATTTTATATTAATCTTTTTGTATCACCACATTATCAACTTGACAATCTTAACTAACAGACTGCCTCTTGTGTATTGAAACACTAAAATATTTTCAACCTTTTAGTAGCAATAAGTACATACATATACACATATCATCACGCTTGTCTCCCATTAGGGTAGACAGAGACTATGGATCGCCAGGTGCACCGAGCCAAACATACACCTCTCGCTTTTCCCACGCTCATCAACCTCTTCTTGCATGCTCTTCGGTTTTGGGTGCTTTTGATTTGGCCCTTTTTTCAACATATCACCAATTTGATCTATAGGTGTGATCTAAGGTTTTCTCCGTTATACACCCCGAGGAAAAGACTTGAACCACACATCTCATCCCCTTTCGAAACCCCGCTTGCACACCCCAAATTTTCGATTCCGTTACAGACATCACTCTTACAATCAGAATCTTTGCATACAATTTGCTTACTACACTCAGGAGGCTTACACCGCGATAATTCTTGCATTTCTGCTGTGAACCTTTACCTTTATACGGCAACGTCAACTGACAGGATACGGTGTAGTATTTTGTCAGTTGCAGTTGCGATTTGGGCTCCTCTTTCGCTTACCATCAGGCAAAAAGGAGCTACTACGTTGAGCTGGCATAAAAAAAAACTTAACCGATTTTAATAAAATTTTGCAATTTTATTATTAATTTATTTGGCAAATAAAATTTTACCCCGGTTATTAGAGTTCCTATGTAAAATCTTCTCGCGGGCAATGCCGCAGATTTTAGCAAATTCGTAATAAAACCTTCAAAGTGCAAGTGTGAAAGATGGTGTATATGCACAAATACTATCAGCTACCAAATGGAGCTGGAATATGGTACCAATTCATTATATTATTGGTAAAAACAGTTGTTGGATAATAGCATAATACTGATCGTTGAAGAAGTCAAAGCATGGGGTGTCAAGGATAAGGAAACAATTATTTCACCATCATCTGTAGAACCACACCTGTGCACCATGCCAACTACCACCAGAGCTCTAGTGAACAATCATGTTGTACTGTTATTTTGTATTGAAAATAAGAAAACGAAATAACGCAACTTATTATGCCTAGCGCCTAAACACAATATCACTTTTTCATACGTAAAAATATACCCTAAATTCAGACGAAATAATGCTTAATAGAGGGCTGGGCAGAAGTCCAAGCTTATCTAAGAAAGCGTAAAATTTATGTTAATGACACCCTCGCAGGGAATAACATAACGTTAAACCAAAGAAGAAAGCATATCCCAAGATAACGTGTCCTCGTTAAATGAACAAAAAGGACCTATTCTTGAATCGAACTATACAATTTCGCACACGAAATTTACTTACCAAATACCTACATAATAAAATTTGAATGGAAACCATAGTGAGAATATAAAAAATGGATTGTGTTGTGTGAATTGGAACAGAAGTGTATGTACAGAAAATATTAGCTACCTATTCCAGACAATAAAAAATAGAGGATAAACCTTTGAAGCCCTGCGGCGAACAACAACTCCTTAGAAGCTCACTGGTAACCGCATTCACTCGCGGGAACACAACAGCCCTCTAGGGAGTTGTTATATTATTATCTGCAGTTTTATGGGAGTTGGAGATATTTCGACACTCGGGCTATTGTGATGCGCCTATACATCCTTCCTTCCTTATTGTAATATCTTCCTACTACATCTTTGCAATGCTTGCTGGGCAAACTGTTTATGTTATGGACTATTATCATTGCCAATTATCAGCTGGCCTTAAAACTATTTTAGTCATAAACTGGCCCGTGATAAATATCGTTAAAGTACTACTTCATAGAAGTCAGTTTCCAAGGGTTAACGTTTGCATTTACTATAAAAGTGTGCATACATCACATCACATAATATGAAGAAAGATACTTATGACATGCCATAGAATGTTTCGTGAGTTTAGGTCAAAACTTACATTTTAACGACTAGACACAAATATATTCTGTTCTGAATATTTTGGCCCCTATCAATACAAAATCTAACAATGACGAATCTAGATTCAAAAACCTTGAAATAAAAACCCTTCGAGTAACTAAATTGACCAAAGAACTTGAGAACTTGTTTCCACATAAAACAAAATCTGTTGGTCATTTAGAATAATAACATACTGAACGCTTGTTACTTATTCAGCAACGACCCACTATAAAACGTTTGGTAGTAAAATCGCTCGTAAAATAAGGAACAACAATTTTGCTATCAGGATGGCCGTAGTTGACCGGATTATCGTATAATGTAAATTTAAATGCAATCTATTTAAATTATTTTTAGGTTTATTTACACGAAACAGCGTATTCGTGACAAAGAGACTCAATTCCGTTGATGTGTAGGATACTTGCACAGATATGTAGCCTAAGAATCTCACATAAAGTCTTTGCAGAGGTACGTGAGCTAAAGATATGCATGGTGTAAGATATCAAGAATTTTAAATGTACATATAACTGTGTTATTACTAAAGACCTTTGTTTTGATTAATTACTAATATTTGAAATAAGTTTGCTTTTGTAATAGGACCCAAACATATATTCGCGTACTAAAATATCATAGAATATCTGTATCCGGAAGTGATATTATTTTATATTATTATTTAAAGAGGTTTTATAATTAAAAATAATATCAGTTATTGAATGGAAACAAGTAAAGTTTGGTTCAAGAATTGTCACCAAAAAGTACAGTGGCACGCAAAAAAACGTTGCTCGAAGCGACCAATTCATTCGCCCCCATATCCGGTTATCGGCGGTTTATCATACGCCCGGGGCCCACTGTAACTCCTCCCAAGATTATTTTAAGCTTCAACCCTTAACGTTTGATTAAACTACCATTCCTAGACGGCCCTTTCGCGCAAACAGTTGCGGACGCTAAAAGGGTACGGACGCAAATGACTCTTTTTTGTTGTGTAAGAAAATACGCACCTACCTATATAGTTATATAGAAAATACCTACTTAGACAGGAGTTAAAATAATACATTTTTTTTTCATTTTAATTACGCAGTATTTGATTATGAGAGGGTATCATTAATATTAAAACTAAAGTAAAGTCTTTCACTCACAAAACTATAAAATAATGGAAAGCAGCTTAATAAAACAATTTATTATACTAAAAATCGAACGATACCATTTGCTAAAGTAATCGGCGTTTTACATCAAGTTCATTTTTAACAGGTAACACCTGCTAGTGCCTTTGTAAGAAGGGAGGAGCGTGCACGTAGGTTTCCATACAAAAGTGAGTTCCGAAATTGCCGAACACCAAAATTTAGGTAAATGTACTGTACATCTGAATATCCCATTACTACTAATCAATGGAGATTGTGAATCTACTTTTCAATACAGTCGGATACGGCCGAATTGGTCACATTAAAACTATTTTGCATTTTTATTCCTAACTCACCGGTGTAAAAATGTTCACTCACATGATCGGCTTTTCAGCAATTCGGAATGCAGTACAATGTTTACAAGAAAAGTCAATGCAGTACAGTGTTTACAATTATTTTCTGTTGAAATAAACTTAACTTACGTTGTTATTAATTGTTTTAGTAACAACACATGTTATTAACGTTTGAAGAACAAATTTTGTTTGACGACAAGCAAATTAATTATCAATTTAAAACATTATACCATCAATAATTCATTTATAAATTGATCAATAAAATATTAGTAAAAATAGGCATTGATGGAGAAACGTGACAATGTGGAACCTAGGCATGTTCGAAATATCAACTATCAACGCCTGGTTGCGGTCAAATAATGGGGGAATCTTCGCTGCAAAAATTTAATGAATAATTGTAATTGTCAGAATCTAACAAACGACGTTCAATATCTATTTTTAGGTCAATATATGTTCGTTTGTTTTTTTCGTTTCTTTATATTGGCTTGTTGCAAGCTAGTCAGAAACATAAATAAAATATTTTATTAGAAGTATGCTTTTTGGTTCGAAGAGATGTGATTTTTTTTATAACACTAAGGTGGGAAATAAGCTTACGGCCTGCCTGGTGTTGAGCAGTCAGAACCCGTTATATACGTTTTCCCATAAATTTCGCGGTCGTATACGACCACCCGGGTTTCGAAGGGTGCTGTTACAACACCAGGTGTTTGCAACACCAGGGGTGTCACTCTTGCGTTGCCGATTCTGTAAAAACCTGTTCACGTCCTTGAAGAACCCCACGCCATTGCCCCTTTGGAAAACCTCGGCAAGGAGCTCTTTCCACAACAATAATATATAATAATGAGTATTGTGAGAAGGATCCTCACAAGCCCTGTCCATCGGTGGCTTGAGTCTTTCCTTCGCTGCTAGTGGATGCTCCTTTTTTTTATATTTTTAAATGTATTTCTTTTTCAATCGATCAGGGCCTTCGTCTCCGGTGTGTCTTCGTCGGTAGAAGTGGAAAGTCAAGATGGCCCGCAGGACTCTCAGCTCTGGCTTGCCTTCATTGGCCATCCAGAGAGGAGTCGATAGAGCATATTGCTTTATCAGGTGACATGCTCCAGGGGTGGAAGGCATAAAGGGCATAACGCCGCGAGGAACCCTCACCACAAAAGAATTAGCATTTACTTTATGGCGAGATTCCAGTCATTCGACCCTCAAGGTGAAGTTAGTTATCTTCTTCACATAGTCTACAACCTCCTCGACCTTTGTAGTCTGGAAACGTACAACGGCGTCACTAGTATGTCCACGCGCAGTTGCGGTTGGAGGGCTTCTTCTTCTTCTTCCTGACCACTTTTCTGAAACTCTGCTCATCGTACTGCCATGCAATTCTGTAAGAGCAAACATTCTTACATCCTCGGAAACATCGGCTGTTACAGCCTTGAACACAAAATTGCAATTCTTTGGTGTCGCTTTTCATGGTTGTGCGAAACTAGCGCCGCAAGGCTGCGTTTGGAATTGGAATTCTACAAGGCAAATAGCCTCGCGTACGCTTACAGCCTTATAGAATACTAAATAATTTAGCCGTGATCGCAGTAGACGATGTCAAAGCTGTGACATCTGTGATCACAGCGACGCACACAGCCATTACGAATCGCTTAGAGAATTGCATGGCTGGTCCTTACGAGAACCCCGTTGCAAAGCCTTGCGAGCGGGTTTGCAACGACTTGACTTCTCCCGGTGAGATGGTAGATGAGACGGTGGTAATGCGGTAATTTTTGCGTAGTCACGTCGCGGGGTTGACGTGTTTACATTTTTAGTCGACCCTGCTGGGGAGCGGGCGGCATACCACGGTACGTTGCTCATAGCGAGTAGTCGGTGACACCAATAAACTGCATTCTGTGCACCACGACGTGTATTAATGTTGCCAACCTCAGGGGAGGTACTTGCGGAAGCATCACATTTTAGTGATAATATTTATTTGCAATTTGATCTAACCTGCTTTGTGTGCTTCCGCCACCAATTAGTTCATGTGGCCTAGCGCCGGCCGGCACCCACCCACTATTGTTAGTAAGTGCAACATGCCGACGCTGCCATGGCTGCTCCGGTAGTCTCTGCCTCGGCTGCTGCGGTCGTCCGCCATCTGGAACAGAATCCGCATGCCTCCAACACCACCGTCGCTGCCACGACTGGCCTGGTCGTCGCTGTACGATAATTTTTCTGTACGTAGCCCACTAATTGTTGTTTCCGATGTCGCTAATCTTGGCTGAATATCAGCAAGACTGGCTTTCAGGCTTCTGATGTCCTTCAGTAGCGTACTAACGTCATATGGTTACAGGGTCGCAGATGGCAGCTTGTGTAGATCTTTCGCTACGAAGGAAGGCACGTCGTCTAGATGGGTCACATTCAGAAGACTGATGACGTCTTGAATACTTTTGTCTCCTCCATCCTTCTTGTGAGGCATTTCCAGGGTCTTGAACAGTAGCATCTTGCCACTGCAAATCTCATCTTCACTGGTAGACTTACAGATGCGCATGACGCTGACTTCGTCCATAGTACCGATGGTGTGTTGTATGAATGCCAAGGACTCGTTGGCTATGAGTTGTTCGGAACCCATAGCGACAGTAGCGTACGGGCGGCGGCTAGACCGCGTCCGCTCAATTCGCGAATTAATATTCGTCACTGGGACGTGAGGCGGAAAGCGACCGTATTCGTTCTCACGTCGAACTGCAAGGATAATAGTTCTCGGTAGAAAACTTCATTGCGGCTTCAGTGTATGAGGATGAACTCCCAATCTTCGGCAAACTTTGCGATTGTAAAACGAGGGTGTAGGCATCATATCGAATAACTGATTAGAAGACCCTTTGTACAATCGGTAAAACACGCATCATACACCATCGTACATCGGTGGATATGTTAGTAATTTATTAGGCAGCTACCACTACAGCAAAGCAGCCCTGGGAAAGTCTGGGGAAGTACCACCACCTCACAGAAAACCGCAGCCAAATAACAACTCCCTAGAGGGTTGTTGTGTTTCTGCGTGTGAGTGAGGTGTCAGTAAGCTCCTAAGGATTTGCTTGCAACAGAGAAGTCATCGCGAAAGTGATATATGTTACAAGCGTTAATAGGCAACGGTAACTGCATTACTTCAGGTGGACCGTATGCTTGTATGCCTTCCGACGTTGTATAACAAAAAAAATCAATACCGGCGGTGAAGCATTTTATAATTTTATTGTCAGAGGGTAGCTTCGGGTAAAATATAAACCCCAAAAGGTTCCGTAGTGCGCTGCAATTTTTACCGTGTTGTCGTAGAGTACAAGATGAATGGGCTGGTCCCTTTTCTCATTTCGTTGGGCGTATTTAAAATACATTCCTACATTCGAAACTAAAAGGAATCATTTGTGTTGCACAAAGAGGTTTAAGGCATTTAGAACGGGCGTTTTTTTTGTTACGTACATGAAATGTGCTATGAATGTTAAAGTGTTAGGGCGAGTCATATGGCTATTACTTTGCTTACCCCGCAAGGGATGCGACTTGAAGTTATAGATACTCGTAGATGTCTTTTTTATATATCGTCGTGAGGCATACTGTATACCTGATGTAAATTGGTTACTGTAGCCTATGAATAAAATGCAATACAGGAAGTGTCATCCGTGCGTTGCTACATTTGCTGCTAATGCAGCAACTCTTTAAGAGCTCACTGATAGCCCAAATCACTCGTAGGAGTACAACAACCCTTCAGGGAATTGATTTCAGGCTGTAGTTTTCTGTGAGGTGGAGGTATTTTCCCATTCGTGCTGCTCTGGTAGGTACAAGACACACATAATACATGTTCATACACACAAATGTTTGTATTGTGTACCTTGGTGTTAAAATAGCATTGTTAAGCACTCTACCGCCGGGCTCGTCATTATACTCGGGAAATAATAGTAAATGTATTTTTTAGGGTTCCGCACCCAAAGGGTAAAACTAACCCTATTACTGAGACTCCGCTGTCCGTCCGTCTTTCAACAGGCTGTATCTCATGAACCGTGATAGTTAGTTCAATGACCTATTACGTATTCAGAATTGGTTCCACAATAAAAGTTATTATTATACATGAGTATGTAACTGTTATTATTTATGTACTTCAATATTTATGTTTAGTACTTCGTTCAATAGGAACTTGACTATAAACCTTGAAAGAATTTTTCGAAGTCGGCTCAGGGTTACGGCTCTTTGCAGAGCCTTTTTAGGGTTCCGTACCCAAAGGGTAAAACGGAACCCTATTACTGAGGCTCCGCTGTCCGTCCGTCCGTCCGTCCGTCTGTCACCAGGCTGTATCTCATGAACCGTGATAGTTAGACAGTTGAAATTTTCACAGATGATGTATTTCTGTTGCCGCTATAATAACAAATACTAAAAAATAGAATAAAATAAATATTTAAGGGGGTTCCCATACAACAAACGTGATTTTTTTTGCCGTTTTTATAGATAATGGTACGGAACCCTTCGTGCGCGAGTCCGACTCGCACTTGATTTTATACAACTTCTAGAGGCACACAAGCGTACGGTCCAACAGATGTAAAGTGGTCACCGTAGCATATGTACGCTGGTAATACACCTCTGCTGCAACAACACCGGAGCTCACTGGTGACCTCACTCAAACGCAGGACCACAACAACCCTCCAGGGAGTTTGTTATTTGGCTGCGGTCTGCGAAGAGGTACTTCCCCAGATGAGCTGCTTTGATACACCCTACCTAACTAAAATCCTGGCTTGGTTTGCAGCGCAACGATACCAAACGCAGTCGCCATCGAAGCTGCGCCATAAAGTAACCAAATTCCTCATCCAAGTTGTTGCTTAACCGATTAATAAAAAAACCGGCCAAGTGCGAGTCGGACTCGCGTACGAAGGGTGCCGTACCATTGTATACAAACGGCAAAAAAAAATCGTTTATTGTATGGGAGCCCCCATAAATATTTATTTTATTATATTTTTTAGTATTTGTTGTTATAGCGGCAACAGAAATACATCATCTGTGAAAATTTCAACTGTCTAACTATCACGGTTCATGAGATACAGCCTTGTGACAGACGGACGGACGGACAGCGGAGCCTCAGTAATAGGATTCCGTTTTACCCTTTGGGTACGGAACCATAACAAATTCCGCATCTTATCAAACATAAAATTCTTATGAAAAATAATAGCATTTCTAATTAAACATTCTGCTGAGAGGAAACATCTGCACAATATATCCATAAGTCAAATCTAGAACTCATTATGTTTACGGTAGTGATATAAAGACGGACATATAACAGAAAGCCTTTAATACGGTCTCGGCTTTGACTTGTGAGCACATAACCCTGAAAACATAAACACGTAATGTATGGATTCCTAAATAACTCAGTTTTTCCTTACTAATAATGAATTCCCATCACCCACTAAAACCTCATTGATTTACAGCCAAAACGACCGTATCCATTTGCAATCCGGTCCCACAACTATTTCAAATAAAAGGGATTCCACGTACAATAGAACCTGAGGGGAAAGAGAATATAATAATTCAAAATGGCGTTTCGGCTACTTAATAACTGGCTGACACCATTGGGAAACATAATTTAATTTTTCCATGTCACTATCTTTTTTCTGCCAATAATAAAGATATGTAGTTACCGTTTTGCGTCTTTCTCTGTCTTGCTGTACTTTCCTCGCACTGAAAGTTTAGTTTGTATAGACTTAAATATTGTCTATTATTTTTGCAATAATGACGATGACTAAGAGTTTTTTTTTGTAATAGAAGATGATTTTGTGTACATACGTATTACTAGTACTAGGGATGCCCGATCTTTTGCTTTGAATCGATCTTTTGAATCGTAATGGATCGTAACCCTGTGAATCGATCCACGATCTGAATCGTATTGAATTGAATCGATCTCATTCGATCTTGGAAGATCGTATCCCAATTTTATAAAAATAATAAAATGACAGTGACATTGCATGTAAAACTGTATTTATTAGGTAAGCTACAAAAATGTTTATAGGTTCCAACTCTCCACATTTAAGCTTTTTACAAACAACAATTTAGTCAAACGAACTGGATCTAACCTATACGGCTATCAGTCAAAGTGTTGCCAGCGAGTGAAAACAGACGTTTTGAAGGGACAGATGTTGCAACAATCGTCAAATACTTCAAAGTCAAACAGCTTAAGTCCGGCCAGATAGTAGATCTGGTGGTCCAATAAGTCATTGGGTCTGCTTGTCTATTCAGTAATGGGAGAACCATTACTAAGGTACTGTTTCAAAATGTCATCAAGTCCTTCTTTTGGAATATTTTGATTCGATTATGACACCAACTGGCTATGAAACTTCCAAATGTTGTCGTCATCATCGGGTAAAACCACATTTTGCGCATTCTCTGATGCATCCTTATTGGCGTCCGTCGTTTTTAGCAAATCTGTGATATCATTAAGTGATTTTGCACAAGACTGAGCATCCGTAAAATATTTTTTTTTGAATCGGGGTCTAAAATTTTTGATATTGCCAGAAGATGCACTTTTTCAACATTCTTAAAGCGTCTATTAATTTCCATCGTTTGTCCTTTGTACCCGCTATAATGTGAGTTTGTCAAAGATCATAATATAAATACAGTTTAGTTTGCATTGTTTTGGTTTTTTAACGATGCGATTTTTTCATACGATCTTCCAAGTATACGATTCGATCTGAACGAAGATCGCATCCTATCGAATCGATTCAAAAAATCGGCAGATCGTATTACCGTGAATCGATCTTCTAAAAGATCGATTCAGATCGGGCATCCCTAACTAGTACCTACTTAGATGTTTTATATTTTGGATTTATACATAGATTATTATTAGTAAGTGCTGCTTTTTCAAGATATTGTGTAAATATAACGTGAAAAACATGCAAGAGTAGAGGAAAAGGGGTAATTGAGAAAAAAAAAATAATAAAAAAAATAAAAATTCTTTATTTCACTAACAGAACAGTTACTTACAGCTAGATGCCGAGGTCTCCTTTTAGGCATATTAATACCTGTACCAGGAGACCCCGCTCCTCCGAACGTTAATTAATATAGTGAATTACAATATGTATTTGCGTGTGTGTGTATGTGGGTGTATGTGTGATTTGTGTTTAATTATATATTTTAATACATATATAGATATAATATGGTATGATATAATATAATATGTATGATGCTATGTAATTGTGTGTATATATTATGCCTTGTAATTAATAATAGAAAATAATGTTAATAGATATTATCCATAAAGTAACAAATTCTCTGCTTCCTCATAGGTCAGTGTTTTGATCCATTTCGTTATTATATATTTACATTCATGTTTGCTCTTTGTATAAATATTTAACTCTTTATTTATTTTATTATATAAGTAAATTGAGAAGGGCGTGTAATTAGAAACGGTCGAATATCAAATACTTCCTCCCGCACTACACCGTCCGTACACATTGAAATAGACGCGCTGGGCGTCCCTTAGTGCGCCCCCGAAAGTATGCAAGGTAGAATATGCGCATGCTGCAACAGTGAGCTAGGCAATATTTTTACGTACTTTTGTTATAATTTTTTTTTCATAAGTAGAAATCAATGTAAAAAACTACTTTTTGAGCTTCAAGACTTCAAATTTTGTAACTATCTTACATGTACTGTCTATTTATAAATTCTATATAGCTTTATGTTGACCAAAGATAATATTGCCTGTAACGGCTAGATTGATTTGTATTGCCTACGTCGGGTAATTAGGAACGGCGCCAGGGGGGTAAATGGGAACGTTCCTAATTACCTCTATTAGTTGATTGCTCATGTAAAAATGTTGTAATGTCAGAAATTGTTTTAGATGCCTGGATATTACAAAAGAAAAATCCACACCGGGATATAAAATTGAGGATATTCGCCGTGCAATACAGGCTGTGTTTTTTTTGCCGCATACTTGTATGCCTCCCAACGTTGTATAAAAAAAATCGCCCAAGTGCGAGTCGACTCGCGCACGAAGGGTTCCCTACCATTATCTATAAAAACAGCATAAAAAATCACATTTTTTGTATAGGAGCCCCCCTTAAATATTTATTTTATTCTAGTTTTTAGTATTTGTTGTTATAGCGGCAACAGAAATACATCATCTGTGAAAATTTCAACTGTCTAACTATCACGGTTCATGAGATACAGCCTGGTGACAGACGGACGGACAGCGGAGTCTCAGTAATACGGTTCCGTTTTACCCTTTGGGTACGGAACCCTAAAAATGGAATGAGGAATACTGTATTTCAAATCAATTTCATCCAACCTGCTACAAAAAGCAATGTAAATTTGACTTTCGCAAAATGACGCCTGAAACTATTGACTACGTGATTTATACCTCAATACGCATAACTCACTATGTTCAATGCTTAAATGAGGATCAATTATATACAAAAATGTTATAAGTCAAGCTAAACATAATTACGTTTCTAACTCTAACCCTTTATCCATAAATAACGAACTAAATCAGCATACAAAGCAAGCTCACGGCGGCTATAAAACTAGGCAAAAACTGTATTTACCGAGGTCGCCCGGGGGCAGGTGCGAGAGTAATATTCTAATGTCGGTGAGAGGGACCCGCCATCCATAATAATATAACCCCGCGCCACCACCCTTAGCTAAAACTATGGAACATATATGCGGGGTAACGCGCTTCGCTTTTGTTTTGGAATTTTGGAAAATTGAAACGTTTACAAAGTACACTGAATACACGAAATGATGTACAGTCTCTCCAAATGGTTCATCATTGTGTGTAACCTTGAAATCGTTGACAACTTGATTTCAAGCTGATGATTATGAAACATTTGGGACTTCCTTTCATGTGTTCTCCAAATTGGGGTATGCTCGAAGTAGTTTTATGACTTCCTTCTCGCCGTCCTTCCTTCCTCTCCCTTCTTCCCTTATAATGGAACCAAAATCATCGCGTAGGTACCTACTGTCACAAAATGGACAGGCGCCCGCCGCGTGCATTGTATATCTACTTCGTGGTACTGTGTAGTTCCGGACCGGATCTCTCTCGTGACCTGTTAATTTAAAAAATGAACTCCTCGTCAATTTTTCTCATTAGATTACAGCATGAGGTTCTTCGACATATGAAAATGATACCCCTGAAATCTATTGCCTATATCCATTAACCACCAATCAGGTTAAGCGTATTCCATAAATTACTTTAGTGGTTAGTGTTATAAAAAAGTAAAATTCTAGAATCTTCCCGCTTACCGTTTTCTTTAGCAAGTAGGTAGGTAGCCTTTTGTTTCGATCTTTAGTCTCTTTTTTCTTGTGACTTTTGTATTGTTTAGCAAATTCAAGGTTTGCTTTAAATGTACCTAATTGATTGCCTTATTTCTTGGTCTTTATTTAATTTTTTGATAAGAGAATATGCGTGGATGTTTTCATTTTGGTGATCATTATTTGTAACATTTTTCACTGATAAAAAATGCGCCATCTATGCATCGCTAAGAGAACTATAACATTCCTCAAAATGAATTCTTTTGTTGATAGTTAGTTTAAGTCGCTGTAGATGTCGTCAAAAAGTTCTGTCGTTCGTGCAATGTCTAACAGATGGCGCTGAAAACAAACAAAGTTAGTATTTCGGTGCGTATGTTATCAATTATCATATTAATTCCTTTATTATTTCGTAGATACCTACATAAAATTATTAAACATATTATTGGTGTTATCTATGTTGTTTGACAGTTTAATCATTCGATTTCTAGTGTAAAGCAAACAGACATCTAACTAATAGTAGATCTACTTGTCCTCAATCAACAACTTTTGAAACATGACTGAATAAAAGAGAGGACCGTAGAGAGGAAGCTGCAAGAGAATAATAATGTCATACTAAACCAGTAGGAAGGCACTGAATCGCCACATACACCTGTTATATTCTTATATAAGTACCTACAAATGTTATTTTCCGCTAGTTGTTCAAAGTGCGAGGCGGGTCTCAATCTATTAGGGTACAGTAACTGTTTTTGGTGTTCTAGTTTTATATTGCACCAAATGGTATGTTTGGTGTCGCGTATCAGCGTTTACGGTACAAAAAATGATACCGTATAGGTACGTTATTGTACATAGCAAACGTACCTACTAAAGAAAAGAAACGAAAGAACGAACGCACTCGTTTTGTTTTTATTAACAACATTGATGTTAAGGCCAATTCCAAATCCCATTAATGGCACTGTAGAACCATATTGACGAGCTCGGTGGCGCAGTGGTGAAACGCGTTGTTACGCTACTTTTACACCAACGCGCGTGGGTTCGATTCACACACAGTACAAACATTTGTGTGCATGAACATGTCTGTTTGTCTTGGTCTGGGTATTTATATGTATAATAAGTATGTATTTACAAAAAAAATATATATTTACGTATGTTTATCAGTTGTCTAGTACCCATAACACAAGCTTCGCTTACTTTGGGACTAGATGGCGCTGTGTCATTTGTCCGACAATCCGACAATATTTATACTTTTTTTGAGACATATCTTGTATTTATTTTGTATGTACAAGTAACTTAAACCAATTTCAATTATTGCTTATTGTGGCAACATAAAGCGATAATCAATTATGACTAATTGTACCTATATAGATAATAAATACAGAATGCTACTTAGTTTTATACGTAGGTCACACTATAAGTTTCGCGTAACTTAAAAAAACAACATGTTATAACCAAAATATTATGTTTATTGCTTTTCAAAATACTCTCCTTTACATTTTAAACATTTTTTCATGCGATCAAACCATTTTTTAAAACAGGAGGACCACAGATCTGAAGGCATGTTTTCTACGTGCTGATTGAACGCTATCACTGCCTCTTCGGAGTAGGTAAAAGTGAAACCTCTCATCAAATCTTTGATTTTGGGGAAAATACAGAAATCACAGGGTGCTAGGTCGGGGCTATGCGCATGATGGGTAACGAGTTGTACTTTTTCGGAAGTTAAAAATGATTTTGTATTGTTGGCCGTGTGTGAAGAAGCGTTGTCATGATGTAGGAGAACGCGGCGTTTTGGTCATCTTTCGCGAACTTTTTCTAACACCCTGGGTAAACAGATGGTAGAATACCACTCGGCATTAACACTCTTTTGATCTTCAAGTGGAATTGTGCAGATGGGACCCGTAGCTGAGAAAAAAAACTCAGCTCATATTATATTTTTTATAAATGTGGGAAACGTAAACGTAACAAAAAGGTTTCGATCTCCTAAGTGGTTAGGAGACTGAATTTGCTATGTACCATGTACCAGCAAAATACGTAGGCTGCGGCCGGAGGATGCAAAAAAAATCAATTTTTAAAATATATTTAATTAATTAAAATTATAATCTAATATACGTGACAATTGCTCGATGTAAGAAACAAAAGTGAACTTAAAATTAAGTCGATGCGATCTCGAAGACGCGGTATCTTGGGTGGTCTCGCTGCACCTGCATCGTTGCCGACATCGCGCGGTTTCCACGAAGCGCGGCATTTACGTAAACGCTGACCGGCGATACTCGTGGAGTTCCGATACGTAACACCTCCCCCCGTAGCTCAGCAACTATTCGACAAGCTTGTTTGAAATAGTTGCTGCGATGTTTCGATGGTCTACTTTTATCTCGCTGGGATCGACAGGTCTTGACTCAGGTCTGGCATACATGAGATGAGGTACACGTTACTTAACTTCAATAGCGTCATTCGCATTTCGTGTGTACTGCATGCGAAGCCGACGATTAGCTATGAAGGCTATAAGTACTACGGTTGCACCCAATAGTATCACATAAATGGGAATCGTAGTATGATATAAAGACGATTCAATAGCACTACTCAATTGCACTGGAGCCTGAAGTGATATTTTGGTATTCGCAGCGTGCAGATTCTCTAGATTAATAGAGTCTAGAATGATGGATGGATGTTTCTGGAGCCTCGACTCGTTATACGGAGGCATCTCCATGATTTTTATAACGTGACCTTTTATATGTTCATTTGTATTAATTATGGTAAATTCTGGCGTTTTCATATAACAGTTGAATGGTATAATAGCAAGGAAACTTCCTTGTAGAGTTGTATATTGTTCTTGACCGCAAGATGTCTTGATTTTAGTAGGTGTGGGAAAGCACATAGTGTAGTGCTTATCATCAAGTTGCTCGAGAGCTTCCCTTTTCATAATGACTGAAGTGAGTTTGCAGGATTGATGGAGTTCTTGTTTAATTATTAGATGTTGAATACAATCTGGCTCATCTCGAATTCTGTAGTTAGAGGTGGCTTGGCAGAGGAACAATGAGTTAACCTTCGGACATTCTGTCTCTATGTACGCATAATCTTTTCCAGAAATTGCTATATAAGGTAAGGTTGGTATAAGGATTTTATGATTTTTGTTAGGTATAATGGATAATTTATACAGGTCGTAAGGGGAAGGATAGGCAATCGGTACCTTAATTACTACTATAATACGTTGATTCGTATGGAAGTAACCTAATTTAATTATGTCGTAGAAGTCTCTATACTCTACGTCTATGATTTCGTCTTTTGAATATAAGTTTCTTATTTTACTAAGTATATTACTAACTTCATCTATACTAATTACCGAATGAGGAGTGCTCGATGCACGAATAAAAGCTAAAGTAGATTCTAACTTAACTAACTCCGTAGATAGATCCTCTACGTTATCTCCTAATATTAGCAAGAATTGCGCCAGATGGGCATACTTAACTAAGTCCGTTTCTCTTTCTGTGTCGCTTTCCATAATTGAGTTTAAAACCGCATTGATCTTATTTTGATTCTTTACAATATTATCTAAGGTTTTAGAGTTATAAGAGCTCCACTCTTTATTAAGAGTTATGTGTTTATTCAGTTCCGATTCTAACTTAAACTCATTATTCTGTAGGGTTTTAATAGCGTTATCGTATTTAATTGCATCAGTGTAATCTAAGTTTCCGGAAATACTTTTAATAATGGAACCGAGTCCGTCAACGAGGCCTCTCTTTTTACGGTTTGGTTCGAAAGTACGGAGTTGATCTGATATCTTATTTAACTTACTATTAAGGTGCTCGATATGAGATTCATATAGAGACAACGTTTTATTATTTAGTTGGGGCCTTGAATGTACTAACTGTGACTTAACGGCTTCGATTTGGTTACGAATATTATCAAGGTTTATATAACTAAGGAAGGAATGGTAGTGAGCTATAAGTTTACTGGGTCCTAGTTTGAATGGAAGTAGTCCTGGTCCGTCGTCTAAAGAATCAATCGTTACTTCTTGTCCGTGAGTCAGTCGGAGCAGTGTCGTTAGTAGAATTATCCTGAAACAAGGTGGGATTTTTAGGGCTTCGTTTCAGACGTGACTTAGCAACGGGGCCGCGTTTCTTTTTCGTATAGATATGGATAGGTAGATCGGCGAGAACCGTATCTTGAGTATATCTTGGGGCCAGTTTTTGTCTGGTAGCTAATGGGTTCCGTACAAATACTTGATCGTTAGGGGTGTAGTCCTTTTCAGGTTCGCGGTCTTTATTTCTGTTTTCAGTGAGTACTGTCCTGTCGTGCAATGAAGATTCATTTATTAAGGCGTATACTTGAGTCATTCGTTTTTTATGGTCTAGTGAATATTGTTGTAAGAGGTGTTGTTGTAGGTCTATGTCTATCGGATCGCGAGGATCGAAGTGCCCTGTAATTAAGTCCAATGGTCTACATTTGGTGAAACTATGGATCGAACTGTTATAAGCTAAAACAGCATATGGCATGAGATTGATTACAGGTTCGTTGCGTTTTTCAAGCTTCAGTATCCTAAGATGTTCTAAGATAGTGGAGTGAAAACGTTCGACAATGCCGTTATCGTTGGGAGAATGCGCAAGAGTCTTGTGATGTTGAATTTTATGGACTCTTGTGAATTCGGCAAACAGTTGGTTAGAGAATTCGGGACCTTGGTCGGTAACTATAGTAAGGGGTAGACCATGGTGTGTCGAAAATTTAAGAAGAGCGTGAACTACGCTTAACGCGGTACCATCTCTGAGATAATACGCTTGAGCGTATTTGGAGAAAGCGTCGACTAATGTTAAATATTTCTCAGTCTCAGCCGTGAAGAGATCTAGGTGAACTATTTCAAAAGGCTTTGTAGGAGGTGGAACAATCGAAAATCTCTGCTTAATAGGATTTCGGTCGTATTTAGCCTGACCGCAGATATTACACTCGTTAATGTACTTGGTGATGTGTTCTCTCATCTTAGGCCAATAGTACCTAGAGGATAAGGTTAGAAAGCATTCATTAATACCCCGGTGGTTTGTCTTACCCTCGTGATATTTCTGTATGATTTCTTGTTGTTTCAGGTACTCCTTGACATTGTCAAGTTCTACCTTGGTTAGCACTAAATTCATGGCAGAGCTTTTAAATTTATCTTGGATAATAGGAATGATCTGATACATAGCCAAAGGTGGATGAATTATAATACCTGTTTTAACCTTAGGATTTACGTATTCTTTGATTGCGCTAACTATATCTTCCTCGAGATTAGACTCCGATATTTGTATGGTCGTTCTAGTGTGAGTCTCAAAGGGTTTAGTCACTGTCGGTCTTTTTTTTATGTCACCTACAATCACGAAACATACCTGGCGATTAAACTTATTAAGCGGATCGTCAGATATGGGTATTTCCAAAATAGGATGTTCATCGCTTGTATGAATAGTAGCGGTACTAGAACTGCCTACAGATGGTGGCTTTTCTGAATGGTTGACTGCTACAGAACTTGTATCTTCATGGTTTATTTCGATACGGGATAGTGCGTCAGCATTAACATTTTGCTTGCCCTGCTTATAAACTGTAGTGAAATTATACTCGCTAAGTTTTAGCCTCCAGCGAGTTAGCCTTGAGTTTGGCTCCTTAAGGCTCATGACCCACTGTAACGGCTTATGGTCCGTAACTACAGTGAATTTTCTGCCGAAGAGGTATGGCCGGAAGTACTTAGTAGCCCATACTATGGCTAAGAGCTCTTTTTCGATCGTGCTGTAATTAATTTCACTAGAGTTCAAAGTCCTAGATGCAAAAGCTATCGGTTTGTCGCTGCCTATAGTACCTTGCGAGAGGACAGCGCCTATAGCGTAGTTAGAAGCGTCCGTTGTCAAAATAAAGTCCTTGTCAAAGTTCGGATATTGTAAGATAGGGTCGTTTGTCAGTAAGGTCTTACATGTCTCAAAACAGTTAACATAACTAACGTCGTTATATGTTATTTTAGATCCCTTCTTTAAACATTGCGTCATGGGTTTAGTTATACGAGCAAAATCGGGGATGAATTTACGATAATACCCCAGCAGTCCCAAAAAACGTTTTATTTCGGTAGCTGTTTTGGGCAAGGGAAATTTTTCAATAGCAGCGATCTTATCGGGATTGGGTTTTATGCCATCCTTACTTATTATATGGCCTAAATACGCTGTTTCTAACTTTAAAAATTCTGACTTGTTCATTTGAATTTTGAAGTTTGAGTCACGTAGTCTCTTAAACACCTTTTCTAAATTTACGATATGCTCTTGTAAGGAAACGCTGAATACGATGATGTCATCTAAGTATACTAAGCACACTACGTTCTGGAGATCTCTGAGAACGTTGTCCATCACTCGTTGGAATGTAGATGGTGCATTCTTCAGCCCCATGGGCATGCGCAAAAATTCAAAATGCCCATGCTCCACATTGAAAGCTGTTTTTTGTATATCGTTAGGGTTCATTTGTATTTGATGAAATCCAGTAGCTAAATCGAGTGTAGTAAAATAATTACAGTTACCTAACTTGTCGAGGACATCGGTTATGTTGGGAATAGGGTATTTGTCATCTATTGTCTTTTCATTTACTTTTCTGAAATCAACTACAATGCGCCATTTGGGTTGTCCCGACGCATCAACCTTCTTTGGAACTACCCAGATGGGGGAGCTCCAAGCCGATTGAGAAGGGCGAATAATGCCTTGATCTAACATAGTTGAAATTTGCTTTTGAACTTCATGCCTGTGGATAAACGGGTATCGATACGTTTTAGTATATACCGGCATTTCGTCAGTCGTTCGAATGCTGTGTTTAATCTGGTTTGTGAAAGTTAGTGGTTCGCCTTCAATATAAAAGACATCAGCATATTGAGCACAGAGTGATTCTAAATTGGCTCGTTCCTCAGGATTTAAGTGATCCGTACGTAACTGGGATAGTACTTGGCTTACGCGGTTTAATGGTTGTTCGATGCTGGTGCATTCAGCATTAAATAATTCTGCACTAACTGGCCTGTCCATAGAGAATACTATGTCATGTCTTGTTGGATTAATAACTTCGACAATGCCACGATTATCTTTGACTGTTGTTATACAGTCGCGTATCTGGCAGTTTGATATTACCTGTTCAGATATCAAAGCATGACCGTCATGTAAATTAACTGGGACTCGAATTAGCCTAGATGTATTGGCTGGTATTATGTCCTCATACAGATTACAGTTACGAGAGTCGTACATTAATAAAGGGGTTTTGGAACATCGAGTAACTAAGACTTTATTTTTCAAATCGATGCTAGATTCTAGTTGCTCTAGTAAGTCGTAACCTATCAGTCCGTCGAAATACTCGTGAAATTTATATATGAATAAGGTAATGTCTTTCTTTTCATTAAATTCCGAAAAGCATGGTATGGTTATGGAATAATCATTACGGGTGGTAGCATGAATATTAGTGACTTCAAAAGGATCGTAATTACATGGTATGTTAGGGAAAAATTTATCTACAGCATCAGGGCTAATAAAAGATTGGTTGGCACCAGTATCAATAAGTAATTTTAAAGGTGGATTTAAGATTTGTACATAGGGTAATTGTCGTTGTGTCTGTAAGTTAATCTCTATTTTGGTTTGTCTAATTTTGAAGGGGTCGGAAAATCCTCATTTTCTGAAGTAAGAGCCTCCTCCTGAGCTTCCTCTACCGTAACGGGAACATACTCTGGAAGGTACGATGGTTGTTCGTATATCATACCATATGCAAGGTCTGAACAGTCATAATCTTGTTGGTAAGTATCACCGTAATAGTCGTAGTAGGGGTCGTATGGGTTTTGGTCATACAACTCGTTAAAATTTAATTCCCTAGTCTTAAAATAATTTGAGGGTGGTGGATTTCCAGATTTAGTCCAATCGTGAGGTGTGCGTACCGGGAGAGTCTTGGCTACGTAGTGACTAACACCACTCATTGGTTGGGGTCTAGAGTTCGCGTTATTGGATTGAAATTGTGGGTTAGTTTGAGGCATCCTAAAAATGCTACTTTGGGGCCTATAGCCAGGTGGGTGAGCCGCAAATATTTGTTGAGTACGACTGGGACCAACATTATGAGGTATTTGGGGTTTCCAAAGCGGTATCTGTCTTTGTGGCTGTGTAAAGAACGGTCTGAATGGGCCTGGCATGTTATGTGGTGATGACAACATATTGAATGGCTTAGGTTGCCCAAAATTAAAAGGTTTAGGGGATGGTACAGAGCTGTAAGAGAATTTAGGTTGATTAAATGAAGACGTGGACAGCGACTTCCTGTCAGGAAGGCGATCATTCCGCTGCTGCAGGTAAAGAGTGTTCATCTCCTCGTGCACAAATTCTAAAGCCTGTTCAATAGTATCAGGCCGCATGCACCGAATACGAGAACCTAGTGGATCGCGCAAACCGCGCAAGTATGATTGCAAGGTTAATTTTTTGTATAGGCTACGCTTAGCCTCTACAGTACTTGGTACGATTTCATGCAGGCTGATATACGTCATAATTATACTAAATAAATTCTGGCACTGTTCGTAAAATTCCTGCGGGGTACCTGAACCCTGGGTAAGAAGGGATAAATCATTATAAAGCGAGGTCTCGTCACGCTGATCGGCGAAGTTGTTAATAAGTGTATTACGAATCGCTTCCCAGGTTTCCGGGATGCCGTTAGAGTTTATAGTGCGACCTGCAGGACCTGTTATTTTATTCAGTATGCCGTTAATAAGAGAAAGATTACTAAGTTCATGGCCCGGTGTATTTTTCACATATTGCTTTACTAATTGATCACACAAATTTATGAATCGCGTTAATATATTAGAATTACCATCGAACTCGGGCACTAACCGGAGCGCCTTATAAATCTGATCTATAAGTGCATCAGCCATCTTTTTAGATGGGGCTACAATCTCCTCCTCAATTATATCTAAATTTCTATTTGTATCTAACTTATGAATTACACCTACGCTAGGGGTTCGCGATTGCCTGGGATGGAAAATCTTGAATGACTTAAAGGAACACTTAAAAAAGAAAAGGAAGCAACTCTAGATAGATCTAGGTACTTACATAAGCATATTTGATTTCTCTGCTGTATCGATTTCTGGATACTCCTCTGGACCGTAGCACTCGTAGGTTACAAATAGTTGCCCGCCGTGATCTATTCACTGACTCTATTTTACAACTATCCTACCGACTGCGCCAAATACGTAGGCTGCGGCCGGAGGATGCAAAAAAAATCAATTTTTAAAATATATTTAATTAATTAAAATTATAATCTAATATACGTGACAATTGCTCGATGTAAGAAACAAAAGTGAACTTAAAATTAAGTCGATGCGATCTCGAAGACGCGGTATCTTGGGTGGTCTCGCTGCACCTGCATCGTTGCCGACATCGCGCGGTTTCCACGAAGCGCGGCATTTACGTAAACGCTGACCGGCGATACTCGTGGAGTTCCGATACGTAACAAGCATAAAAACAAGAAATAGGTAATGAGAAATTAATAATAAAGATTCTTTAAACTGAAATAGGTACTGAAAGCGCTGGCTTATCTTGTAAAGCTGTCAACAAACAAATATCGAATTTGCTTCACGAGTTCTGAAAACTAAAACGTTAAAATTAAAACGTTAACGTCTGGGGAAGTATGGTTTTTTTTATACTAGGTCGGGAGACATCCCTCCAGGGAGTTGTTATTTCATCGCGGTTTTCTGTGAGGTGGAAGTAGTTTTTTTTTAATCTACGTCGGGAGGCATACAAGCATACGGCGCACCTGATGTAAAGCGGGTGCCGTAGCCTATTAACGCTTGCGATATATTAATTATCACTCGCGCGATGCTCCTTACAACTGTGGCGTCGTGTTTAGTATCGCTACGAGTACATTGACATCAACGCTCGTGGGTGTATGGACATGTCAAAGCAAGCAAGTCTGGGGAAGTATGGGTTCTTTTTATACTAGGTCGTGAGGCATTTAAACTTACGGTCCACTTGATATAAAGTGGTTACCGTAGCCTATGAACGCTAATAATACGTTAAGTATCACTCGCGCGATGCCACCTCTGCTGCTGACACAGCAACTCCTTGGGAGCTTACTGGTGACCCCACTCACACGCAGGAATACAACAACCCTCTAGGGAGTTATTTGGGTGCGGTTTTCTGTGAGGTGGAGGTACTTCCCCAGGCTGCTTTGATGCGCCCTACCTCTCTTAAAACATCCAGACCAAGTCAAACAGACATGTTCATGCACACAAATGTTTGCCTTGTGTGGGAATCGAACCCACGAGCGTTGGTGGCAAAGTCGCGTC
The DNA here is from genome assembly GCA_947507595.1 of Pyralis farinalis. Lineage (NCBI taxonomy): Eukaryota > Metazoa > Arthropoda > Insecta > Lepidoptera > Pyralidae > Pyralis > Pyralis farinalis. The sequence goes on along the minus strand of OX382276.1, from coordinate 19,829,222 downwards.
ACTCACGACTGAAACACCGAGCTCGTCAAAAGAGGTACACGCCAGGTACTTCCCCAGGTTGTTGTGTTCCTGCGTATAAGTGAGGTCATCAGTAAGCTCATAAGGAGTGGCATCGCGCTAGTGTTATTTACTGATTGTAAGCGTCCATAGACTACTGTCACCGCTTTACATCTCGTATACTTGTATGCCTCCCGACGTTGTACAAAAAAATCGGCCAAGTGCGAGTCGGACTCGTCCACGAAGGGTTCCGTACCATTTTCTATAAAAAGGGCAAAAAATTACTTTTGTTTTATGGGAGCCTCCCTTAAATATTTGTTTTATTTTAATTTAATTATTTATTCTTAAAGTGAATATATAACTAAATATTCTGTGAATATTTCAAGCGTCTACCTACCTGTTGCCGTTATCAATGTCGAGCAAAAACGAGCAAAACAATCGGCCAAGTGCAAGTCGGACTCGCGCACGAAGGGTTCCGTACCATTATCTATAAAAATCGGTCAAGTGCGAGTCGGACTCGCGCACGAAGGGTTCCGTACCATTATCTATAAAAACGGTAAAAAAAATCACGTTTGTTGTATGGGAGCCCCCTTAAATATTTATTTTATTCTATTTTTTAGTATTTGTTGTTATAGCGGCAACAGAAATACATCATCTGTGAAAATTTCAACTATCTAACTATCACGGTTCATGAGATACAGCCTGGTGACAGACGGACGGACGGACGGACGGACGGACAGCGGAGCCTCAGTAATAGGGTTCCGTTTTACCCTTTGGGTACGGAACCCTAAAAACAGCAAAAAAATCACGTTTGTTGTATGGGAGCCCCCTTAAATATTTATTTTATTCTATTTTTTAGTATTTGTTGTTATAGCGGCAACAGAAATACATCATCTGTGAAAATTTCAACTGTCTAACTATCACGGTTCAAGAGATACAGCCTGGTGATAGACGGACGGACGGACGGACAGCGGAGCCTCAGTAATAGGGTTCCGTTTTACCCTTTGGGTACGGAACCCTAAAAATCACGTTTGTTGTATGGGAGCCCCCTTAAATATTTATTTTATTCTATTTTTAGGGTTCCGTACCCAAAGGGTAAAACGGAACCCTATTACTGAGGCTCCGCTGTCCGTCCGTCCGTCCGTCCGTCCGTCCGTCCGTCCGTCCGTCTGTCACCAGGCTGTATCTCATGAACCGTGATAGTTAGACAGTTGAAATTTTCACAGATGATGTATTTCTGTAGCCGCTATAACAACAAATACTAAAAAATAGAATAAAATAAATATTTAAGGGGGCTCCCATACAACAAACGTGATTTTTTTGCTGTTTTTATAGATAATGGTACGGAACCCTTCGTGCGCGAGTCCGACTCGCACTTGGCCGATTTTTTAGTATTTGTTGTTATAGCGGCAACAGAAATACATCATCTGTAAAAAATTCAACTGTCTAACTATCACGGTTCATGAGATACAGCCTGGTGATAGACGGACGGACGGACGGACGGACGGACAGCGGAGTCTCAGTAATAGGATTCCGTTTTACCCTTTGGGTACGGAACCCTAAAAAAGTATTACTTAAGTTATTTAAAACGCTACACAAACAGAAATTTTCAAAAATATATGCAGCTATAAATATTATCAAAAAAATTATCAACGTAATAGGTAGGTAGGTATATCATAATTTTTCTCTTCTTTACTACCTATATCACCACGTGATATATCAGGACAATGTACCGACGTACTTAAAGGTTTTCATTGAGTATTTGCAGAAAGATTGCAGACAAATCCAGTTTATCTTTACTATATCTCATTGCTGTTGGGAGATAGTGATATGTTGTCTGTTATTTGCAAGATTCATTACTTGCTGAAAGCACGTTAATAGTTTTTTTTTATACAATTTTTTTGTAAAAATGAACAACAGTACAAAAGTGCCTGTGTCGCCGATATATTTTAACATAGCGGAATACTGTCTGTTCGGTATAAACTTGGGTGTTATAATAGGTATTATTGTGTACTACAATATAGTTAATAGAAAGAAATACGATTCTGTTAATGGATTTTTCTTTGGTGGTAAAAATATGTCGGCGATATCGATTTCGCTAGCTCTCATTGCGAGGTGAGTCTGTCATACATTATCAGTTTAAACAATTATTTACACAAATTCATTTCATGCTTCTTTCCTCTGCATCTACATACATATGCAAGAGTTGAGTAACATCCTACTTATCCTACTAATATTATAAATGCGAAAGTTTGTATGTATGGATGGATGTTTGTTGCTCTTTCACGCTGAAACGGCTGAACGGATTTGAATGAAATTTGGCACGTTGATAGATTATGATCTGGATTAACACACAGGCTATGTTATTTGACACCACGCGGGCGGAGCTAGTCTATAATAATCCGTCCAATTTTGAAGAAAATTAAACCGCATTGAACTCCACCAAATATTTTCTTTTATACAACGTCGAGGCTAGTAAGGGCCATCTAATGTAAAGCGGATACAGGCTTGGCCTGTGATCGCTTGCAATGCATAAAAATGACAACAATAATAGTATTCACGCGTTGTCAGCCCCGCTGATAACACAGCAACTCCTTAGGAGCTTATTGGTAGCCTCATTCACTCATTAGCACAACAACCCTCCAAGGAGTTGTTTTTTGACTGCGATTTTCTGTTGAATGGAGAAGCTTCCCATGTCGGTCTGCTTTAATGCTCTCTATCGGTCCTGAAAACATCCAGACCAAAACAAACAAATGTTTGTCCTTTGTCATCGAACCCACGAGCGTCGATGTTAAAGTAACATTACTAACAACTCCACCACCGAGCTCGTCAATCTCCGTGTTAGACCTACATGTGACCGATTCACAAAGTCCAAACTATGGTGCTAATCTAGATGTTTCACTCCAAAATGACAACAGTAAATAAACGTGAATAGCGCAGTAAAAGGATGACTAACTCGCATTGCACATGTCCTCGCGTTTCGTCTGTATCTCGCATGCATTCTTTGATACACTGAAGTTCAAGAAACCAGAGTTACATCATTCTAAATTACTTTCTAGGATTTAAAGAAATACGCTAAAATCATGATAACCATTAAAAAGCCGTCCGACTCGTGCTCTGAGGATTCCTTATTGTCGCAAAAAAAGTTTTTTTTTTTGTGAAGGAACTACAAATTTACTTTACTTGTGATACATGACATTGCTTCTTACCAATACCAATTTCATGGTTCTAGGTCAACGGGAAGTAACCCTATAGGTTTTGATTCCCTTGCGAGTATCGCGTATCTGTTGATTGCGTTGACTTAGAAGATTGATTTTTTCACTGCTCGGAGAGATTACAGACCAGAGTATTTGATAGTAATTTAAGTTCTTGACAGACAGACAGACGCACAGCAAAGTGATCCTAGGTATAAGGGTTCCGTTTTCCTTTTATGGTACAGAATCCTAAAAATGGTCGTCATAATAGAGTTCGGCATCCAGCATCCGATTGCTGCAATAATTTTTCACCACACTGTTCAGTTGAATCAAAATTTACATTTAAAATATGCGTAGGTATATTTAAAGAATTTCCTTGCAGAAAAACAGTGTCTATCATCGGTTTCTGTATTTTTTTTTTTTAAGAAAAGATAATTTTTCTTTTTAATCATACATCCCTGCCATGGGCAAGGCGCTGTTTGCAGCAATATATATATGTATTATACACTTTATTAATCATTAAAAATATAAATAATAACCCCATTCATACATCATCCTTTCTTTCATTCCGCAATTTATTCTTCCATTCATCATCTTTCAGTTTTATTTCCTACAAATTTTTATTTTGACCATTTTAGAACATCGGTGAAACGATAATGGCTGTTTCCGGTTTCTGTATTTAATAGTGCAGTGATAACCCAGCAGAAAAAGAACTAGACTATGAACCGGGGCACCAGGTTTGAATACTGGCAGGGGCATGTAGCAATCAATTCGTGTAATCGGATTTATGTACATATTTATAATTATCACTTCCTCGACGGTGATATCATATATCATGAAAAAATCCGCACATCCTAGAAATTATATTTCGTAAGACGTATGATCTGACCTAAGAAAGGTATAGTTTTCCCAGATGGCCGTGGAAGTCTGACGGCTGTCGCTCCATGTTAAAATCAGTATCTTCGCCAAATTCAAATAAATTCGCCAAATAGGCCTAGGAACGCCGTCAATGCAGATTAGAAAATGGGGTAAAAAATCTGACATTTTATGGAGCACCATATGATTTTCGTTTGTCGCTGCCATATAGTCCATAATACGTTACATAGGCTAGTACGAATAGCTCACCAGAACATAATATGTACATGAACATAATATTATCTACGCTAAAATAACACGTGTTATAAGACCTTATTACCTACACCAAACATGCCTTACTCTACTGCACTTAACTTCACTTGTAATCTATCATTTTGTTATTAGTACTTTAGTAGTATTATTTATTATTATTATTGTCTTAGATTTTCGCGATTGGTACACATTGAATCAAACAATTTTTAAGGATTACTTCCTGCGACCATGGACGCTGTAAAACGTTCGAAACGTCAGATTCAACAAAATAAATAAAACACGCGATACTTCCGTTAAAAATTGTTTAATTCAATACTTTAGTAGTATTAAAAATGATAAATATAGTTATTGGCAAAGAGTGGTACGACTAGATTCTGAGGTATGAGTTCGGCTTGAGACCAATTTAGATTAGGGTTATGTCCGATTTGTTTAAGTAATGATAGTCTGATAACTAAGTAAGGAATGAAGGTAAGAAATGTTAAAAAAGCATGAGGTGTGTAAGTAAAAGTCGCTTTTTTAACGTTCATTGTTTTTCTTATGCACGTTTTGATAAAGTAACACCAATCCGGTCATGTAACATGCGTCTTAGTCTTTTATATCGTCATTCATTCCCCTTGCATTTTTCACATGTCCAAATCAATCGCGTTTATTCTACTTTCATTGTCTCTCTGCCATACTCAACTTTCTCAATTCACCACTAGGCCACTCAGCTGCCATCCTGCACCAAATCCTGCAAAAATCAATTTTTCCGTAAGTAATTATCAAGATACAGAATGAACAAACTATAGAATATACAAACTTATTTGCACTACATTACGATCTTGAAAATATCATACATTTTCTCAAAATATTCACTCCATCGTGTTAACACTTCCTGAGAGTTCCCAAGAATGTCGCTAACTTTAGACTTTATTTTAACTATTCTGTATGCTGACGAACAACCTCAGTCTCCTTTAACACCCTACAAAAGTGTTTGGTTTCATCTTGAATCAGCTTCTCTTCCACATTCATAACTATTTTCTCTCGCATTACTTTCATCAAAGCTTCGGGTTTTTTCTTGTATCGCTTTTTGAACTAGGCGTCATCATTCAAGATTTTATGACTCGTTTGCGTATCCACATACTTCTTTTGAACTTTGAAGGGCTCGTTCCTCCTTACATCTTCATCTTCCAATTTTTCACTTATCCATTCATGATCTCCGAAAGAGCGAGAAGAAATGGCGTGTGCCATCGCTAGCGCCTCCTCTTCTTGAAAATATTGCTTATCACCAGGTGGCTTTCTATGGAAATCAAATCGATTACACTTGTACATTCCTTGACCACTCTCAATACGTATTCATGCTTCGTTCACTCTTTCATATCTATACAAACCAAGCAGAGCATAGTAGCTGTCATGCGTCGCCCTCACCCCACCATTCAAATCTCGTCACATTATCAGCTATTCATTCCCTTTAGCTAAATACAGAATATCTCCTAGGTACAGACTTCAAAAACTTCTCAAGTTCTTGAGTACCTACACGCTGAGCTCGGGTGCGTACGTTGCGACCAGAAAACTCGCGTGATCTTCAGTTTTGTATGAATTCAGAGTAGTCTTGGGTATACCAAACCACATAGGCGCACTCGGGAGGCTAACCGAAAGAAGAGCACGTTACCCTGGAATGACCGTCCTGATTCACCCCAGATCACAGGGTCATGCCTTCGGGTAGATCATCGGTGTCACTCTTTCCGTATAGTCTCCGTCACACAAAAAGTATCTCACATTTCATGGGTCATCTACACAGCACTCTGCTGTCTCGACCTACCGGACTCGGCGCTGCGTAGTGGGTGCCAGCATGCACTTAAATTCGCGACGATGACATTTCTACAACCGTATCGCGTTGGCTCGAAATACAAGAAAACTGTTATTTACTTAATTAACATTTACATATTTATTAAAAAAATAAAATTGACAGTATTAAGACCACTTATTACTATCTATATCTGCCTGCCAAGACCTTTTCGGGATAGGCAGAGAGAATTGAGCGCCAAATGACTCGTTCTTACACATCTCAATCTCTTCCTTAACATTCATAGCTGTTTTCATGCGCGCTCATCGGCCACGGTCAATTGTCATTTATGTTTATAACACAGTATCACCAGTAACAACATATTTTTTTCCAGTCATTTGACGAGTATTACCTTACTTGGAGTTCCAGTGGAAATATACTTAAGAGGAACTCAGTACTGGGCATCAGCTCTTTCTCTTATAGTTGTCACTTTCCTGACTGCAGTCATATATTTGCCAGGTAAACATGAGAATCAGTGGCAGCGCTAGACGAACCGTGGCGATCAGCCATGCGACCCCTCTCTCATTTTCCACTCAGAAAGAAAATGTTAAATTAAATGAGCTAACTTATGCACTAATAATATAATAATTATACACTAATTTTATTTTACAAGTTTTGACGAAAATTGCAAATATTTTTTTTTTGCCGAGTCTCCACCCCCACAGGCTGTCGTCGGCCGACGCTGACGTCACCGATGCGCGACGCCTAGCGCCGCCACTGATGAGTACTAACATCATCCACGCAAACCATTATTTGTTTTCATCTCTTGTTTAGTAGGATGTTATTAAATCGATAATGTCGTTGTTTGACCACTTCTATTCTACTGCGCTATAGTAGTTAGATCTAGTGTCCAAACAAACTTATTCAGTCGTCTCGTACAGCATCGCTTCTCATCGCATCGCTTAAACTATCATTATTTGGTTCCCAAAAATTTTTTGAGGTTCACTTTAAACCTCAAAATCATCTACAAGCATTCACTAAATGTCACATCTGATACAAAGCGAATATGTTTCCCGATATATGATTTGCCGCGAGCAGTGTTTTGTATTTTTTATTGGTGAGATAAAGAGTTTGTATTGTATATCTCTATTCTAATTTTATATTAAAATTTGCTGCTGTTTTACAACTCCTTGATCTTTCTTTCATTATCCATTTAAGGCTTGAGCTCATACTTAATTAGAATTAACTAAATGAAATAAATCCAGACATTATTGAGTCTTACTATTTGGCTGCCTATTGTATTTTTCAATTTTCAATTACGGCATGTAGATAAACCATGCATGCAGAGCAAAAATAATAGAAATAGTGTTTGCGAGTTACCAAAACATTGCTCATTTTCTACAGAGTGTGCGACACTCAGTTGGGTTTACTCTGGGATATTCTGGTAAAATTTGACCTCTACGGCTATACATATATTATATAGCATGTAAAACACTGTACGAGAATATTTTTGTTTTAGTTTGAGTATTTTTTTGCAAATTCTCTTAACAATAAATTTGTTGACATTATTGCATCTATCCATACATATATTTTAGGTGAATTGTGAAGAATAGTGAAGAAATTGCTAGTTAAACATTTCAAATTACAACAATTTCTGTTGTTTACTAAAACTTCCATTGTTCAGTTCAACTATCTGAAAACTTCATAACTCTTGTTCAAATGATGTGTACATTACTAGCTATTTCGTTAAGCCAGTTAAGTCTGTGACGACAATTCATTGCGTGTACTCATCAAATAATGCGGTTATCTCAAGTTAGCTCTACTGTTTAATTTTCCGTATTCAATCAAATCGTTGTGTTTTCTGTTGCATGTAGGAAGATTTTGCGTGATTTCCCAACCCTAAATCATATCGTTTGACCATTGGATAAAACATTTAGTTCTGGCCACCATCAGTCTGCAAATTCAAATCTCATCGTTTGCAATGTTGTAATGCGTCTATTAAATAGTATAAATCATGTACAACTGTTTTAACTCAATCAATTGACACCTTTGTGACCCGTGGCAAGCTTTTAATTCCTAGTTACTGTGTCTAATGTGATATGAAAAACATCTCAGAACAAGCATGCATTAGTTTACCATGACTACAAATCTCACCACTTGGTAAATAAGCTGGTTTTGATTCATACTCTTCTATGGCCAATTCATTCATTGGCGTTTCCATTTCCCTCTCCACCTGTAATTGTTTCCTCTCTCTCAAATATCCTGGTAGTTCCATTCATCTCACTTCAGCATATATTTTCTTAAGCATTCCACCTTTTATTTTGTCTTCTCTCGCTCTACATTCATCATTATCCTTATTCATTCATACTATATATATACTTATATACTTGCTAAAATATCTGTTTATATTTTTCAGTTTTCCACAAACTGCAGCTCACATCAAGTTTTGAATACCTAGAGATAAGATTTTCCACTCACACGCGAACTGTGGCCGCTGTGTTGTTTGTAATCAGTAAATTAATGTTATTACCGATAGTTCCATACATACCGTTGCTGGCTTTTAGATTAGGTAAGTTGCGTTTATTAAAATTACCTACATTTATTTTACTATACGATAGACATCCTCTTCGAATACGGTAAGTAACGCATGATTAAATAAATTCCAACTTACTTCGTTTTATTGTAACAGTCTTACCTTTGCTTTGTCTTTGCTGACGTCGACTTAATTAGTTTCCGTTTTATTTTTTATTTAAAATTTTTCATTTATTAACTTCCTAAATTATCTTTAAATCTTCACCAAATTTTTATTACACTAATGAAAACCAAAATCATAAATAAAACAAAAACATGCCGATAATTCAAAAACCTTTTTTTTACAATGTAAGGCTCACAAGTATAGAGCCCACCTACTACACACCACATAAAACGGTTACCGTAGCCTATTAACGCTTGCAACACGTTAAGTATCACTCGCGCGATGCCACCTCTGCTGCTAACACAACAATTCCTCAATAGCTTACTGGTGACCTCGCTCACACGCAGGAACTCAACAACCGTCTACAGAGTTGTTATTTGGCTGCGGTTGTCTGTGAATTGAAGGTACTCTCCCAGCCGGGTTGCTTTAATGCCTCTCCACGAGGCATCCTCAGGTGCTATAGATGTTAGTCGTTAGAATAACATGCTACATATATATATAGTAGTAGTGTAGCATCGAAACATGTGTCGCAGAGACGACCGGAGCAGCCAGGGCAGCAACGGTGGCGGGTGCATGCGGTTCACATTTCAGATGGCGAACACTCGCAGAGACGACCGCAGCAGCCGAGGCAGAGACGACCGGAGCAGCCATGGCAGCGCGGCATGCATCTACTGACGGCGGTGGATGGAAGCCGGCCAGCAGTAGTTCGCACCAACTAATCGGGAGCGGAAGCACACAAAGTAGTTTAGATCAAATTGCCTGTTAATTTGACTTTCGCAAATTAACGCCTGATCTATTAACTACATTGTACATTATCACCCGAGCCTCTCAGGACAGCTATAAACGTCGTTATATTATAAAAAAAACATCCACAGAAGAGTGGTAGTCATCCGTAGTGTGTAGAAGAGATGGTTGTAGCGTTAAATTCGTCAGTTCTATTATATCTATATAAACGACGAACTCGGTGGCGCAGTGGTGAAACGCGCTGTTACGCTACTTTGACACCAACACATGGTGGGTATGGTATGGTATGGTACATGGGTTCGATTCCCACACAGTACAAACATTTGTGTGCATGAACATGACTGTTTGTATTGGTCTGGGTGTTTTCTATGTATAATAAGTATGTATTTACAAAAAAAAAAAATGTATTTACGTATGTTTATCAGTTATCTAGTAACCATAACACAAGCTTCGCTTACTTTGGGGCTAGGTGGCGCTGTGTAATTTGTCCGACAATATTTATTTTAGTTATTTATCTCAGCTATTTCGTCCTATCTCATTTTCAAAGCTCTTGGGCAATCAATAGTAAAATGTTGTATTGTCTTCTTGCCTAGCGATACCTCTTTTAAGAATCCATTAGAATTCGCCGGGTCCGCTACCTAAAACTAAGGGAGACAATCCAGAGGAAAAGCAGACCTTCTGTTCTTAGATTACGTCACAAGTCTTTTGAAATATAATTTCTTGGACGAACGGGTTTTTTCTGAGATGCTGAGCAAGTGATAACTACGAATATGTACGTAAATCCGATGACAAAAGTAGTATATGTCTTCGCCAGGACTCGAACCCGGCACCGACGCTTAATAACCCGCTTCTTTATCACCGCTCTTTTAGCAAAATGTTGTATTGTGGCATTTTGTAACTCTTGATTTTTTTTTCAGTTACAAACCAGTTAGCTGGCAGAATAACTGCAGTTATATGCGTGGCGTGTGCTACATTCAGTGCCATAGGAGGACTACGAGCAATAGTCAGTATAGGCATAGTGACAACATTCCTAGCAGTGGCTGGAACAGCTCTCCCCAGTGGGCTGGCATTGCTGCCAATGGGCTTCAAGAAGATGTGGGAACTTGCTAGTCACGGAGGTCGATTGGTTCTTTACGAGTATGTACTTTCCTACAATTTATGTGATAGTTCTACTGAACTGTCTTACTTGGACTCCTATTTTTTAGGGTTCCGTACCCAAAGGGTAAAACGGACCCTATTATTGAGACTCCGCTGTTCGTCCGTCCGTCCGTCTGTCACCAGGCTGTATCCCATGAACCGTGATAGTTAGGCAGTTGAAATTTTCACACGTGATGTATTTCTGTTGTCGCTATAACGACAAATACTAAAAAACAAAATAAAATAAATATTTAAGGGGATCCCATACAACAAACGTGATTTTTTTTTGCTCGTTTTTGCTCGATATTGATAACGGCAATTTAATATTCACAGAATATATAGTTATATATTCACTTTAAAAATATAAATGAATTAAAATAAAACAAATATTTAAGGGGGCGCTCCCATACAACAAACAGGATTTTTTTGCCGTTTTTATAGATAACCCTTCGTGCGCGAGTCCGACTCGTACTTGGCCGGTTTTTTACATAATTGCGGCAGCGCAAATATAAACCATTTGCCTGCGCTTGAAGGCACTACGCGCTCTCAAAAACGTAGTTTTAGCGCTAACTATCTCAGCGGTTCTTGCCTACTAACCAATAGGAGAATGACTTAACCAATAAGCTGATAAATACCGCGATGTTGTTCGGCAAGCTGTCCAATAAGAATTCCGCGTTCTACTTTAGAATTGAGTTATTACATAACATCGATCTCATCGCTTCTCCATAGGTTAATTCTATCATGGTCGGGAGCCATATAAGCATACTGTCTATGAAGGCTTGCAATACACGAAGTACCACTCGTGTGTCGTGCTACCCTAGCTGCTACCACAGCAACTCCTTGGGAGCTTATTGGTAATCAATCACTTGCACGTACCCGACAACCCACCAGAAAGTTGTTATTTGGCAGCGGTTTTCTGTAGGGTGAAGGTATTTCCAGTCGGGCTACTTTAATGCGCCTTACCTTTCATAAAAACACCCAGAACAATACAAACAAACATTTTCATGCATCTAAATGTTTGTCTTGTGTGGGAATTGAACCCACAGCCTTGATGTTAAATTAGTCGTTGTCACGAGAGCATTTTAGTAAATGCAAATGAATACACGGCACATATACCAAAAATTGAAATTTTTAAGATTTTGGTCTGTCTATATGTTCCGGCTAATCTTCGAAATTTTCATTTTTAATTGGACCTCCTAATTGGAAAGAAATGCATGTAGGTACTTATAATCTTCAACAAATTAATACGGGAATAACATATTTTAGCCCAGATCCTGAACTGGAACATCACACATCATTCTTCGCAGTAACAGTAGCACTGAGCACCAACTGGTTATGGAAGACAGCACTCAGCCAATCATCTCTTCAAAAACTCCAATCTGTATCGACGATTAGTAAAGCCAGGATATGCTTAACTGTGTCCTGCATTGGAGTCATTTTGTTGAAGCTTCTGTCTTGTTATCTTGGGCTGGCTTTATATGCGTGGTTTGCTGGTTGTGATCCTTTATTGTCCGGACAAATAAAAAAGCACGAACAGGTGAGTCATTAGAAGTGGACAACGAAGTTGAAATTAGGGCACTTAAATAAATTGTGAGGAGGAATGGTAGACACATACAGTCATACATACACATCGTGGTTATAGATTTATTGACCCTTACAAATAAAATAAAATATACAGTTCATCCAATAACTTCCAAAATTATTCATAATGACAATACTGACATAGTAAAAAAATCTCCATCTTCTACTTGTATATAAAATATGTAGGTAATAGATTTAGGGTTATTTTGCGAAAGTCAGATTTACATTTAATTTGACCTTGTTTTGTGTACTTTCGCCACCAATTAGTTTATGCGTATTAACATCGGCCGGCACCCACCCACTACCACTAGTAGATGCATCATGCCGTCGCTGCCATGACTGCTTCGGTCAATGGTGGGCATACACGAATGTGACTGTAGTAGCCGAGGCGGAGACGACCAGCATTGCAATTCTGTAAGAGCAAACGTCCTTACATCCTCGGAAACATCGGCTGTTACAGCCTTGAACACAAAATTGCAATTCTTTGGTGTCGCTTTTTATGGTTGTGCGACACTAGCGCCGCAAGGCTGCGTTTGGAATTGGAATTCTACAAGGCAAACCGCCTCGGGTACGCTTACAGCCTTATAGAATACCAAATAATTTAGCCGTGATCGCAGTAGACGATGTCAAAGCTGTGACATCTGTGATCACAGCGACGCACACAGCCATTTCGAGTCGCTTAGAGAATTGCATGGCAGAGCAACGTCACCATGATGCATCTTCTAACGGAGCGGTAGTGGGTGGATGCCGGAAGGTGCTAGTTCGCATGAATAATTGGTGACGGAACGCAAGCGGAGTTCCGAATTTCAACACTGCAAACAAACATCTTTTTAGCAAGTTTTTTTAATTCCATACTTGATATTCTATACAAGAAACACAGATAAGTTTGCACTATTTGTAGTAGGTACCATGATCAGCCAAATTACATCCATGTTTATGAGGGAATAATGGTACTAAATTAAATATGTAACTATCTGCCTATCTATAACTTCAAGCCAAATAACTTGCGGTGTAGGCAGAGAACTGAGCGCCACACGACTCTGCCCTTGCACACCTCTCTCGCTTCTTTAACATTCATAGCTCATCTCATGCGCGCTCGCCGGTTTCTAGGGAAATATGAAATGTTACCCTTTTTACACTAGATACTCGTAAGTTCTAAGTACCTACTTAAAATATATACAAAATATTTATAATACGTTAGTTACGAGCAGTGATTGCCTAAACTCTAGGCCCTAGAGGATAAAGAATCGGCCTTGTGACCAACAGGTCCCAGTTCGAATCCCGGCACGAACCTACCACTAAATTCATGATTTCGGATTTATGTACATGTTTGTATTTATCACTAGCTCGGCAGTGAAGGAAAACCAACATGGTGAGGAAACCCGCACGTCCAAGAAATTTTATTTCGAAGTACGTGTGACCTTAACTAAGAATGATCTGGTTTTCCTCTGGGTTGTGGAGATCTCTCGGCAGTCATGTCATGTAAAAATTTGTATCTAAAATTAGTAGGTAGCGGACCTCCCCAATCATAATAGAACTAAATAATACGACCAAATGACCAGAATCATAAAAAAGACCATATTTGTTTTTTAAATATAATTTTTAATCATCTATTAGGCTCGGTTCACAAAATTATAATGTTAATTGAACGTTTTCTGTTCCAGTTGGTTCCTCAGTTTCTCAACAGCTTGTCTGCAATGTTTCCTGGTATTTGCGGCATATTTATCATTTCGATATTCAGCGCAACTACAGGGTAAACAATATATCTGTATAGACTATTATTATCATATACAATCTATGAATAAAAACCTTATTAACTCGATGGTTAGCTTTGTTAGTAGTTTTCTAGTGATAGAAGTCATATATTGATGGTAACATATTTAGAAACGTTAGCATCGTTCATTGACGACGATTCTAGCCATAGATAACAGAAACAACGGGAGATGTGACAAGGGGGCGTGGTTGGTGTCGCCGCAATATGCTCAAAACGAGAACATTTCCAAGAACAGTTAGTTAGTTGCAATTAAGTTCGATTGAGATACGTTGCTCCTTGTTTTAGCAAAATGCCAAGTTGTGCTGTTGCAATTTGCAAAAATAGAAGTGCAGTGGTTAACTTTAAATCAAATGGAATCACTTATCACCTGTAAGTACAAATAATATTACGTTTTATAAGCATAAATACAAAATTTATTTCAAAAATTCTCCGACGCCATTTCTACCCGAACCTTACCACGATGCAAATTTTAAATAATCAACATCTCATTCTTAAATCATACATTGCTATTCTACCATTACGCAGTCGCCACCGCTCGTTTCCCAACACGCAATGTAAAGCGAGTGATATTATTCGTTCACTGTGTGTGCAGTTTCGAGATACGGCCGCTTGTTTCTGCCGCCGGTTAGGGGTGCGCTTTGACTTCACTATCGATACGAAGTGTCAATAGACTGCTAGTATTAGATAAAAATTATAAGTCTTTACTGTAGTTATTATTTCATCTATATTTTCATCGTCACCCTCGCTGCCAATCCAGCAACTCAACTTCTTGTGACCTCACTAACTCGCATGAAATCAATCATCCTCCAGGGAATTGTTATATAGTATAGTGGGGTTGGCTTTGGTTCTAAGTTGACATTAGTATTTTATTACAAACATTACACTTCTTGATAGATCATAGATCGATATAACGTTGTCAATATCGACAAAGTCATATAGACCCGCGTGTCCCAGCAAAGTCGCTTTATCAATGTTTGTAGTAGTGCGTGCTTACTTGGGTGTTGTTTAAATAAACGTCCAATGACAGCGTCTTAACAAAAGTGTGTCGTTGTACTTGTGTGCGTAGAATGACATCTTTTATTTATTTAAGTGTGTGAGTGTTTTATGATAGTGTGAAACAAGGCGACAACCGTCCCGGTGCAAACTCACGTAGTATGTCACATCTCCCGTTGTTTCTGTTATCTATGATTCTAGCTAAACCGAATAGCCCAATGTTCATGAAATTTAGTTCATGTATTTTATATGTATAATGTTATTTTGAAAATACATACCTAGAATATATAGGTATATATATATATATATATATATATATATATATATATATATATATATATATATATATATATATCTATATATATATTTTGTTTTTTCTTACATAACGGAACAGATTTCTTTGTACATACTCGTAATTACCAGAAGTAAAATTATGAAAATTATGGATATATTAATAAATAGATAGGTAATATTCCGGCAAAAAACAATTCAAATGTTATATATAGTTTATTCTATTATATTTGTATGACTGAAAAAAGAAATTAACTCATGTGTATTACATTTTTCAGTTGTATTGCTACAATTATCAACTCGATATCTGGTGTTTTATTTGAGGAGTTCATAAGACCGTGGATGCCACAGAGTACAAAAGAATTCACATGTTGTAAAATAATGAAGGTATGACCGCAATATATTTTATAGCTATTGCTTTGCATGGCATATGGATACAGTTCTGTTAGAAAACAATAAAAATACTTCCATGGGCACCGCGAAGGATTTTATGCCGCAATTTTCGTAATTTACGCTATTTCTTAATATATTATTCTTAATCTATTGCTCGGTGTAAAATCCCATACCTATTTTGTTTTATGTAGGTATAGACATGGTCTAACAAAATTAATTATTACCCGCGCGCTGGCTTACATGCTTTTCGTAATGGGGGCAACTTATCAGCTCAGCTTAGCGTTGGTCAATGAGCCTTGCCTGACAAATTTATATTTTTTTTTTTTAATAGAAACAGCCATCTGCCGATACCCTAAGCTTGAGCTGCGCGCTGGCTTATACGTAATGGATATAATTTATAATTTACGCCTGAGATGAGTTAATTTTGATAGACCCTAAAATATTGAGTATTTATTACTCATGTTGACTTAAGCCCATATTATATATCAAATAATTTACTTGCTGAAACCAAAATTAAATAGGTATAATTTATAGATACAGACGCTATTTTGCGAAAGTCAAATTATTTTAGATTAAGTTGAGAGTACTACTACTGATTTATTCAGGCGAACTAGCACCAAACCGGTTTAGCAATCTTTATAACCTAGCATTTGTTTTAATGTCAATTTTCTTTTAGTTTTTATGTCTACTTGTTGGATGCTACTGCGCATGCGTTGTCTGGTTCGCCAAAGAGTTAGACCGTCTACAGCATGTGGCTTCAGGCGTAACAGGAGTAACTGCTGGTACTCTGCTTGGATTGTTCACGTTGGGCATTGTTTTCTCGAGAGCCAATTGCTCGGTAAGTAAGTCCTCAATATTGTTGTTATTTTTAAAATGTCACATTTAAAAAATAGGTAATAAAAGCTAAAACGAAAATCTTTTAAAAAGCAATAAATAGGACTTTTAGTATGGAGATCTCTAGTAAAGTTCTGTTTCTTTTTCAAGTCACAGCGCAGCTCAGTGCCAAGACTTGCTACAAAAATCTCAAGTCCGATCGTAGGTACAGAGTGGCTCCACTGGTGTTACATCTGTCCATAACCGTCAGGTAGGCCGTATGCTTGTTTGGCACTTTAGCAGTATAAAAATACACGTACAAAATATTCCATGGAACGATTTTTACTTCAACTGTCGATTGGCCTAGCGTTTCGAGAAATTGTCGGTTAGAATTAGGCCGTAATATCTCTAATAATCAGCGCCATCTCTACCTACCATGTGAAATTACTTATCAAACTACGCCATCTATGAGATTTTAGTAGAATCTCACAAATAAAGCATACATCCCTCGGAAGTGGCGATACATAACTTTACTATTTAACAGTTGCCGACTATTGACATAGATGTCGCATATCCACATGTTCATAGTCCACAATTTTTCAGGCTCAAATAAGAGTTACTTTGATGTTATTATTTATTTCTGGTATTGTCATATACGAAAATAATCGTTATTATTCGTATTTTGAGGATGCATAAAATATCATAGATTTGAACACATTATTTTAGACAAGTAGGGTATTTGGCGGGAACAAAAATAATCAGAACTGTCGACTTGTCATTTTTTTTTGTATTTTGGGTTAAATTATAGTAATTTGAGTCAATTTAGTCTAAATTCTGTATATTATAACGTATTCGTAAGTATTTGTATAGGGGTAATATGTAGATAACCGCCGCTCGGCGCGCAGTATGGGCTAAGTGAATTTCGCAGACTCGTGACGTTTTCGAAACGTGGACGTCTCAGTGGAAAGTAATGACATTGGATTTCCCTTGTTTTACTGTATTGCAATGTTTCTTGCCCGTGCCCTGTAGGCAAGTCGAACAAACAGAAATAAAATTCTAGTTTTTCTTCTTCTTTTTTAGTTATATTATTAACGTTGTTTTTTTGGGTATTTATTACCAAACATTGCATATGAGCGACGGATATGTATATCTGTATATAATGTAAAAAAAACTAGGCATACGGCAGTCTGAATAAAAATGTCTATTCTTTGAATAGAAACAACAAATAATGCTAATATTGTTGCTTCATCAAGCAAATAATAATGTTCTAGAGGATTGTTTGTCTAGTGAATGAGTCAGAACACCAAGAAGTCACGAGGAGGTGTAAGCTTAAAGGCTAAATATCAGATAAGTCGTAAACTTGTTTGCAACCCGACGTGGTAAAAAGGATGAGACTTTCATGCATTAGAAGTATTTTTAGATTCTATAATCGTTGTAGACTAATAAGGCTTTTCCTACTAGTTTTTATCAGACACAAAAGGGAAACATTACACTTTTCGTCAGATCTAAAACATATTTCTTTTTCAACGTAGGGAGATAAAATTACTCGTAGGAACACAACAACTGTCTCGGTCTTTTGTGAGGTGATACTTCCCCAGCCGGCCTCGATCCGGGCCATGCTTTGATACATCCTACCTCTTCTTAGCCAGAGTCTCATTTATTTTTTTATGGTAGGACTAATTGATTGATTGATATGTAAATAGATTCAGGCGTAATTTTGTGAAAGTCAAATTTAGGTACCTACAATTTGATCTAATCTCCTCTTTGTGTACTTCCGCCACCAATTGTGGCGTAGATCAAATTTCATATTTTATAGTCGACTTGATATAATATAGTTAATTAATAACGTTCTTAACTGGACTGTACTTTATTACATACCATATCTACGCCAATATGTAAGGAGATTTAAATAAAGGTTGTGAAACACCCGATTGATCCCATTAATTTTAATGAAGTTAGGACTTCATTAATGTAAATTTTCAGCTGTAAACTTTCTAATTTTCAGGGCGCTCTCAGTGGTTGTCTGCTAAGTTTGATGTTATGCGGCTGGCTTCTAATAGGTGCTGAAAATGCTCTTGCTACAGGGGCGTTGACCTTTCAGGGGAAACCCTTGTCAGTTACAGGCTGTGGTAAAACTAACTTCACCTATGTTCTGGAGAACGTAACTACTGTCGCATCTGGGGCTGCGTATGTATATTTGAACACGTTTTTTTTTATCTAACATTATCGTGATTGAAATCATTTATACCGTAGGTATTCACTTGGGCTTTAGACAAAGTGTAAACAAAGAAAACACATGGTTTCAAACCTACGTATCAATACACTGAGGCCAAGTAAGTATTTTCTATAGATTTTAACATGTTAACAACAGTCTCCTTATACGTAAAACGCATTGGAATAGGATTGTAGTCCTTTTATGTTCGGTGATATAAATCCCAAAACTTCTCGGTTCACTCGTTGTCACTCAGAACGTCCTGATAACAGAAACCCAATAATAACAGAATATGACAACGTAATACTACTATAAAACTTGATAAAAATAACAACTTTAAAAAAAATAAGAAATAATGACAGTAAACGGCATTACGGCGGACGAAACGGTCGCCTCTCTGTGTTAAAAGTAAAATGGCGTATATAATCTTGGTAAAAGTGTAAAAGTTGTTAATTCTTCATACTTCTATCTATCTACAACTTCACGCCAAATCCCTTGCGGGGTAGGCAGACAGAGCCAACTGCCACATGACTCGATTCTTACACACCTCACTCGCTTCTTTCACATTCATTGCTCTTCTCATACACGTTCGCCTGTTTATAAAGACCTGACATCGCCTTCTGTTAAAACACGATCAAGTTGGTCATGGTAGGTAAGTCTTGGCCTTCCTCGGCTCCTACATCCTTCGCGTTGTATATATATATATATATCTTATATCTTTTTCGTAATTGTTTCTTCTTGCATTCTTTCTACATGTCCGCACCAATGAAGCATGCCTCTTCTTATTTTAACACCGACACTCTCTTTCAGATCAACCCTGTTTCTAACATCATCATTGCGAATACTGTCTACAAACGTTACGCCACAAAGTTTATTTTAACAAATTTCCCTCAAACCCACAAAACGGTATAGGTTAATATACTATACAATGTGCTTGGATCAAAATTTTCACACATGAATTTTTATTTTATACTTCATATATTTCATACTACATAAAGATAAAAGATATAAATTCTTTATTTGCCATTGGGCCCTCGCGGGCACGTCTTACATTTTTTGAAGTCGAAGAAGAAGAATTGTATCTTATTCATTTCTCTTATTTTACTTTTTTCTTTTTTTTTAATCTGCTAGCATTTCGGAAATGACAATTTTATTCTTTATAATTTTTATTCTTCTTCATACATTTTAATCTTACCCCAAAAAACAAGGGAGATCATCGCTCAAAATTGCCACGCATTTTGCTTCAAGCGACATTTATTTATGCAGCATTTTGTTTTATTAGACTTCAAATAAAACCATCTGATGGAGAATTAAATTTAAAAAAAACTGTGTATTTGAAATCTAAATTAATTAATAAACTGAATTACTACGATTTTTTTTCTGAATCTGAAAACTTTAAACTGCTATATTGTAACGTTCCAAAAATGTCGCTTGCCTTAGCCTTTATTTTATATTTTATATATATTTTATTTTAGATCTTCGACACTCGAACTCTTTATTGCACTAGAGCACTCTTATGCCATCCGACGTACGTACGTAGTATAAAAAAAAAAACAAATAATTTTATGCATTACATTTTTTAAGTTTTGCAATGTTCACACAGCAATACCTCTAGCTAGACTATTTGACCTTTGTACCGTTCTCATGCCGTACGCAGTAAGAGTGAAAATTATGCTGCAATTGTCTAACTTGACTTGTCGCTGTCTCTACGCTAATAAATTAAACTAGCTTCTGCCGACGCCTTCGTCTGCGTTGGGATCTTTACACGTTATCACAAAAATAAGTACGACCAGACCTATACATGTACCTACAGATTTACCTCAAGTTTTCATCAACGAAAAATTAACAAACAGTCATACAGTATTGCGTTTACAATATTGTTTGTTTGCATCTAAAGAACAATTTTGTCGGTATATCCCATTTTTTATTGTTAGCAAAAATGTTTGTATGACTGATGTAAATGACGTTTTCATCCCACAGGGCTTAATGTACTTTATACTAAAGTGTTCTTCATGACATAAATTCTCTACCTTGTCACGCATAGCCAATTTCTTTCACACAAATGAGCCCACACTCGCTAGGCACAGGAAAAGTTTTAATCTCCGAAACTTGGGCGATATCGGTCGAAGGCTTACTTTTATTCCCCCTTATTAAAACTTTGCCCATATTACTATTACTCGATTCTTACAGTTTTATCGCTTTCCTTCCACTCTTTCTTCGAAAGTTCGCGATTACTACTTCAACGATGGTATCTTAGTGGGATATGAATTTTAATTGAGTGATATAAGTTAGAATGGCTTAACTTAACTTAGTCTGATATCGTTTTTATGATGAATAATAAGCGTGAAACTTTTGTATAGATTAAATTCTTCATCCATATATATCACACCAAGTTCCTCGAGGAGTAGACAGAGAGAACACAGGCTCGACAGACTGAAAACCTTAATCATGGTATGGGATAAGTCCGTTATAGTACAAACAATTATTTTCTTATTTGTATTTTTCTTAGAGTACAATAAAGATTGTACAAATAAAGAAGACCTACTACTACTTCAATCAATGAAATCCATTTTATTGTACAATAACATAGATATATAATACAACAGTAACAGATACCAGATAAATATGCGAGTGAAGTATGCAAGGACCGCGTCTTATGGCGCTCGGTTCTCTCTGCCTACCCCGCAAGGGACTTGGCGTGAAGATATACATTATACAGATAAATAAATATTTTCATTTTTTATTTGTTCCCTAATCACATACATACTAATGCATACATACATAAAGTAATATATATGCATTACAAAATTAAATTTGTGTGTATGACTCCAAAATCACGAAAATAAATAGTAAAAGAAAATTAGCTTCGGGGTTATTCATGATGATAACTGACATTGTAACAGGAGATCGCATAAAGGAAATATGGAGACCCGATGACACGATTTTACGTAGTAAAAACCTCACCACTATGTGTCACGGGGGTAAAGTACCTAGAACGCGCAGCTATTGCCTAGTTCACGGATCAACAATTCGTCACTTATAATTAAAATATCCTCCCATTATTGGTCAAGAGGCTGGAATCACTGAGATATTTAGCTTTGGCGGCTACGTATTGTAGTGAGGGAGGCCTTCATGCGCCGTCAAGTGGTTTCATTAGTTTGTGGCACACCGTATGCTTTATTGCTACATTAAAAATACCGAACATTTTTATTTAAGAAAATATTTCTTTTAATTTCAGAACACTTCTACCTTCGAAGCCTCTGCAATCTCTGTTCAGAATCTCATTCACGTATTGTCCATTCGCTGGAGCTATATCAGTATTATTAATAGGAGTTCCAATGAGTTACCTCACTGGGAAGCCAAGGACGGAATCTATGAACCCTGACGTCTTTTGTCCTTTGACACAAAGCATCATCAACAAGTCCCATATGAGGAGCAGTACATCTTCTCTGGAGATTGGTGCGCCTGATACACAGGAGGTGTACATGGCATTGGATGAAGCCTTGAAACACCTGAAAGAAGTTATAAACCGATGATGAATAAAGGTATTTTTTTATAAATGCAATGGATTTCATTTTATTTAAGGAAATAGGAAAATCACGGTAAATGCTGCAGTAATGACATCCCGCAAGATCGCCATCGCTCACGTCAGTAGGCAGATTTTACTTAAAAACTACAACTGCACTGCAGCGCGGCATGTGTCAAAATGCGTTCATTTTGACGTTTCGTTAAACGTCGCTGCTGTCAGTTCGCTTGGCGAAATGTACGCATTTTGTCACACGCCGCGCTGCAGTGCAATTGCAGTTTTTAGTAGAATCGGCCCACAGCACATATAAAGCGACTATGTAAATACGAGTCGACTTTAATGAACTTGGTTACACTTTTTATTTAAAAAGTTTTATTTTATCACAGTTTTTTTTATTAGTTCAGCATAGTGGCTCCTCTTTGCCTGATGGTAAGCGAAAGAGGAGCCCAAATCGCAACTGCAACTGACAAAATACTACACCGTATCCTGTTAGTTGACGCTGCCATGCTGACCCGCAAGATGCTTCTTCATGCTTCGTTTGAAGGATCCCATATTGTAGGAAGGAGGGAACACCTGTGCAGGCAAGGCGTTCCACTTTTTAATTGTACGACAAAGATAAGAGTTGCCGAACTTTTTGTTACGCGAAGAGATATTCTCAACAGTGGAACGATGACATCGCAAGCCCGCACGTGTGGTTCTATGACGCAAGGGAGAGGGTGGGATAAGGGAAAACAGTTCTTCAGAGCACTCGCCATGGTAAAGGCGGTAAAATACGCTTAGCCAGCCCATGTCCCTACGGAGTTAAAGAGGTTCTAGGTTTTTGGTGACCTCTTCGTCGTCAATTATGCGGATAGCCCGTCGCTGCAACCTATCATGATAATAGTTACAACTTCGTCGTATATAAACCAAATCTTCCCTAAAAAATAATAACAATTGACGAAGATCATGTGGTACCTACTCATCTAATAAATGTTAATGAAATTGGAATATTATTTCACTAAACCAATAACCTACGGGGGAAGGCTGGTGTCCTGAAATACAGGCTTGGCTAGTTTAGGCAACAGTATCATTTAACTATAAATCAAGTATTGTATAATATTGTTTCTTGTACAATTTTTGGGGGCAGATTAATATATATTATTTATTTATTATTATTATACCGTGCGAGGTAGGCAGAGAGAACCGAGATCCATAAGACGATATTATATAGATATTCCATATCTGGCCTTACACACTTCACTCGCTTCTCTAACATTCATAGCTCTTTTCATGGACGCTGGCGGGTTCCTAGGGCTCCTGATATCACCTTCTGATAAAACACGATCAATTTGGTCATGGTAGGTTAGTCTTGGTCTTATTCGGCTCCTACATCCTTGTATATCTGTTTCGTCATTCTTACATCCTGCATTCTTTCTACATGTCCGAACCAATGGAGCATGCCTATTCTTATCATAACACTGACACTCTTTCAGACCAACTCTATCTCATCTCTTACGTCATCATTACGAACGCTTGCTGACTAAGCGTTATGCCACAAATTTTGCGCTCGATCGCATTTATTCTACTTTCACTGGCTCTCTCTACCATACCCAGCTTTCACTTCCATAATCCCAACGATTAGCACCGCGTTGTGTACAGCACGCTGTGCCTTCTGGCTTGGATTTCAGCTGTCTAGAAGTTTACCCAACGCTTCATTCACACTATTCCCTGCACTCACTCGTTTCTCCGTATCAGCGGTGTACCTTCCATCGATGCTAAAAGCGATTTCAAGATATACAATCCCACTCAGTTGCTGCAACACTACATCATCAACCGTAATCCTAGTGTTCGTTCTGGTTGTCTCTCTTTCAAACTTTTTAAGAGAGGTAGGGCGCATCGTAGCTGCCTGTCTGGGGAAGTACCTCCACCTTACAGAAAACCGGAGCCAAATAACAACTTCCTAGAGGGTTGTTGTTTTCCTGCGTGTGAGTGAGGTCACCAGTATTTCTTATTCTCTGAAGACAACTATTAATAGGCTACGGTAACTGCTTTACATCAGGTAGGTCGTATGCTTGTTTGCTTCCCGACGTTGTATATTAAAAAAAATACATACGTCTTAAAGTAACTTACCAGCATCGTTCACTCTCTTATCTCCGTATGCACCAAGCACAGCCTCATAACTGCTTCGCTTTGTCCATCCATTCAAATCACCACATATAATTATCCGTTCATTCGCTTCAGCCAAATACAGAATACCCCCAAAATTTACCGAGCTCCTGGGGATTAGTAGAACTGACAGGAGCATTTACTGGAACCAAAAAGACTCGCATAATCCCCAATTTTGTCTTAACCCAGAGAAGACTTGGACCTACTAAATCGTAATCTTTCACACCAGTGGCCAAGCGTGATGAAAGCACGACACCTACGCCAGCGTTAGCATGATCGTCCTGGTTCACCCCGGACCACAGGGCCATCATGCCACCGGGCAGATCTTCGGCGTCGCTTCCTCCCGTTTATTATATCCATCAACTCATTCATCTTATCTTGTAATCCATTTTTCACATTCCATGTGCCTATACGACACTCGGCTATCCTCGACCTGCCGGGTAGGGCGTTGCGCGGTGGGTGGCAGCCCCTACCGCCACATGCACGAGGGCCGGATCGGTGCGCGCCTCCGGGGATACCCTAATCCGCTTCGTTTTTCGATGCGGTTTGAGTCCAGAATTGCAAATTATAGTGTTAGACTAGCAGGGTGGCATGCACGCTTCTGGTATCGACTCGGTTAATACACACATGTGTTTTTATTTTTTCAAGAGTTTCTGTAAAACTGTACACGCTACATCACTGAATCTTCTGCCGGATCACCTTCGAGATAAGCCCTATACGATAAAAAAGAACTATCAATAACTCTAAGCAAGTCAGTTTTAACCACAGAGTTCCTCAGTGTTTATTAAGTAAGAGTAGGTAGATATATTATTCATACTCATGATCATTTCCGAAATGCATCCAGATTAAAAAAGAAAAAGTAAAATAAGAGAATTGAATAAGATACAATAAGACCATATTTCAAAAAATGGAAGACGGGTCTAAATGTCTGCGAGAGCTCTGTAACAAATAAAGATTTTTTATCTTTTTCATCTTTATCATACTAATCAAAAACAGGTAAGGTTACAGGATCTTGATATCGTCATTGTGCGTACCAATCTAATTGAACATACAAGTTAAGCAGCTATTGACAGCAGCCAGTCCATGACTGATTTAGTCATTTCAGAGCATGTTAAGCCATCGATTCCGCTATTTTCGACAGATGATAGTCGTCATTTTAAGGTTTTTTTTATACAACGTCTAACGGTAGACACTCAAGCATACGGCCTACCTGATGTAAAGCCTATCTTAGGCCTTAGTACGGTTGCAATACAGGAAGTACTGCGCGTCTGTTGTCACTCGTGCTTCTAACCCAACAACTCCTTAGGAGCTTACTGGCAAACCCACACATTTTCAGGAAGACAATGTATCTTAAGGAAGAAGTTATTTGGCTGCGGTTTTCTGTGAGGTAGAGGTACTTCCCCAGGATGGCTAGTTTGATACGTGTTGCCTCTCTTAAAAGTTAAGAGCAACTGCAAATTAGCTGCCCGATTAAGGACCTTCACCTCACAGAAAAACGCGACTAAATAACAACTCTCAAGGGTTGTTGTATTTCTGAGGATAGGTGAGGTTACTAATAATACTAGAGCAGTAATTGTGTTATCAGCGGGGGTGACAAAGCGCGAGCGATACTACTTGTATCGCAAGAATTAAACAGGCTACGGTAATTACTTTGCTTGTATGCCTCCCGACGTAGTGCTTAAAAAAGGTAATACTAGCAGAAATGTCAAATCTACTAAGTTAAGAGAGGTAGGGAGTATTAAAGGAGGCTATCTGAGGAATTACCTCTATAGAAAACCGCAGCCAAATAACAAACTTCATGGAGGGTTGTCGTGTGTGAGGTCCCCAGTAAGCACCTAAGGAGTTGCTGTGTCAGCAGCAGAGGTGGTATCGCGTGTGTGATACTAAATGTATTACCAGCGTTCATAGGCCACGGTAACCACATTACATCAGATGGACCGTATGCTTGTATGCCTTGACGTTGTATAAAAAAAGTTCTATTGGATAGGAATAATTTTGATAGTAAATATCGGAGGAATCGCAGTTTATTCCAGTTTTAAATATTGTTGATTTAGTAGTAGCAGATCGTTTGGATACAGTGAGCGTATGTACTAAATATTTATACACGTGCTCGCTCTTTCGGCCTACCATATCATTCGTTCACCTCGATTGACGCCATATTCGTTCATGTTAACTTTCATGATAGGTATACATGTGATTTATACAACTGGTGTAACCTAACGATGATACAAGGAAACGTCGAGGATTTTTGGGCATCATGGTCGGTTTTCTCATAATGTTTTCCTTCACCACAAAAGTGATAATTACATATTATATATATCATAAATTAAAAAAAAAACGAATTTAGTGGAACATGGCCCGGCCAAAATTCAAACCAAGGGACTGTCGGTTAACGGGCTGATTCTTTATTCAATCACGACTCTCAAATAAATTTCTAAATAATCGTGATTGATTAGTAATGTCAATCATGCAAATCTTAGCTCACAGGAACACAACAAAATACTAAGGAATTTATTACTGCGTATCTCCGTATTTTAGAGGAATTCCTACATTTTTTTATAATCGAGCCCTAGTGTAGAAGTATGGCTACACTGGTAATTTCAACTGATTGTAGGGTTGCACAAATGAGTGATACATACAATAAAAAGAAAAACTCAACCATTGCGTTAACTCACTGCAAGCGCGGCAATAAAATGAGCCAGCAGCTTTATTCCAGTGCGGGATATATACGAGTATACCTACATATATCACTCTGGTAATTTTATCGGCAGAGCTTAGTATATGCAGATATTATTCCAGATTTATGTTAAGTTCCTGTACTGTCAACTGAAGTTCAACGATATCCTACGAGCTTTCTACGAGTACCTATTTGTTTATCGCCAGATTTGTCCGCAAATTGACATGGTGTCATTGTTTCTCAATTTGGTGTTAAACAAAAGACGAAGAAGACCTACTTATATGCCATATTTCGTTGCCGTACTGCCATGCAATTCTCTAAGCCACTCGTAATGGCTGTGTGCGTCGCTGTGATCACAGATGTCACAGCTTTGACGTCGTCTACTGCGATGACGGCTTTTTATTTGGTATTCTATAAGGCTGTAGCCAGTGTCGCACAACCATGAAAAGCGACACTAAGGAATTGCAATTTTGTGTTCAAGGCTATAACAGCCGATGTTTCCGAGGATGTAAGGATGTTTGCTCTTACAGAATTGCATGGCTGTACGTTGTGCCGCCTGTTAGGCAAATGAATATGACTGAAAACTTATCGGAAATCCATAATCATCGGAGCGTAAAGAATGAACGATTTCCCGTCTGAATGCTCGCAGCAAATTCCAGGCATCACCTTACATTATTCATGTGACATAACGATGATATATTGGCTGTCATTAAGTCGTTCACCTGATCTGTATTCCAGAGTAAATATTACCATCTGTCATTTTCAGAATTATGCTTTATCCGCCGATTATTTGCGGAAGTTCCCGTGTGAAAAAATTAAATTTGTTATATTATGAATGATGTTTAGTGTAAGTTTCAGATTCACTGGCGTTTAGTTTACGAAAGAAGTCTAGTTATATGTATTTCAGATAATTCACTTGTTTATTGCTTTTCAGTGTATACATTAATTTTGAACTTTTCCGTACCGCAGTCGGGTTTTTATTTTTTTATAAAATTGATTATTTATACATTTTCGTTATAACTTTTAGAAGGACTGTGTGTAT
The DNA here is from genome assembly GCA_947507595.1 of Pyralis farinalis. Lineage (NCBI taxonomy): Eukaryota > Metazoa > Arthropoda > Insecta > Lepidoptera > Pyralidae > Pyralis > Pyralis farinalis. The sequence goes on along the minus strand of OX382276.1, from coordinate 19,801,115 downwards.
ACATTAATTTTAAACTTTTCCGTACCGCAGTCGGGTTTTTATTTTTTTATAAAATTGATTATTTATACATTTACGTTATAACTTTTAGAAGGACTGTATAAGCACATAACTATATCCCAGTATATGACGATGTCTACCAATGTTATATACTCATCGTCTATACCAACCCGCTTTTTGAGGGTTCCGTACATTTTTGAATTCCTTTCATTCTTTAAATTTATCGTTCACAAAGGAAAAGTAACAAGATTAAGGAGACCCACTGATATACATTTAGCGATTATAGTTAATAATTACAATTTATATACTGGTCTATAAATAATATATTCTTATATAGGTTATTACATCTATTGCTAACCTCAATTATTCCGTACTGAGTGCTGCCCGCAGCGCCACCCGTGGAGTTCGGCTTTTCAAAGTTTAGGTACATAGGTACCCTAAAAAAGCGGTTTTTAGGTTCTATTGCTATAAATATAAAATGTACACCAAACCAAAAAGATAACCTTCAGCAATGCCAACGTAAAAACCGCATCCAATTCCATGCAGTAAATTTAGCGTGATGCGCATACAAACATAGAGATAGACAGAGAGACAGGTAAACAAAAAATCTAAAAATGATTGTACTAATTTTCCTTAAATGACTGGTGCAGAGATCGGTCATTTAAAATGTTCATATTGCAGTGTAGGCAGATAGAAAGCGATGCCTACTACCTACACAGCAAGCTTCGCGTGAACTATGGGTAGATAGATAGGTCAATTTCGTTACACATAACTTGTTTTAACTACAGGTTACAAGACAACAAGTTTGTACACTATTTGTTATTAACTTACTATTGTTGCCGTGCAATAAAGAGTTCGAAATCCATCAGTTATGCTATATAAATTAGATACAGAAGAAGAACAATTATTTTATCGGCATGTAGCAAATAGTCACATGAGTATTTTTACCTTTTGGTGAACATTTGAAAATCAAGATGTCTTTTAGTAGAAAAAAATGTGTTTGCAATTCAATCCTTGCTACTTTATACAGAGTATATATTTCTACAAAGAGCTAAGTACATAAAAGTTTCTAAATGACTCCGTTGCGATAGTTAAATGGTTAGGCCTTGCAACTTTTCTGTCGTATCGGTAGAAATGTAGAAGTACCTATTCAAACAGATTGTGTTTTCAGTTCTATTTTTACTCATACAAGTAAAATGTGTTTTTTTTTTAAAACAGAACATAGTTTGGAATATAAGTTTTGGCTTAGATATTGAAGATACGTATGAATCTCTTTTGAATACCTTCAATATGTGTAATGTATGTTTGATATTTGGGATTCCATACATGGGACATATATTCGAAATGACTGTGGACAAAATTACAATAGAGAATTTTATTTGTCTTGATCCTGTAAAGATCACTTTGAAGGTTAATAAAATACTAATATGAATTAATAATTCAAAGGACATAATATTTTCATGTCATTGGTATATAAAAATAATTTTGGAATAAAGAAAACAAGAGGAAATGTCATTGACAAGATATTAAAGAGGAGTCCCAATATTAATCCCTGTGGGACTCCCGACGGTATTTGAACTGTTGGAGATGTCTAACCATTAATTACAACAATTTGACACCTATTAGCTATATATGATGAAAACTATTTAAATAAGTATCCATGAATTCCCACATTAATTAATTAACACAAGAGAATATTATGACAGATTCTATCAAAACATTTACTGTAGTCTGTGTACATGACGTCAATTTGTGAGGGTTCTGACATAAATTTAGTTAAGTAATCCCTACAGATTACGAGGTTTTATGTAGTTGACCTGCCACTAAGAAACCTGTGTTGATGTACTGTAAGATTTGGTTTTATTGCTGATTGAACTAATTTGTGTATTTTTTTTTTCAAAATTTGAGCAAATATACAAAGTTTCGAGTCTGGTCTGTTGTTGTCCACTATGCTCTTATCACCCACTGGTGTGACAAAAGTACATTTCCAAATTATGCGCGACCTACCTTACCTGAACGAACGAGTAAATAATAAAGTAAGTGGACGCGCAAGATTTTTTGCACAGTTTGCAATAATTTTTTTTTTTTTTTTTTTTTATTGATCATTATCCTTAGATATTACATCGCACAATTTATAATTACTTACACGAAAACCTGTAAAGGTTTATCTGTGTAGGTGAGTCGTTCAATTGTTACATCGACATGCAGTGACTACAATATAATGTTCGCGTGCATTTCCACAACACTCACACATTTCGCAGGTGTACATTTTGTAAATAATAATGTTTGTATCGACCTTTATATTTGTGTTTCTCGATGTATAATTTTTGAAGTTCCGCTGGCAGTTCATTGATTAAGTTTGGTATGACATATTTTAATATTCTAGTGCCATATGCATTTTTAGTTTTGGGTAGACGATATTTAGGGGTATGCCTTAGTTGTCTCAAGTTGGATGTTCTTCTTATTTCATCTAAGTATGCCGGATCATTTACTTGAGTAAGTATATTATATTTAATTTTATCAAATATATTGATTACTTTACAGTACTGGAATATAGCCTGGTCATCTTTACATTGTTTTATAACGTGTTTCGGAATTATTGTTTTTAGAATTCTACGCTGCAACTGTAGGTATACTTACTATAGATTTTAATTATTTGTAGACTACACATTCGAATATTACAACCTGTGCAATGTCTGATGGAGTATTGATAGATATGTCATTGTCATGTACAGGGGGAGATTGATGCTGTGAGTTATGCAAAAACTTAAAAATAAAATGATCACCAAACATGTTACATATAGTTTCTTCACACGAAGTTGCCTCTCCATAAGTCATGGTTCCAGGAAAAGCTCTACCCATTTTGTTAACTTTACGTACGACCGGAAAGATTTCGTACATTTCAAAATATTATTTTCGGTATGTAATAAACACCTATGATACATTTCTTTTTCTATTGTTTTAGCTCAGTCTTATAAGTATATTAAATGATTGTAAATCTGACAAATTGCCGTACTTTTTCTATTTGGAATGATACTTGTGCATTTCTTTCAGAATCTTAAACAGCGCTGACTTGTACTAGTCAATAGTTTGAAGAAAATTTTATCAATTTAGATGGTATAAAAGTTTCACGGACTTCACGTAGCGTGTCATAAAAAAATGTTCCAATGATTTCATAACAAATTCCAATGACCAGTCAATTTTATCCAGCGCCTCAAAAATACCTTCATGATCACCATATTCACATCATATAAATATGTGCAGTATGGGCGATTTGGTAATGTGGGTGATTGCACAATGTTAGCTGTGATGCATACTGGTGAGGATTCTCAGGCAAAAGTACAAGCACAGGGTCTGGGCAATATTCCACCGTAATTTGATTATTTTGATAAGGTAAAAATGAATGACAAAAGAGTTACGAAAGAAGTGTATCAGGCAAGAGCGACTGGTGATGTCAGGAGGGGGCGCCCTAGACGCACACATATAGATCAAATTGGTGATGTGTTGAAAAAGGGCCAAATCAAAAGTACCCAAAACCGAAGAGCATGCATGAAGAGGTTGATGAGTGTGGAAGAAGCGAGAGCGGTATGTGTGGATCGGTGCACCTGGCGTTCCATTCTCTGCCTACCCCAATGGGAGAGAGGCGTGATGATATGTATGTATGTTTGTATAAAAGAAGCTCATTAAATTATATTAATCTGAACATTCATAAATTTTCGTTCCATGAAACACACTGTCTGTGTGAAAATATCAACATCGTCTCCTCAAAGCCGCAGACATTTCTAACAAAGGAAAAACATGAGAGAGGTGCGTGCTAGCTTTTAGTCATGCCACATTAATTCCTAGACTGAATCTCAGAGTGCCTACTGTCTCGAGTACCGGTACCAATTTGTGAAATGCAATAAGTCGCAATATGCTATGCACGCAATTTACACCTTTATGTTGAAGACGTAAGGGCTTGATGTGGAGTAGCAGATAATTGAAGTGCAACTTTGTGAGTGTTTATTTGTATTTATTTCAGGAAAAAATTGAGTGGCTCGCATAGAGCCATAAAAATAAATGTATGCGGTGGTAATGAGCTGTGAAATCGCTATGAAAATGTTTTATAATTACTAGTAATTCAGTTACCGGATGTAAAAAATACAGATCTTTTAGATAACTGGTAACTTTGTGGCCAAACAGTTCTAGTTTAAAATATTTTTACTGTTACTAAAGTCTAAAGATGCATGCTGCCTGCCTGATGGTAAGCAGTTACCGTAGGCCGAGGACACTTGGAATACCAGAAATTTTACAATTTATAGAGAGTACTCGTAAGAAATTTTCACGAGCGCGGTGGCGCTGTGATTAATAACGCTACTTTGGCTTTGACACTCGTGGGTTCGATTTTCACACAGGACAAATATTTGTATGCACGAACTATCTATTTGTGTTGATCTGGGTGTTTCTAAAAGAGGTAGGGTACATCAAAGCAACCTGTCTGGGGAAATATCTCCACGTCATAGAAAAAATTAAGGATATATCTATAAAGGAAATTTGCGTCGTCTAACTGATATTACCGCTTTGTCGACGCCTACCGACAGGACAGTCAAGTCATAATCATTTAGCCGAGGCTTAAAAGATCGAAGTGGCTAGACACATAAGTCATTTATGTGCAGGAATTAACGTCGAATGCAAAAGGGGTGACATTGCTAAATGGCCATTAAATTTTATGAACTACGGCATGCCACCCCATCACGTCGCAGTGTGTTAATATTGTGTTGGCTCTTGTTTTTCGGGCTCTGAGTTAATATTCATATACGATGTGTCAGCTAGAAACAAGTGTTCACGATTTTATACAAATGTTTAATAGACTCAGGAGTTATTTCGCCGTAGTCAATTAAATCCACCCCTTTGACTAAATATTATGTTTTAGCATATTAAAACCAGTTGAGAATGCTCAAGCTTGCATTGTCAGAGGGACACCTGGCTCGTCCATTATATAACAATTAAATATATTTTTTAAATTTTTTCGGCCATTTTGGCCATGTTCCTTAAGAGATAGGAACGGTGTTCCTGAACATTCCTATTCTACTTTTTTTATGCTGAATCCGAATCTGATGTCAAAATTCGAATATTCCAAAAAAAAAAAACGATAGACAAACGCACAGACAAACATATAGAATTTATATAGGAACGGTGTTCCTGAAAATATTATAATATTTAAATAATCAATTATAATCATTTATAATATATTGTCAGCTAGATGGGATATCGAGCTATGGCTGTTTAAATACGAGTATATGATATCAAACCACGATTTAGAATATTTGTATGGATCGAGTGACTGGCGAATTATCCCCTCATTCATCGTTTTCCTAGTTTAAAGAAAACTATTTTATATTAGTTATATAGTATTTACTTAACGATAATATCGATTCACTTTACTGATTAATATTTATATAGTTTCTACGCCATTTGAAATTGTACAATGAATTCAAAATGGTATGTTTAAAAATAGCGTGCAAAGATTAAACTAATACAGTGCATCAACTACTTAGTTTTTTCGCTAGCTACAATGAATTCAAGTAATCTAAAGAAAAAAGTAATAGTAATATGTAAAATATTGCTTAGATTTATTAGCTTCTTCTCTTTATTTTACAATATACATGGTCACTTGCAACTTGATGTATTCCTACTAAGGAAGAAACAATTAGCAATGTTTTTTTTAATTTTGAATAAATCTAGATGACATTGTCTCGCCAGAAAATTGCAGTTATTACTTGCGCATATTAAAAATGCATTTTGCTTGAAATGTTATGAAGCGAATAGAATATGAATTATGTTGATAATTCACGATATACTCGGGGCCTGTATGTGAATTTGTGACAACAAGCTAGGACAGTCTGTTGAGTTGGAAGCGATTTTAAGTAAGAAACTAAGATCCGCTAGATCAAGTCGCCGATCAAGATTGTGCCGGAAGCAAATGATTATGTCTACGTAACCTTCTTCGCGTCATCCCGTTTCCTACTCTATTAGAATTGGCGAGGTCCACTAATTAAGACTATGAATTTAGGTAAACTACTGATTGTTACATGCCGTCAGACCATCACAACCCAGAAAGAAAACCAGCTCTTTCTTAGGTTAGGTCACACAACTTCATTTAGACGATAACAAAGATAACGAATGATTTTTTTGATAGTTTCTAGACGGTTGACATGCATATTGTATCTCGTATTCAAATCCGCAAAATATTTTTTAAATCACATAGTATTTCTAACATTTTGTAATACTTGCCGGATCAAAAGCAATCAGACTGCACGCCTGATGTAAAGATGTTAGCTTGTAACACAAGCTCATGCTTGCTCTAATTTATTGGAGATCTAACTTTCTCGCAGGAGCACAACAACACTTCTGAGAATTGTTAATTATCTTGTAGTGTGAGGTGGAAGTTCTTCTCCAGTGGCTATGTACGACTTGTCTTGCCAGAACTTCTTATAATAATTGACACATGTGTAGGAAGCGTAGCTTTTTTCGACATTCAAATACTATGACATCATTTGACTTTGTTGCAGTGAGCTCAGTCGGCGAGTGATCAGACTTTAACGCCAAGGCTCGTGGATTCGATTCTTACACAGAACAAACATTGCAGTGAACATGAACATGTCTGATTGTACTGATCTGCATGTTTTAAGGTATGTTAGGCGCATCGAAACAGCTGACTGGGGAAGTACCTCCACCTCACAGAAAACCGCAGATAAGTTACAACTCCCTGGAAGGGTGTTGTGTCCCTGCATTTAAGTGAGGTCACCAGTAAACTTCTTAGGAGTTGATGTGTCAGGGGTGGTTACGCGCGATTAATACACGCTTTTAAACGCTAAAGTAAACATATTACATCAGGTGGGTCGAATGCTGTTATACTCCCGACGTTCCACAATAAGAAAATCATATCTATCCACGCATAACCGGTCTACCCCGTCATTCGTAAAAAAACCTATTTCAATAAATATTTCTTTTCAACTATAAGTTGCATACTCGGTGTGTAGTTAAACCCTCAGTATATACGCAATTACCAATTCATTCCCCAGACATTAACGTAGAAAAATGATTTCGCCCAGACTCTCATAGCCGATAAAGCTGATTCAGAGCAAAGCAATCAGCACGATCCATGCCGATGAAATCCAATTCCACGAGTGCTAAGCTATTGGACTATAAAACTTGCGCACATTTTAACCCAAGAACTTTATAGCTAAAACACGATTTAAAACTTACAAAATGCAATTTTGTTAGAGATATGCAGTGAATTAGTTGAGGAATTTCTGCTTTAAACTTCTTACTTTCCTACCACACGACATGGTTTTTGGAAACAAACGATTCTACATAAAATATTAAATCTTTTTCAGAAATAATGATAGCGGGTACCCTTATGTTTATTAGGATTTATTAATTTAAAAACAATTTGTAGGTATAGTTGCCAAGTTTATGTACCTTGGAAGTTTTTTTTCTTATCCTGTTGCCTAAGGATTTGGCGAAGATACTGATTTTTACATGGAGCGAATGCCATCAGACCTCCATAACCCAGAGGGAAAACCAGACCTTACTTAGGTTATGTCACATATCTTTTTAATTATAACATGCAGGTTGATGTTTTTCTTCAATCTCAGTTGGGATGAGCTAGTCCAAAATTAGGTTGCAAACTTGTTACAACTATACTAACAGGTGAAATTAAATAAAAGCTTGTAATCATTAATTCTTCTTAAAACAATGCCAAATAAGTGTAACTATTTAACATGACAATGAATGAAAGAGAAAGCAATAACGTTGACGAGCTCTATGGCGCAATGGTTAGTAACGCTTTGACAACGACGCACGTGGGTTCTATTCCTGTACAGGACAAACACTTGTGTCCATAAACAAATCTGTTTGCCTGGTCTAAGAGTTTTTAACAGAGGTAGGCCGTATCAAAATAGTCCGTAGGGGGGAATACAGTGGTCCACACAGAAAAGCATATCATCTGTTAAAATCGAAAATATGCGTATATTACGTTATAAATCGCAGTATTTGCAGCGCCAGCTTTTGCTTTTCACTTAAATGTGCAGCAATAGAATTTAAATACGCAACGGCACTAATATGCTCGTTTCTCGTTAGTTATCTCGTTGACAGTCGCTTTTTTGCATTGCTGACATTGATACTAAATTTTAAAATATTCGTCATAGTATCTCGTGGTCTAAGCGGTACCAACCTTCGTAATAAATAAACTCGGCAAATAAAAATCCTCGTTTCAAATCCAAATACATTCGCAAATTTTACTCAATTTTATAAACTACTAGCAGAAGCCCGCGGCTTCGCACGCATGAGATTTGGGCTTTTAGTAGCCTTTATTTCTCTGTAGACATGAATTTGTTACTGTTTAAAAAAAAAAAACAAAGTTTCAATTTTCGTACAGCGCCATCTATTGCCCTTTACAGGAGGCATCATAGATGTATTTTATTTACATTACATAAAAATGCGTAGTTATTTTATGTTACAAAAAATACGTATTCTATGAAAATAATAAAAATAAAATTGCAAAGTCCCCTGAAGGGGAAGATATTTCACCCTAATTTTAACAGTTTTTCATTTTTTACGCAGGAAGCCTAAATATTTACGGGATAAAAAGTAGCCTATATTCTGCTCTGAACAGTCCTCTACCTAACAGTGAAAGTCCCGTCAAAATCGGTTCAGCCATTTCGAAGATTAGCCCGGACTGACTGACAGACAGACAGACAGACAAAAAAAGTTAAAAATGCATGTTTAAGCTTTGGCAACGTGAAAATAACAATATGAGCTTAAGATAAAGGCTTTATTTTGAAATCACAGACAGACACTTCAATTTTATTTATATGTATGGATTTGCAAATTACAACCTTTGCGACAACGATATACTCGTATGACCCTGAATAATAATTATAATTCCTTGCCGAACCGTGTGCATATTTTGTGTTGTGTTAAATCATTCAAAAGAGGGTATTTCGAAGAAATGAGCAGGAATTTAGTTTCCTTTAATATAAATTAACAGTCAATCCTCAAGTGTTTCGTTGTCCCACAATACGCATATCGGCTGTGTTTGTGTTATTTTTCCATTGCTTCTAACTTTTTGTTTAACGATATTTATTGTTGTGTGTAATTGTTCTGTTAGAACAAGGTTTTGTTCAAACATATATATATATATATACTCATGTTTGAGTATCCCTTTCAGACCCACGATGACACTAAACAAGGTAGTGTTAAAAAAAACCCTATATTTTTTATCGGCGGAGATCAGAGAAAACAAAACCGGAACATTTTCAATAATAATAATAATTGATACAATGTTGTTTTTATGAGTTTTCGGGGGCGTATTTTGTATCAACTTGGGCCTTACTCATTGAACGTCACCATTGTGCCGATGTGGGCCATATTGCTTGTGACTAATAATTGTGATTATTTTATGTTATTGCATTTTATATGGAAATATCTATACAGATAAATAAAATTAGAGTGTCTGTTTGTAATATTAAAATAACCGCTTTTTATTAAATGCATATGGATGTATACACGGTACATATACCAAAATATTTTTTTTACATTTTTGTCTGTCTGTCTGTTTGTTCCGGCTGATCTCTGAAACGGCTGGACTGATTTGGACGGGATTTTCACTGGCAGATTGCTGATGTAATAAGGAGTAACTTAGGCTACTTTTATTTAATTTTTTTTTTTTTATTAATGTATATAAATAATAAAAAAATAACTATTCCGCGCGACGAAGTCGCGGGCATAGCTAGCCTTATATAAGGTGAATATCAATAAAATAATGTAAAAAGTGTTTCAACTTAAAACCAAATTTAGTATACGAGTAGAATTAAAAAGAAACATTATTATTTTTGTACAAATATTGGGCTGATGCGGTCGCAAACTTTTCAAACATTTTGGAATCAAAATAATTTTCGAGGTACTCTGCAGGTGATTTGAGCATTACTTGAACTTTCTTGAGCTTGAATAGTAAGTCTTCTCTCGAAATCTTTTTTTTTGTCCATTTGCCGTCACTTTAATTGGGAGCCAAAGAACATCTTCGAATCAGCCGTTATGAAGACACGGGTGACGTGCGTGCGTTTAAGGAGTGCCTTCCGGCCCGGATTTAAATCTTATTGAAAATGTGTGGGGTCAAATGGTGCTCAACTGGGATTTCTCGACAAGCAAGACCAAAGAAAATCTTTGTTAATTGGTGAACACAACTGAGACGTCATTACAAGGCACTGACTGGAATATGGTATCTGGAATGCAAAATTTGTTTACAAGAAGTTATTGATAACGACGACAGGCTTCTACCTTATTAGGTTATACCTATATATATATATATATGTGTCTTAAATATGATTACTTTTTCAATTTCTGTCTTTACTGCGACCACGGACGCTGCAAAGCGTTCGAAACGTCAGGTTCAACAAAATAAATAAAACACGCGATACTTCCGTTAAAATTGTTTAACTTCAATGATTACTTTATACATTTTATTTACTAAAAGTAATGCATTTTTTATTAAACTTATATATTTGAATATGTAAAAAATTGTTGAAAAATATACCTTTATTATTAAGTTGGGTGAGTCACTATTCAAAGTAATCAGATAATTTTTAATAAAATGAGAGTGATGTTATTGCTATAAAAGTTACTATATAGCATGTTTATTCACTAATCTCATGATCAACTTAATCTCCTTATCTGACTTAAACAAACTAGACTAACATAGATATTTTTTACAGTAACCATAAATTAAATGAAATGCATTCTGATATAACATTCTAATCTACCTTTAAAGTATAATATTTATAATATGTCATGTTTTTACATAATAAACAATTGTTATTTGTGACTGTTTTGTTTATTTTCCTTACTCACTCAGATATCTCAATTTATATTTATCAATTCTAACAGTTATATGGTATACTTTTCTTTGTGGCCCGCTCCAACTCACAGATAACTGCAGCCAAATAATAAAAATAAATAAATCCCTAGAGGATTATTGTGTTCCTGAGAGTGAGTGCGGTCACCACGAAGCTCCTAAGGAGTAGGTACATGTGTTAGCAGCAGAGTGACACTTAATGTATTGCAAGTGTTCATAGTCTACCGTAACCTCTTTATATCACGTGGGTATGCTTGTTGCTAAAAAAAATATCATAACCTTAAGTTATAATTTAGATATTCGTACATCTCATTCACACAATGTATTTTTGCGAGATGTAAAGTCCTCTTTATAAGGCTGTTTACCACGCACTTCAGTAAATGGAATAGACTGGGAGAGGAAATTAGAGAAATAACCAAAGTACACATTGGCACTGTGAGGCACTTTCAGTCCGAATGAAATACTGCAGGGCACAGTACCTAAATCAATTACCGGCGCCAATTCGATTTCTTTAGTCTTGCGAAACGAAATCAATGAAAGCTTTTCAAGGAAATTCTTAACTTCGAGAAAGTGACAAATGGAAAATAATAAGAAAACACAAAAGGAAACATCTTATTTTATTATTCAACAGGCAAATGAGTAAACGGCTATCTGACGGTGGGTGGTTTTTGTCGCCTATAAACCCAATGCCCAGCAGTAGCAAAAGATTCTTCACAAAATATTAACCACGCCCGTGCCTACCTCTTATCCACTACCTACGGCGTGCCTGTTGCAATGTCTACGGAAACGATAAGTGTCATGCGGACAGCCATAGTGGAAGCCACAACCTCACGCACGACCCCCTAAATACTGTATTCTTTTCATCTTCTCATAATTAAATCTTGTCGGCAATTATCGTTGTATTTCTTAATTTCAAGTACACCCTGTGACAATAATATGTATATATACGCTAAACTACCTACAGCTTTCTAGTATCAAGCGTCTCTCAGCTAGGACGCGAACAGACGGACATGGCGAAACTATAAGGGTTTCTTGTTTTCTACGGAATCCTAAAGTCACTATGAAAATACACTAAGCGAAACAGAGCGTAACTTAAAATTGAGCTCTGTAGAGAACAGTATGGTCGCAGTGAGCACATTTTCAGAGCTCATAGACAACATTGACCTGTCTAGATTATTAAAAACAGGGGAAAAGATAGGAAGCAGGGCAGGAAACCCAGAAAACTGGGAAATTGGCACACATTAACCACTACACACACTTTAACCAACTGTTCATTCCAGAGACTAGCACGGTAGGCTGTGTGACTTAGACAAAAAGCTGAAGTGGTTCAGAAACGTACGCGGTTGAATGGCTATCAGTTACCCTGAGGAGCAAAGAAAAAAACACGTTTTGAGCATATCACCTCAACCTACAAGTTTTGCTGATGCTGCACCTGTCATTAGTCAGATGTCTGGTCTAGTTTAGAGCTAAACCCGTCGCTGGCGATGGATATTTGAAGGTTTTGATGTGAAGATTGGTGAAATTTGGCCTGTCTGTAAGAAGCCATAGAAAATCTCCCACCACCGACTAGTAGCCTACTGGATATAAGACGCCAAATCGACATAAACATTAGCGTATCTCGCAGTCGGTTGACGCCGGATCGGCAAGTCCAAGAAGGGGCTGCCAGCTTAAAAAACACAAGGGTGGGTTTAGACTAATGTTTCCAGTGTCCTTGAGGATATTGCGGATGAGCTTCACTCACACGAACGTGACTGGCCTTTGGCCTAGAAAACATGTACGTTAAGTACCGTAATGGCTTCGGGAAGAAGGCGTCGAGCTACCGGGTCGGGATCCAGTCAAATAATAAGGATGTGTCAGGTACGCCAAGGACTGGATCGACGCCTGCAATCCTTTTTCTTACAAGCAATCTCTTCTCAAGGTATACATATTGGCCCACCTTATGTAAAGCGGTAACAGTAGCCAATGAATGGTTTTAACACATTAAGTATCTCTAGCGTAAAACCACCTGTGCTGCTAACATAACGGCACTTTAGATATTTACTGGTGACCTCACTCACTCGCAGGAACACAACTAACCTCCAGGGAGTTGTTAGTTTTTAAGAGAGGTAGGGCGCATCAAAGCGACCCGTCGTCTGGGGAAGTAGGTATCCTCACAGAAAACCGTAGCCAAATAACAACTCCCTAGAGGGTTATCGTGTTTCTGCCTGTGAGTGAGGTCACCAATAAGCTCATAAGGAGTTGCTGTGTTAGCAGCAGAGGATGCATCCCGCGAGTGATACTTAATGTACTACAAGCGTTCGTAGGCTACAGTAACTGCTTTACATCAGGTAAATCGTATGCTTGTATGCCTTCCGACGTTGTATAAAAAAAAATGTCGACGATATTCTGTGATGGGGAGGTATTTTACCAAACGAGCTGCTTTGATGTGCCCTACCCCTCTTAAACACCCACACTAAGACCAACAAACATGTGAACGCACACAAAAAATATAGTTATTAGCAGCAATACTCGTACACCATATCTGATGTATGTACATATTTATCACTTGCTCGGCGGTGAAAGGAAACATGGTGAGGAAACCACACGTCCAGAAAATTATATTTCGAAATACGTGTGACCTAACATAATATAGATCTGATTTTCCCTCTGGATTGTGGAGGTCTCACAGCAGTCGCTCCATTTAAAAAATGTATCTTCGCCAAATCCTTAGGTTTGGGTAGCGAACCCCGCCAATCCTAATGGATTAGGAAACGGGGTAACACGAAGAATAACACACGTACACCATTTCGTATTTACGATAAAAGAGACCCCGTTGAAACCATAGGACGTCCTTTATGTTCTACCTATAAATGATAGCAAAACTATTATTCAGCACTAGCTACTCGACCCAGCTTCGCACGGGTAATCTAATCGTTACCAAACTTCACAGGATCACCTGCTGGGCTAACCTGAAGATTTACTGAAAATTTCATCACAATCTGCTCAGCCGTTTTTGAGTCCATAGAGGACATACAGACAAACATTCATTTTTATATATATAGAAGATTATGTAAACATACACATGCCCCCTATATTCAAGAGTTGCAGGCTCAACTTCATTGTACATTGAGTTCTATAAAGATGCCAACACTGTTCACTTTTCCTCAAGCCTTACGTTAAACCAAATTGGTAAAAATGCTGGTCTCATCGTAAAATTTTATGCAAATAACGTAGAGAATTTATTCGGTTGATATGCTCAATTATTCTCTTAGGCGTTTTAAAATACCACGAAAATGTTTTCAAAGCTTATTACGTTTCATCCACAGGATTGGGAAAATATTGGTCTACGTGAGAATTTGCAATTGTTTTGAGATTGACTCACAGGCAATTTCGTTTACTCCCTCCTCGCTTTGTACTGGCTCTTCCGTTTTACTTTATTGCGTTCCTTTATTCCTTTCCCGTTTCATTCCTTTTATGCTTTAAATCCTTATTAATCGTGTAATACCATAATTACTTATAAGGGCAAGTCTACATACGAGTATATATATATATATATATATATATTATACGAGGGTAATTTGAAAAGTTCTTAGCCTAACATGGTTAAAGTCATTGGTTTTTTTATAACCACCCTCATTTTGTAGTTACATTATTTAGCAACAAGTATGCACAGTTTAGTTTATTCACAGTAACTCATTGTTCGTTTACACGTGATACCGTAAGTCAAGTCAGAGCTATTTTTGAAAATGGATAAAATTGAACATCGTGCCGTAATAAAATACCTGAATTTGAAAGGTTTAACTCCAAAAGCTATACATGAAGACATGTTTGCTACTTTGGGTGAGTTCGCTCCTTCGTATGCGACTGTTAAAAACTGGGTGGCAGAGTTTAAACGTGGTCGTGAGACCATTCAAGATGAGCCCCGTAGTGGCCGGCCTTCGACTGCTTCCACTGATCAAAACAAAGAAAAATCTGTGATTTAATTTTATCTGATCGAAGATTGAAGACTGTCGAGGAGATAGCTAAGACTGTAGGCATCTCATCTGAGCGAACACATCATCAGTTTTTTTTTTAATATTGTAATTACACAGCGCCATCTAGCCCCAAAGTAAGCGAAGCTTGTGTTATGGGTACTAAACAACTGATAAACATACGTAAATATTTTTTTTTTGGAAATACATACTTATTATACATAGAAAATACCCAGACCAAGACAAACAGACATGTTCATGCACACAAATGTTTGTATTGCGTGGGAATCGAACCCACGAGCGTTGTCAAAGAAGCGTAACAGCGCGTTTCACCACTGGGCCACCGAGCTCGTCAAACTTATAGACCACATGATGAAATAATGCGAGTTGATTTGAATACGACTATTGGTATTAACATTAGAATGATTCATTAGTTCGGACAGAATTAAAAAAGGCTAGCGTTCATGAAATAGCTGTGAATGTTAAAGAAGCGAGTGTATGCGGACGAAGTTATGTGGGTCGGTCCTCTTTGCCTACCCTGACGGGAACCTGCTTAAACAGGCGTGAAACTTAGACAGATACTCTCGCTTAACTTCAAACAACCCTGGGTACAATCTATTATATGAAATATTTTGTCATAAGCTGATTGCTACAAAAATATTTTTTTTACCTATCATCCATATATGTTCAAAATTCACACAAATCTAGTTATCAAATTTATTTACATGAAATTCGAGGAATGTATTTTAGAAGCAACATAATTAAATTGAAAAAAAAAACTACTACGACAGTAGGTGTAGTGAAACTTATAAGGCTAGGCTATGGATACGCATGTTACGGTGGGTGCACATTTGGCAAATGTACCGTGAATACAGCCCGCGCGACGCACCGTACGCGTGCTGCACCCGTGCTATTATTGTAATTGTGCTTCACCTTTTTAGCCAACTCATACAAGGCTCGCAAGGCGTACGCAAGAAGAGTGCGCGCGTGCAGTTCACTCACACTGTTGCCATCAACTATAACGCATGCGCGCAGATCGATTCGCGGCAAGGCACAGAGATCTGGACGCGTCCATAAGAATGTGTTTACGGGCAAGTGGAGAACCGAACCGAAGACCGAGTACTTGGCCTAGCACGGATCTCACACCCATCCGCATTGGCGAAGACACCGTCGAGCGCACGGATCGATGTTATTATTTGGGATCTGTCCTCCACGCGTCCGGTCACATCGATTGCGACGTCAGGGCACGTATTTCTGTGGCTTGGGCTAAATGGCGTGAGATGACTGGGTGGCCCAACAATGCCGGTTAATCTGAAAGGACAGGTTTATAAATCTATCATTAGACCTGTCCTTTTATTTGGCAGTGAAGCATAGCCGGTGCTTGAGCGGAGCACAAGCAGGAGCTGCGTGTCACGGAGATGAATATAGTTAATAGATTCAGGCGTTATTTTGCGAAAGGACTTGTAGCATGTTATTCTTACGATTAACGTCTACAACGCCTGATGATGCCTCGTGTAGAGGCGAAACACGTGTCGCAGCGACGACCAGGCCAGTCGTGGCAGCGACGGTGGTGGTGGGAGCATGCGGATTCTGTTCCAGATGGCGGACGACCGCAGCAGCCGAGGCAGAGACTACCGGAGCAGCCATGGCAGCGTCGGCATGTTGCTCGTACTAACAGTAGTGGGTGGGTTCCGGCCGGCGCTAGGCCGCATGAACTAATTGATGGCGGAAGTACACAAAGCAGGTTAGATCAAATTGCATGAAGATGAATATGTTACTCTGGATGTGGACACGGAAGGATAGCGTAAAGAACTCCCGCTTTCGCGTTAACCTTCATGTTCGTGACGTAGCAGGCAAACTGCAAGAGCGTCGTCTAAGCTGGTCCAGCCATGTCTTACGAAAACCGGCAAATTACGTGGGGAACAAATGTCTGGCCATGCCACCTCTGCCGGGTTTCGATAGAAGGGGTAGGTTTAAAAAGGCTAGTTTAACGTCGTAAGGGATGCGTGCCAATAGTCTCACAGTAAGGGATACCATAGACTGCGCAAAGTGGAGAAGTAAAAGTTGGAAAGCGGACCCCGAGCTCCGAAGCGAGAGCTTGGGACACGACAGGGATTAACGCTCAGATGATGATGGACTTTGAACGAGCTCGGTGGCACAGAAGCAAAATGCGCTATTGCGTTATTTTGACACCAACGCTCGTGGGTTCGATTCCCACACAAGCAAACATTCGTATACATGAACATGTCTGTTTGTTTTGACCTGGGTGTTTTTAAGAGAGGTGCATTAAAGCATCCCATCTGGGGAAGTACCTCCACCTCACAGAAAACCGCAGCTAAATAACAACTCCCTGGAGTGTTGTGTTCCTGCGTGTGAGTGAGGTCACCAGAAAGCTCCTAAGGAGTTGCTGTGCTAGCAGCAGAGGTGGAATCGCGCGAGTAATACTGAATGATGGGCCGTATGCTTGTATGCCACCCGACGCTGTGTATTAAAAAACGAGCAATACTCATGTATATACTATATATATATTAAGAAATGAAAAAACGCCGAGCGTAGCCCAGTTGCTCAGGTACTGATACTGACTTGAAATAGTGTAATAAATTATAAATCCCATACATATACCTCACTTACCATTAGAAAATATACACTAAAAACCAATTCGTAAAGTTATTGTGGGCTGTGTATAACTTTGTACATTGGTTATAGTGGTTTTATCCCCTTCGTCACGTACTACCATATCTCATAGCAATGAGTTGTCATATACGCCGGGAATGACTTCTGCAATTTGTATTGTGGTCTGTTCATTAAACCCGATTCGTGGGTAGAATGATAAAATGAAGAATTTTGCGTTTTACACTATGCGACGCAGTACGTACCTCAGACTTTTTCACTTAATATTATCATCGACAAACTTAATATCACATCTTATATCTTACTGTTGGAATGCAAGTATATAACCATATTTATATATTTGACGAGCTCGGTGGCGCAGTGGTGAAACGCGTTGTTACACTACTTTCACACCAACGCTCGTGGGTTCGATTCCCACACAGTACAAACATTTGTGTGCATGAATATGTCTGTTTGTCTTGGTCTGGGTATTTTCTATGTATGATAAGTATGTATTTACAAAAAAAAATGTATTTACGTATGTTTATCAGTTGTCTAGTACCCATAACACAAGCTTCGCTTACTTTGGGGTTAGATGGCGCTGTGTAATTTGTCTGACAATATTTATTTATTTATTTATATCTATATAAATTATAAAATCGAAATACCATCCTGTATTTTGTAGTGGTAGTGAATATGGTTATTAGTAAAAATCAAGTCATTCTACTGCTTCTTGAATCGGAAATTCTGCGATATGTTAATTTTTTTAAATTTGAGAAAAAGCCTTTGACAAATACAAAAAAGTTTCTTAACATTACCCGTTACATATTTCATCTAACTTTTACAGAACATTATTTATTTTTCCTTTTTTCCTTGGATAAAATCCGTCCCTAATTATCAAGTAACAGAACTTTAGAAAAAATATTCAAAATAATAACAAAATATTTATATAGCTTACAATAAAATATTATTATATTTTATTATTATTCAGTGCCATCACCGACAAATAATTTATTATATATTTCTTCTGTTCCAGAAATTAGTTTACATAAGACTTAATGTATTTTTTAGATATTAACAACATTCTTTCATCAATTCAGTTTTCATCAGGAAAGATCTACTAAGCAGCCTGTGACTAAATTAATTAATACTGTCATAACTCATCTCGTCAATGGAATAAGCTGCACAATAGCTTTAATGATTGAATCTGGCAAAGACGTTTGTTACTAGTAAATAGTAAAACGATGTTCAGAGGACTTTCATTTTAAAAATTGAAGCATTGCCGACCCTTAAAAACCTCTTCACGCCTTTCTTGAAGAACCCCGTGCTGTAGTCCCTTGGGAAAACCTTGGCTGGGAGTATTTGTACATAAAATAATATAAAAGTAATAAAGGAGGCATAATATAATTGATATACTCGTAGCTACAACAATGAATGATATGACATCACTTTATGTTCATAATAAAATAAATGTTGTAATTTGTCCGCCAATATTTATATCTTATGGCGCTTGGTACTCTCTTCCTATTCCGCAAGGGAACTGGCGTAACTAAAATACTTGTCTTGTCTTATATAATATGTATGCAATGCTAACATTATAATAATCATCTCTTGTATACGCCTAAGTAGTGTGGCAAGTTGTGGCAAATTTTATACAATTACAAAAAAATAATATTCTTACTTTTTTTTAATGGGACAGGCCTACCACTCATACCCACCACTGTGTCTCATGTGTAGCCAGAATTAACAGCGGCGACCACAAAAATGGCAATGAACAGAGAAGTCCATTGCCGTCCCGGGGGTTAAACTACAGCTGCCTTGGAACTCACAACGAATTTAATCAGAAGAAATTTGTAGGAGTAGGAAGTTTTGGAATTGACTTCCCCTCTTGGCAAAGTGAGAGACAGCAATATGACAAATAAGGCATTTAAAACCTCAAAGAGATGGCTAGTCAAGTGAAGCTCAACTGCCGTGCACCACGGATTATCAAATATCTAACACTATTACCTAAACTGTGAGTTGTTACCTAACACATCGATTCCAATAATATAGATTGCAGAACCGCCTAATCGTATTCTTACTGCTCAACTTGACTTAGACATTTATAATATATAAATAATCTGAAGAAGATGACTACAGTGTAATTGCCATTGAGCGACATTTTAGAACCAAAACTGTGAACGTGAATATATTTTTAATTTTTGATTAATTTAAAGAAATGGGTGACCCTTAGATTTTCATCTACTGATTCTGTAAGACTTCATTTTTTAGTACTGTTTATTGAATACTGCTTTATGGTAACTATCATGATGCTTGGGTTACCGAGAGTAAACCTATGGTTTAGACTCATTTTTTTTTTAAAAAGCAGACAGACAGTGGAAATATAGAGAGAGAGGGATATATCAAAATGATACTGTAGTGTTTCTTTTTACCTTTCGTGGTAAGTTACCCTAAAATTAATTAAATTTAATAATAAAAATTTTACCCGAATGCAGTAAAACGTTACTCTTGATCCTAGATCAACAGGAAGTATACAGACAGAATGGCATACGGACGGAAAACAAAGTAATCTTTTAATACTTTCTTTGTACCCTCTCAGGTGGCTATGGATACCCTATGGATATTATAAATGTGAATGTCCGTTTGTTTGTTACGCTTTCACGCGAAAACTACTGAACTGATCATCATGAAACTTTGTACACATATTCTTGGAGATATAAGAAGTAAAATAGGATACTTTTTATTAAAAAAAATGTTTACCAATTCGAGCGAAGCCGCGGGTAAAAGCTAGTAATATTATAAATGTGAGTGCCCGTTTGTTGGTTACGCTTTCACGCGAAAACTACTCAACCGATCATCATGAAACTTTGTACACATATTCTTGGAGATATCAGAAGTAACATATGATACTTTTTATTAAAAAAAAATGCGAGCAAAGCCGCGGGTAAAAGCTAGTTTAGTTTAGTCATAATTTTGAGTAATTTTGGGCTGGCTACTATTGTATATATTACAGGCTTATTAATATATATATTACAGGCTATAGTAACTCGTAACGTTTGGATAAAGTATACATACTTTTATGGTATATCTGTGACGAAACATATACGATCGATTCATATTGTACAAATATCGCATATTGTAGACATAAGGAGAATAAAGTATGATAAATAGTGACTTCTAAATAAAACATTACATGAAAGTGAAGGGAAAAATACCGGTTTTAATTTTTTAACCGACTTCAAAAAGGAGCATGTTCCTAATTCGGTTGTATTTTTTTTTATGGATTACCTAGGATCTCCGTAAACACCTTTCTTAGATTAGGTTACATGTCTTTTTTAAATAAAATTCTTTGAACGTACGTGTTTTCCTTCACCTCCGAGCAAGTGACCATTATAAATATATACATAAATTTGACAACCCGAATTTAATGCATGCGCCCGCCAAGATTCGAACCAGCGACCATCGGTTAATAGGCAATAAGAGAGGTAAGGCGTATCAAAGCAGCCCGTCTGGGGAAGTACCTTCACCTCACAGAAAACCGCAGTCAAATAACAACTCCCTAGAGGGTTGTTGCGTTCCTGCGAGTGAGTGAGGTCACCAGTAAGCTCCCAAGGAGTTACTGTGTAAGCAGCAGAGGAGGCAGAGTGATACTTAACCCTTCGAAACCCGGGTGGAAAACGTATATAACGGGTTCTGACTGCTCAATACATCGCAAGCGTTTATAGGCAACGGTACCCGCTTTACATCAAGTGGGTCGTATGCTTGTATGCCTCCCGACGTAGTATACAAAAAAAGGCTGGTCCTATATAACTGGATTATCACTGCTCTACGTAATTTAATCATTAATAATAATATATCAAGAACGTACAAGAAAAATGTTATATGTAATCGTTATTTAATCAAATTATCCGTAACATATGTTTTTAAAAATATATAAACGTACTATAAGATTAGACATCCTAACTAAAATCGTGCCATGTAAAGATCTCATTCTGTCCTATTTATTAACCGGTTAGATGATTGCGTGACTTACTTCCCAGTGCAATTTCTATAAAATATTATGTACTAGAACCTCTTGAATTGATTAATTTAATTATAAGTGAAAGATTTCCAAACTTAGAGAGCTCGTTGATTTGGTAGAGATATCTGTTAAAATTATTAGTTTTGACTACTGCATACTTCGGAGTTGGTTAGTTTATGAGCAGTTTCAAAACAGTGGCTTTGCCAATTTGCAGTGCTTTAGTGCAAATATCCCTTAAATTCGAGAAACTTGATTTGGATAAGTATTTTCGTCTCTCCTGTTCGACAAGTTAGCGTTTCATTATCTGAACAACAGAATTGATAATGAAAATGCTTTCCTAATGATCGCTTTTCCCTTCCTAAGAAATATTCTGCGTAGCAATACTGCGTTCTGCGATTAAAGATCACAACTGTATTGTGTTTATTTTTTAGATTTTAATGGAAATGTGTACAGAATCATTAATAGACTCGATAACAACTTCTGTCTTTGCCTGTCTATCAACGAGCCCAGCTAAATTGGTAAAAAAAATCTTTACGTACTCATAATTTGGTACATTTATAAGAAAGTTTATTCTGGAATGTTCTCTAACTTGAACGTGAAAGGAAGCAAGTATAATTGAATTAATAAAAAATATTTTCTCCTCGTAAAAGAGGGAAATTCTAAAAATTATGGGGTATGTTTTAGTAAATAAAATGTTTAAAATTGTACGTACTGTTGAATCTACTGATAAATACCATAAAAGCTCGTACAGGCGGTTTTTACACATTACGAAATAAATTTCAAAATTATGGATTATATTGTGTGACTCTACTATTAAGTTATAATGGTGAGTGTTTATTTATACGACACCGACATCTAAAATCGACACTATGGATTTGGCTGGCAAATGTATCTCAAATTTTATTCGTGACTATATTCAAGATAATTATTCTAATACTGATAAATCTACAAGACATGTTTTGTATTAGCACAGATAAAATATATACGGTGGTAAATTATATTTATTGATAACGTATTACATTATCGTTTTGTTTCACATTTTTTTAATAATAGTTATTTATGTGTTGTTACGCGAAAAAACAGGGTTTTCTCATATCTTGTTTTTCTTCCCATTCAATGCAAGTATTTTTTGTACATCTTTCATTGTTGTAGCTAGTGTTTGCAGTTTGAATGGTGATTTTGCTATTAATACCGCATCGTCTACATAAAGCAGACAGTTATTCACTGAGTCACCCATTGTCATTCCCCCATTCGTTTTTATTATTCTCTTAAGACAACCGTCCAGATACAGGATGAATAGCCAAGCTCACAGCACGCATCCCTGTCTGACAACAATATTGTCGTCAAACCGGGACTACAAACTACCGTTCATCCGTACGTATGCTGTATACTCGTCATTAGTGGATTGCACAGCACGAAGCAGCTCACCGTCAACCCCATATCCCGGCAAAATGTTTAAGAGATTCTTTCACATGAATGTATCAAATGCTTTTTTAATATTCACAAAACCGCAGAAAACAATATCTATAACTAGATACTTTTCTACCATTTTGTTGAGTGAGTTACTAATCATACATTTATCTAAAATATTCACTCCACCATTCTAAGACTTACCGAGTGTTACAAGAATGCCATCAGCTTTACACTTTAGCTTGTCCATTCTGGATGCTTACCTCTCGCCAAAAGTGTATGGTATTCGCCTCGAAGTTCTTCGTCAGCCTCTCTTCCTTAATCAAACTATTTTTTTCACGCACAATTTTCACTAAGCCTTTGGTTTTATTCTTGCATCGATGGTATATTTCTTACTTCTTGTTTTTAATAATAAAGTTCTAGTGCAAAGATGATATATAATCCAGTCACGCTTTCCTCTTCCACGGAGGATACAATCCCCAAATCCCACCTGGCATCACCTATCATTGTTCTACGTCTCTTTGCGCATCCACATACTTCTTTCGCACTATTCACTTTCTTTCAGAACTTTTCAACATTCGTCTACATCTGAGTTACGTTCGCAAAACTGACTAGATCTACTAACATATCATTTACACTTTCATCTTCCAATTTTTACTACTTATTCTTTCATGATCCCCGAAAGGAATACGCCAGTGTTTCCACTTCTTGAACAGGCCTACAATCCGGCTTACTAACATGCAGTGTCCGTTTCAAGAGTGGGACCTCTAAAGCCTCTGAGGATCCATTAACATCAATTCATCTATCAAAATTAAATCAATCACACTTTTCTGTTCTCATGTATAAGTGTGAATATCCTATTGATAGAATAACGTGTCCGACACAAGGAGGTTTCATTTCATATATATATATACGTGTAAAAGTAACTTAGCTTTATCGTTTACTTTCTTATCTCTGTATGAATAGCACAGCCTCTTAACTGCTTCGCTTGGTCCCAACCCATTCATTCAGAGCTCCACATGTAATTATCCTTTTATCCCTTCACCTAAATCCAGAATATCTCTTACGATATCCCATAAACTTCCCGCGCTCCAGGGGAACTGGGCAAGGTCACGAGAGTATATATTGCAACCAAAACAAACTCTTCCCTTTCACTTCATCTCTGACATATATAAAGCATCTATGCAACTCTCATTTATTCTATCTATCAGATATATCGGATCGGAGCATGTCGGGGACGGAGCGTCATAGTAGGTTAAGAGAGGTAGGGCGCATCAAAGCAGCCCGTCTGGGGAAGTACCTCCACCTCACAGAAAACCGCAGCCAAATAACAACTCCCTAGAGGATTTTTGTGTTTCTGCGTGTGACTGAGATTACCAGTAAGCTCCTAAGGAGTTGCTGTGGCATCGCGCGAGTGATACTTATTGTATTGTAACCACAGGTTTGATGGATTCGCAGCATCGCGGCCTGCACTCTTCTAGTACCGACGGAAATGAAAATAAAATGAAATGAATATTCGTTTCATATTAAATGGTTTTTAGCGTTATCCCGTTTCCTTAATCAATTAGGATTGGCGGGGTCCGCTACTTAAATCTAAGCATTTGCCGTAGATACTAATTTTCACATGGAACGACTGCCACATCACACCACAACCCAGATAGAAAATCAGACCTTCATTAGGTTAGGTTTTTTTTTTTCTTATTCGTACACCCCTGCCGTGGGTAAGGCTCTTTTAATAACATTACATATTTATTTGTCACATTCACATACACTAAAACACATTCATACGTCATACTCTCGCATTCCTCAGTGTATTCTTTCATGCATCATCTTACAGTTTGATTACCTAAATTTTTTAATTTTGCCCATTTTTGAACGCCGCCGCCCATACTGCATCGGTCCATCCACGGGCGACAGAGAGCTTCACAGCTCCACCTAGCCACCGCGATCCCATCTGCTATACCTACAGAGTATAGCCGAGGTATACAGCATTAGTCCTAGGTGGAGCCGCTCTGCTTGTTACGGTCAATGACAACCATGGCATTAGGTTAGGTTACACGGTGTTTCGAAATGTAATTTCTTGGACGTGCGGGTTTCCTCACGATGTTTTCCTTCACCGCCGAGCGAGTGATAATTACAAATACATACATAAATCTGAAAACACGAATTTAGTGGTAAACGCCAGGATTCGATCGGGGACCAGTGGATCAACAGGTCAGTTCTTTCTCCCTGAACTCTGCTCATACTAAGTATATTCTACTATAGCTCCATTGACAATTAATTCGCTGATAACATGAACACGTGGACCTAACCCATTGAGAACTGATTATGCTTTGGCACTCAATGATACATCTGTAGGTCAGAAAGCGAGATAGAACACGTAGGTGTAAATGGCTAATTTAAGAATTAACACCGAACTGTTTCGAGCGTGTTCATGCATGCGATGCTTCAGTGCGGTCCGACAGAAGTAAGTGACGATTACGGATATCGATAAATCTTATAACAAATCATCCATAACCTACATATATTCTTATAGATAATATACACAACAATAGTATTAATAACACGTCGTAATATAAGTAATAATTCCTATGCGTATTTCAACTGACATAAATTAAAAATATCAACAGTCTTTATTCTATGATTACGGATAACTGTAAAACAAAATTATATAAGATAAAAATAAATATAAAAAGAACATGCAGCTCTTATTGGCTAGTTTACGGATCAACATCGTGTCACGGCTTCGGCTTATTGGTTAAAACATTCTCTCATTGGTCAGTAGACTCGAATCAATGGGATATTTTGGCAATTCAAGTGATTTACGTTCATAATGTAAACATTCAGATAGACACATATGACTGTGTTTCGAAGTTTCATTGATTTTCTTAAGCATTAGAAACAAATACGTACTAAATATCCATTTAAATGCATTCTAGAACAAGACAAGACAACAGACAAGATTCTTATATAACAATATAATCAATAATAAAAACGAATGCATATCACGTAAAACATTATGTTATTAATAACATGGATAGTATTATTGAGTAAGTTTGGTAGAAAAACAAACGGGGCATGAAGGGAAAATACAATAAATACTTATTTAATCTATAATAATCGCATGTGCACCCATTGAATACTTACTTTTTCCGGGCTTTTGATTCCAGATTATTGGTTCTATAAAATTGAATCTGAAAATACAATTCACTGAAAATTCATTTGTAACAATATTCCTAAAGAGATTTTAAATATTTCTATTTATGTAACATCTCTAAAAAATTTGAATAAAAATATTTTAAGTGAAATTTGGTATCTTTCTTAGAACACGAAGAAAATGTTAGAAATATTGACCTTCCTCAAACGTAGGATCGAAACGAGAACAATTTTTATACGGGTATTTTGTCGTTTTGCCTGACGCTAGATTATTTATACAATAAAACACAGGACATGTTTGAATTTTATTAAGTGTCAGTTCAGTTCAACAAGGTTACTCGTAAAAATTAAATCAAATTTAATGCTGAGTGTTAGTTAGTAATCGCGATTATAATTACTTAGTCTGGCCATAAATACTGTTACAATTAAAAATAAACAAAATGTTACATTTGAATTTGGAATATGTCATTTTTATATGATTGTTCATTGTGTTTTCCATTTTGGCGCCAATACATTGTACAATATTTTGCGATATTAAAATGGAGTGGGGTAAAGTAAGTAAGGGGGATAAAGAGAACCGAGTCGCTGTGATTGCATTACACAAAGTAGGTATAGAGCCAAATGCAATTTTTAAAACTCTCCATACGTTAGTAAAATGTTTGTGAACCGGGTTGTTAATAGGTACAATGAGACCTCCTCTGTTTGTGACAGAAAAAGATCTGGCCGTCCACGTAGTGTTCGTACGAAAAAGGTGGTCAAAGCAGTAAACGAAAGAATTCGAAGAAATCCTGTCCGAAAGCAAAAGATTTTATCTCGGGAAATGAAGATAGCACCTAGAACCATGTCGCGTATTTTAAAAGATGACTTAGGACTTGCAGCCTATAAGAGACGTACTGGTCATTTCTTAACTGATAATTTTAAAAAGACTAAGAGTGGTAACTACTGAAGCGGTACGCAAAGGTAGGTCACAGAAAAAAATTGTTTACGGATGAGAAAATTTTTACAATTGAGCAACATTTTAACAAACAAAATGACCGTATTTTTGCTCAATGCTCTGAGTAAGCTTTCCAATTAGTCGTCAGAGTGCAACGTGGGCACTATCCGACTTCAGTGATGGTTTGGTGGGGTATTAGCTATGAAGGAGTGACTGAGCCTTACTTTTGTGAAAAAGGTATCAAAACATCGGCACAAGTGTATCAAGATACCATTCTTGAGAAGCTAGTGAAGCCCCTTAACAACACCATGTTCAATAACCAAGAATGGTCCTTCCAGCAAGACTCGGCGCCAGGTCATAAAGCTCGGTGTACGCAGTCTTGGTTGGAAACGAACGTTTCGGACTTCATCAGAGCTGAAGACTGGGCGTCGTCTAGTCCCGATCTTAATCCGCTGGATTATGATTTATGGTCAGTTTTTAGAGAGTACGGCTTGCTCTAAACGCCATGATAATTTGGAGTCCCTAAAACAATCCGTACGATTGGTAGTGAATAATTTTCCCATGGAAAGAGTGCGTGCTTCTATATATGATAACTGGCCTCAACGTTTAAAGGACTGTATGGCAGCCAATGGAGACCACTTCGAAGAAGCTTTTTATATTTTAAATTGTTTTATATTTTGAATTAAACAATTTTTAACGGAAGTATCGCGTGTTTTATTTATTTCGTTGAACCTGACGTTTCGAACGCTTTGCAGCGTTGTTGCAGGAAGCTTCCTGCGACCACGGACGCTGCAAAGCGTTACTTCCGTTAAAACGCGCGATACACGCGATACTTCCGTTAAAAATTGTTTAATTCAATGTGTAACAATCGCGAAAACCTAAGACAATACTATGTTTTATATTTATGTATTAAAGTAACACTGTAAAAGTAATAAATGTTATTTGCAATAGAAATTTTTTTTTCTTTGTTTCAGTATTTATGGCTAGACTAGGTATATTAGATTATATCTCATCGTTTAAAATAACGTAATAGTAACATTAGCAAAAATAGAACGATGGGTTTCCAAATTCGAATTTGACTGAAATCAAAAACTGTCATAAAAAATAAACCATTCTCTCGCCGTCTCCGATTTTTTCCGAAAGTATCATAATGAAAAAATAAATCTATGTTACTTATCAATACCCATATATCGACTAGATAAGCACTGCGTGATATGTCCATCAATCTACTAATATCTTACACCAAGTGTCTTAACGAGTACGCGAAAAGAACCAAGCGCCACATGACGTACGCACAAACAGTAAGTAAGATGCAGGGATTTTTTTATACAACGTCGGATGCCATAAAAGCGTACGGTCCACCTGATGTAAAGCAGTTACCGTATTAACGCTTGTAATATATTACGATGCATCTGTTGCTTGCACAACAACTGCTTAGGAGCTTACTGGTACTTACTGGTGACCTCACTCACACGCAGGAACACAACAGCCCTCTTGGGAGTTGTTATTTGGCTGCGGTTTCCTGTGAGGTAGAGGTACTACCCCAGGAGGGTTGTTTTGATACGCCCTATTTTCTTAAAAACGGATGGATCCCTGAAGGAAATACTATAGAGAACCGATGAGACCGATATAACGTAGTAACTCAATTCACCTCTACAGGTCGGGAGGTGTCAACAATTGCATTCGCGGATCAACATCATGGACACTTATCGGCTCATTGGTTAAAATATTCTCCCATTGGTCAATAGGCTGGAACCGTTGAGATATTTAGGCGCTAAAACACAACATTTTTGAAGAAAGAGGTTTATTGTTTTCAGTACTAGCAAGATTTCCGCGCTTTGTAAACACGTTTTCTGATATAACCCTGTGACAAAACACGTCTAACCTCAATAAATAATAATAATATTATAAAACAACAAAATATCAAAATGTTTTTTTTTTGAAACAACAGTATGAATTTTAAGTTTAAAAATGATAATTGCATCATTACCTTGTATGAAGAAATTTGATTGGTATTGAATATATATCAGCCTATGGATTCATTGTAACACTGAGGACGGTTTCTAAGGTTATGTAAAAGTGTGTAACTCTATTTAAATAAATTGAACATCTAACATATCTACATCTATAAATGAGATACATACATATAGAGACCAATTTAGTCGTAAGTACTGGCCTTTATCGGTTCCTGTATCCTATCATTTTCGATTCCTTTCATTTTCGCGTAGTATATCGACTTCGAAATTATTTCCCACTATGTTATTTGTACATGTCCAAATAAACGACGCATTGTACCTATTCTCCTTTTCCCGCGGACTATCTATCTTACACTCTGCTTCTCTTTTTAATTAAATAAATTTATGTCTTAGCTAGTAAAAGGGACACCGTCGTATTGTCAACAGCGACTTAATCAAATCAAATTTTGTTTTTGCTGTGCGATCGTATATGCAACACGTATCAAGTGCATCTTTTTTTTTTTTTTTTTTTTTTTTTTTTTTTTTTTTTTTTTACCTGACTATGTAGTTAGCCCCGAGTGGGCTGTCACTACGTCACCGGACTAGGCCTCAAGTGCATCCCTAATCGTGATTAAACTTAGTGACTAGTGATTTAGATATTCATTTTATTTTCACGACCACCTCTTCCAAACTAAAATTCAACGTCTGAAATTCTGAGCTGTTCTCGAGGAGAAACTGCTAATGCAGACATATGTATTTGTGAGCGCCGCTGCTGCCACCTCCCCGCGGCGCTTAATCGCCTAGTTTGCATTTGCATCGAATAATGAACAAAGAGCCTTAGCTTCCGCAAGTTGGTCTATAATAAAGATACATTTATGAGCCCGTTTCTATACTTTATATCAAATCAGCTTTATTTACGAATAGCGCTGAGAGTTAAATACTGTCAAGGCATTTTCGTTGTATGACTGTTTCGTGAAACTTAGCATTTCTTAGCATTCATTCTGCGTGCCCGACCCCATTGGTTCGATATTATGCTCTATTGAACATGCTCTTCATATTTTAACATCAACACTCTCATTCAAACTAACTCTGATTCTCACATCATCATTGCAAAGGTGGTCTACAAGCGCTGCGCTACAAATTGTGTACAACGCTCGCGTTTAGTCTACTTTCATGCTCTCTCTGCCTTAACCAGCTCTCAGTCTTGTATGTGGGCAATTTAATATAATGAACTGTATGTTCTGTCTCAAGCTCTTACTACCAGGAAGTTTTGCCAATGTTTCATTCCCACAGTTCCAAACACTCACTCGTCTTTCCACATTGGTGGTGAATCTTTAATACCTGCTGAAAGCGCATACGAGATATATAATTTCATTCGTTTGGTCCAATACTATGTCAACAACCGCATCTTTCACACATTACATACATACATTTTTGGATCTTATTCTCTGCAGGCAACTTTCAGGGTACATAATGAACAGCAAAGCAAACAGCTTGCAACCCTGTTTGACACCAATTTTTACGTCAGTCAGTGAGTCAATCAATTTTTTTAATACAACATTGGGAGGCGTACAAGCATTCAGCCCACTTGATATAAAATTAATACCGTAACCTGCAGTATATTAAATATCGCTCCCGCGATGCTATCTCTGCGTCTAACACAGCAACTCTTTAGGAGCCTACTGGTAAACTCACTCACTTGCACGAACCCAACAACCCTATAGCAGTGCTGAGCAATTTAACCTTTCCTCCTTTTTAATAAAAGCTTTGTCCATTTGAGGAAAATACAGTATATAGTCTTTATCAGCAGCCAACATGTCCCGGTGCACTTGAAGTAAGTGAAAAAAAGGCGTGCATTTTCTACTAGTGATTTTTTTTTATATTTTTAGGGTTTCGTACCTCAAAAGGAAAAACATAACCCTTATAGGATCACTTTATTGTCCGTTTTTTACTTACAATTTTACCGTGTGTTATTTATTTACAATTATCTGTTTATTGTATGAATTCAGTTGTACTTTTGTAGTCGAAATTTGTTCCTATCCTAATGTAAGTACTTTGTTTTGTTGTTCCTAATCCTATATCATTAATACGAAACTGATATCTTTGTTTGCTAGCTCACGAAATTGGTCGTAATGCCATCAAAGCCCCGAGTGCTAGTTACATTACAGTGCACCGAGTAAGTAACTTTAGTTACTGCTGTACGTTAGTTACTGCTCGCATTCACGAATTTATGTCGATTTTATATGAAAATCAGAGGTATCAAAACGTTCCAGGTACAGGTACAGGCGTGGCTCAATTTCCATACAAATTTTCGACGTGAAAGCAGTAGTTATGTATTTTTGTAATACTCGTAAAGACCTTCTTGTAACCGGAGAGCTACTGTACCATCCGAGTAACGGTTTTCCTGCATGTCTAGAATGTTTTTGAGTAATGTGTCGTAGTATATGAAGTACAATAACCGCTACCTGGCAGGCCCAGAAATTATATTTCAAAAAACGTGTGACATTTTTCGAAATATAATTTCTTGGATGTGCGGGTTTCTTCACGATGTTTTCCTTTACCGTCGAGCTACTGGTAATTACTAGTATGTATATAAATCCGAAAACACGAATTTAGTGGTACACGCTCTTTATCTATAGTATAATTTCTCATGCAAGTACATTTTGTGTTTTATGAGAAATAAAGAATCTTTAAACTGAAATACTGCAAGCGATTTTAGTCTACGGTAACCACTACAACCAGGGAAGCTGTGGACTTATTTGCCTTTGTTTAAATGACAAATGTTTATTTTATACACAAATATATATGCTTACGGCCCAGCTCATGTAAAGATTACTATAGCGCGTTCTCACCCCTGCTATTAATACAGCGACTCCTTACGAGCTTACTGGAACTCCACTCGTAGGAACACAATAACCCTCCAGAGGGTAGTTATTTAGCTGCGGGTTCCTAGAGGTTTCTCCAGTCCTACCATTCTTAGAGAAATATATTACTTGACGCTTTATATGTTAATTGGTTTACAGGATCCAAACTCTACTTAATTATATTGTTAATGTATATTAGCAGAATAGTGTATCCATATTTATCTCCAAGATCTTCTAATCTTATTCTTTACAAATAAATGATTTGATTTGATTCATGTTTTTCAAAGGTTATTCGAACTGCACTTTTCCAAGGCGAGGCTGTCTGTATCGCAACTGAAGTGAACAAGAATCCCCTCGCTGCGGAAGAGTTGCTAGAACTGGCTGCTGATGTCGCTCTCGATGGGGCATCGTTGGTTCCTGTGACCACCGACACAGGAGACGTCGTCGCTGTAGCATTCAACAAAATTCAAGTAAATTCCTACAAATATATTGCTCTTCGAACCGCCAATCACTTGCCGAAAATGTATATTTTCTTGACTTAGGCACAGTAGACACAGGTATCTACTGTGCCTAAATAGTAGGTTAATTGGTACACTCAGATCTTTGTTGAGATAATCACTTGGCAGATATTATTTCTTTATTTTCATTTAAATACCAACACTGGCGTTAGAATCGTCAATTTTCGAGATACCGGTCAGCGACAGACGCTCTACACGAACGTAAAATGGTCACGTTGTACGTTCTTTGAATTGTAAGACATTTTGATAGACTAGCCATATCTGATCTGACAACACACTTCACTTAAAGTGCTTCTTAACCAATGAGACAAGATTGGCAAAAAGTAAATTCTCTTCTCGTGCATCTGTAGTGAAAATTAGTTGGATTGGTGAGGATTTGCGAGGCAAGAATTGTTACAATTACTGGTGTATGATTACCATATTCTATATATATACCATATTCTTGCTCAGTTATAATATCTCATATAATAGTCAGCAAAAGCTTACACCAATAATACTTTCTCGTAATGGCTTGAACGTGCAAGCTATCGCGGGCCAATACGATATTATTTATTTATTTATTATTTACATACAATATTGAGCCTTACAGATAAATCCAATGCGCTCAACATTGTTCAAAAATTGGCATTATCATTATTAGGTAGGTACACATAAATTCAATTATATATTAAATATACTCAATTATAATTAAAATACATTCGCGTATATTTCGTACTACCTAAAACTCGGCATATTCTACAGCCGTTCTGTGAAACTGTACTTTAGTACAACTGAACAAGTCGACCGCTGGGTATTTTAATGCCAATGCATTAAGCACACGCAACGCTCGATTGATCGGAGGCTGCTGCAGTTGTTCTGGTGGTCTGGAGCGCGAATAATTTGTGATATTGCGCCCGATTGTAATCTGGTACATACAGGAATAGCATTTCCAACACCGCCGGATCATGCAAGTATCCCCTAAGCAGACTGAATACATACTCCATCATTGAGACCGTACGTCTCAATTCCAGAGCATTGTACCCAGTCATACCTAATAAAAATTGCAACATTTTTGAACTTTTCTTCAAAGTTATCCTGCTGTTAATACCACATTTTATACAATAAAATATTTGATATATAGCGAATAGCGATTCTTCGACATTAGACGATCCGATAATAGATTCTTTTAGGCGAGCAAGGTTAACACTTTTGCAATTTTATATCTTACATCGGACTGACTAATAGTTGTCATAAGAATAGTTGTTTGTAGTCAATTTGACATGGTAAACTACTAATACAAGCATGCGACGAATGCCTTTATACAGGTAAAATGTGCTTTGTAAACAATGTTTTACGGCATAGCATACATATACAACATGTACATTGACAATATTAACCCATTTTAGTATTAGTACTATTCTGTATTATGAGGTCAATCCAAAAAACAATACTCACTAGAAATTTCTCTTTGCCCACAACATAAAGGACTTGAAGTGAAGATATAGCTAGCTAAATTCGAAGATTCTGTTTATATTCTTCTCTAAATTGTATCTAAGCACAGATTCGTAACCTGAACTACATTAATAGGCCAGTTTCTCTCATTCTACTAATTGTTCAAAAACTTCTTTTTTTCCCATATACTGATATACTCGTAAGTAAAAATGAAAAAGCGCTTCAGGAAATATTACATTTCCGAATTTCGAACGAATAATGTAGTTATATAAACCGGGTCAACATTATTAAGTCAATAACCTAATTACATTACGAACTGCACCACATTGTTGTCTATTAATTATACAAGTACTTTAGTCGCTCGCAGTAAGTTCTATATAGCTCCTTACAATCAGCTCGATAGTCTGATAGTTGTAATTGCGACGTCCAACTTCGCACAAATTGGTCCTTGCTAATTTATTCAGAATCGGCGCGGATTGCGAACTGTCGCTGCAATTATTCCATTAATCGAATGTTGTACTGTAGAATCTATTTAAGACGTTATCACTGTTAAATAAATATATTCTAAAGATGAATATGGCACTGAGATGGTATATTACACCTTTTCCATTTAATTGTTCTTAAAAATGCAAAGCAAGTCTATTTGTGTTCATTATATTTGAATAGCAGAAATTAAAATAACGTAATGTACCTCAGTAGCTAATTCTTCCCATTTGCGCTGGTATATATAAATTGAGAGTAAGGGCTATTTGGCGGATAATTCTTGTATAACGGAGACGAAATATCATTTTTTCGAAGTTCATGCTTTCTTTCGTGAAAGAAATTTCGGGAAATAATAATAGATAAAAGCTATTTTAAATACTAAATTATGAACAAATATACGTAGAAAAAACTGCCTTGCGTAATTAAGAAATAACTTACTTAGGTTAAAATAAAAAGAGTCATTTTTTTTGTCAGATTGTTAGTTTTAATTATCGCTCCGCAAGTGCGATTACAATAAGTGCCTTAAGTCAGGGTTATTTTTTTTATTTTTTTTTTGGACGAGACGAGACGAGAGAGAGTGGGACGAGAGACGCGGGCAGACCAATCCCTCCGCACTCGTTCACGAGTTGACGCAAAGGGCAGCCATCACCGTGTTCAACCATATTTTAGGGAACTCGATGACCCGCCCCCCAACGCCGCCGCCCGTCTAGACATTTTAGTGAGCACGACTGCTGGCATCTCTCATCTCTATATCTGCTTTAGTTACTTTTGTTTCTTCTGGAAAGGAAGGGAGATGGCATCCCGGAGCCTTGCCATGACGCTCTTCCCCTCTCTCAGTCTACTGGTTTGGGAGGAGGAGAAGGGACCGCTCTCTGGGTCTTCGGAGCTTTGGGTCAACTTTTTGATGACCTTCTCGTCTCTCGCCCTCATCGCCATCTTAAGGTTATAGTCCCTGATGTGTTCTGTTGTCGCGGTCTCGGCTCGCTGGATAAACCGAGATGTCGCGTCGTTATCGGTGCAGTCTGTGTGGTATACACAGCTGTCCGTGTGTCTAGAGACCGCGACAACGGCATGGGGGACACTTTGGAGGAGGTGGGATTTTTTGGAGGTTGTACGCACAATAATCACTGACTCGCACGTTAGTCCCTGTGCTTCATGTATGGTAAGGGTGCGGGAATGCGAATTTGCTCCATAGCCCTGGCTGATAAGGAGTGCTTTCTCAGCCTGGGTGTGGACAAGGTAAAGCGTGTTGTCCTGTTTCGGGATCCGCTCCCCTGTAAACTGCTTCAGCGATAGGGATTTAGTGCGAGCCTTGGCCAAGTATATGCCACTGTAGATTTTTCTAAGGGCATATGCTACGTCCTGTGGATTCCTGTACGTACAAAGGAGATTTTGGGAGATTGACGTCACAAGGTTGGGTCTGTTGTATAGGGTGGTGAACAGATTGTTCCTGTCGATGTAGGGAAGCTGGTTGTCGTCTCCGATCAGCAGGGCTTCACTGGCTCTGGCTAGTTGTATTGCCATAACTATGGATCCGAAATGGTTCATAAGGGCTTCGTCCACCATTAGGCGTGTACACGTTTCGCCCTTATGTTTTTTGGCTAGGTCGCCAAAACGCGTTTCCAGTTTTTCCCTGAGATCAGTGGCGGCCTCAGTTGTCGTTGTCACTATGATGTCTCCAGCCAGGTCGGCTTGTGACACCACCCACGTGGATTTCCCGCAGCCGGGGACTCCGTTAACCCACGTGATAGTGGGTCTCACCCAGTGCTCCGGGCTTACGCTTTTGAACAGATCTCCCGCTATGGCTTCTGCCATATCGAGGATCCTGTCGTCCAGCATTACCCTTTTGCACTTGGCTAGCACCACCACCGGGTCCTCGGACGGTGTTTTGAACGTGATTCTCCCTTCCTCGCTCTTCCCGTCCAGGGGTACAAAACCACTGGTTTCACTGTATGCTGCCATGTACGACCCCGACATGTTACCCAGTGTTAATAGGTTCCTGTCGCTGTCGTAGATCGCTGCCTCAGCTTCGCCTAATTTTATCTGTAGCAGTTCCTGCAAGTCGCGGTGATAATTCTGCAAGATGGAATTGCAGGTATCCATGTTGACTTTCTGCGTTGCTCTGGTGACTGCCACGAACTCGATGAAGGCGTTTACCATGTGGTCTTGCGGCTCCCGAGCCGGTCTGAGTTTGGGGGGATCACTTGTCCCATGTCTGCTCTTGTGCGGGGGCCAGTGGGAGGTTCCGATCCGTGGCTAGGAGGCATCTGTATGAACTTTTCGACCGCCGCTTCCATGGACAGGGCCTTTTCCACTTCTCCTTTTTTTCTTGTGGAAGGTTGGGCCACCGATTGGACACTGCTGTTGAGGGTCGCCAATATGGTGGAGAGTATGTAGCTGGGTTCCTTGCTCTTCTGTTCTGCCAGGCACCTTTCCTGCATCACCCGTTGTTGTAGGCGTTCCGACCCACTGACGTGGGGGTTAACAATCGGGTGGTCCCAGCAGTCCCTGGGAATCAGTTTGGGGCCTGGGTTCCGGGATTGGGCCTATGAACTTCAGCATTGCGCACATCTGTTCGAACTCGATGACTTCGTCCTCCGCGCAAGACAGTGCGATAGTTTTGTTGTTCTTTCGCACTATTCTGCACGTCACTCTTGAAAGTTCGTTGAACATCTTGCGCCGTATGGTGGTCTTGCGTGTGCTTCCGTTCAGTAGGGCTCCGAGCCCCGGCGAGATCGTGACCGTTTTCCCTGCCAAGGCATTGCAGAAGGCAATCCCTGCTCTCTCCTCGCTGTCGTCCATATATAAGGCTACTCCTCTCAGGTGCAGTCCTGGTCGTCCGTTTTCTCCGCAAGTTAGGGTGTCAAAGGATTTTTTGTCAGGTGCCGTGTCATGTGTGCTGTTTCGCCGCGTTGCGACTGATGCTACGTTCTCCATGTAGGCCAGGAGCTTTGAACGAGTACTAAAAAATCCAAGTACGGAACTGTCTCATAAGCAGTAAAATTGAAAGTGTTTTTGATCGCCTGTGTCTATCGATGTCCAAAGTGGATGACATAAATAGAGGCTCGCGAGCCATTAGCATATTATATTTTGGTCCTTAATCTCTCGCTGATATTTAAGGCACTGAATCATCTTTCATTTTCTTTGCGAGTTCAATTGATTGTGTGAGACATATATACAACAATATAGACAACATAATCTCGGTACACTCCGGGTGTACCGAGATTATGTTGTCTATATTCGCGTAATATTGCCAGAAATATTATTTTTAAAGTGCAGTCAATATTCAACCTTGACCGATATAATGAATTTTTAATTAATCACGATTGTTTTTGTATATCTGCCGATTCACATTTGAACAGCGTGGTGGAGTATGTTCGAACCATCTTGAATTATACCAACCAAGTGATAATTTTAAAGGAATTTTCAATTGGCGCGGGTAGTTTTTGGCGGCCAGTGACGGCCATTTTGTTTTGGTGACATCTGTCAAATCTTTTGTTTATTATTCAGTTACTTATACCCAAAGAATATAATACTCCCTGACGGGAGTATATGCTTATACCAAATCATAATGGCAAGTTACACGATTAAATTGCACGTTCAAATTATAAAACTTTATTATCAGAATGAGAAATCCTTAGGTATCTTACCTTTTTGTGTGGATTTTGGGCCGGCGACGTCATTGGTCCGTACTTTTTCGAAAACAACGCTGGTGAGGCGGTCACCGTCAACGGCGAGCGCTACAGAACAATGATAACCAACTTTTTATGATCCAAATTTAACCATATGGACCTAGACGACGGCGCTATGAGGTACACAGCGGAAGGGAAGTAGTAGGTATTAAAGGCTCTGTCGTCTTTAATACCTACTACTTCCCCGATATCACGATAAAACCTTTAATAATCCTATCACTTTAAACGAGAAGCTTCTTTATTTTTTTATACAACGTCGGGAGGCATACAAGCGTACGGTCCACCTTCACTTCGACGGCAACTCCGTAGAAGCTTATTGTTTGACTGGATAGTTTGTACCAAGATAATTGAAGACCATACGTACTTCTATATTTATTTTAGTAAGTGCATACTTATAAAATGTGGAAAATAGTCGAAATTTTTTATTACTCCCAACAAGACAAATAGTCCTGTTCGCATGCAAAAATATTTGTCTAATGTGGGAATCAAACCTGTAATCCATATTGCAAGCCACTCGACTTTTCGCTCAATGTTCTATGTTCTATGTCCGATGTCCAGTTAGTAAGGCATTTACGTCACTTACCGGAATTCATCTTCATTTCAATTAAGTAATCGCTTCTAAACTAATTCATAATATGTCGTTTATATTATTTAATTTCATTACATGCATTATCTTTTGATTTAGCTACATTGGTAGTAAACTATGGATCTAATTCCAAGGTCAGATAACATAACAAACTCGTTAGTACTTAGTTGTCGAGCGGCGCAGCCGCACGCTTGACGTTTTGTGACATTTCGTGTTGTGTGTAATATCTATATCTATTTACAATGAGTTATATAACTGATAATGGTACGTAAGTGACCTATTATGTGTAAGTAATACATGTTTCGGTATTTTTCTATGAGAGCTCTCATTGGTTGGTTTGCTTGAAGGAATAGGAAAAAGGGACTTTTTATGAGGAATAGCTACTTCTACTGGTTTTTAAAATGTTGTCGGGTATAACGTGATTGTTTCCCTTTTAATTAAATGGAACAGAATTTAAGTGGAAATATTTTATACATTTTCTAGTTATGTGTCCCATAAAGTCAAAGATGATTTGAACGTAAATAATTTTATTGTTTATTGGCCAATATATCATTTATTAAATGTATTATTTCAAATTGAGTTAGTGTATCGGTCTTACTGCATTGGGAACAAAGCCAAACTCACCTACATGTGGTATATCCTGCCGTTTAGCAAATAAAGTTGGCAAAGGAGAGAAAGGGCATAGCAACGAAGAATTCCGAAGAAAACCGACTGGAAATTACTTTAAGAATACCGAAACCAAATATTGCTATTCTGTATTGGATTGTTGTATTCTTGCAAGTGAGTAAGGTCTCCAAACAGTACCTGATACCATGCAATATTAAAAACTATTCCAAGAACCTATAGACAGCAAATAAATATGATTGTTTTGCAATTTACGGCATCCGTTTCGCATCGAGCGGGCCGTATGCTTGTTTTTCAATAAGTACATGTATAACGATTTTCTGTCCTAAATATTTTTAAATGCCTAGCATGTAGCATTATTGTCAATAATAGTAGGTTATCATATTGTGTTGTAGTTTCTGATAGACTGCGTACAAAACCAGGTGTCAACATAAAACATTTTATAGGAAAATCTAATAGATACACATAATATCAAAATAAATCTTCACCGCCGATGCCGCTCTGCCATGACAGTTCGGGCAAAGTTGTGTTGTACGTCTGCCTGCTTGGTGTCAATGACCGCTTCATCTTTGTATAACTAATATACAGCCATAACATATTTGGGTTCAGGTTCGGTGTGGGAGTTATTTTTTTTTTAAACGACGTCGGGAGCCATACAAGCATACGGCCCACCTGATGTAAAGCGATTACCGTAGCCTATGAGCGCTTGTAATACATTAAGTATCACTCGCGCGATGCCTCCTTTACTGCTAACATAGTATATCCTTAGGAGCTTACTGTACAATCTTCTTTCTGACGTTGTCCCGTTCCCTTTTTTTTATACTTCGTCGGAAGGCATACAAGCATACGGCCCACCTGATGTAAAGCGGTACCGTAGCTTATTAACGCTTACGATATATTAAGTATCACTCGCGCGATGACTCCTCTGCTGCTTACACAGCAACTCCTCGTGACCTCACTGACACGCGGGAACACAACAACCCTCTAGGGAGTTGTTATTTGGCCGCGGTTTTCTGTGAGGTGGAGGTATTATTATTATTATTAATTAATGTTAGTATTTATCAGCTAATTGTTGTCGTGTAGAAGACAACAATTAGCTGATAAATACTAACATTAACACAAGATAATATATCTTTTTTTTCTTTATTGGCTCAGCATAGTGGGTCCGCTTCGCCTGATGGTAAGCGAAAAGAGGAGCCCAAATTGCAGCGGTAACTGACAAAGGACTACAGTGTCCAGTCAGTTGTCGCAACTATGCTGGCGCGCAAGGTGCTTCTAACTAATGAGATCCAAAATCCGATTCAGCTCAACGATAAGACTCCCAAGCTTCTTACCGATTTTTGTTCGACCAGCACCAGGCCGTCCGAAATATCGCCCATGGACCGTACCTACTGTCATCTGCATAGCAATGAATATTACCAA
This sequence comes from Pyralis farinalis, assembly GCA_947507595.1. Taxonomy (NCBI): domain Eukaryota; kingdom Metazoa; phylum Arthropoda; class Insecta; order Lepidoptera; family Pyralidae; genus Pyralis; species Pyralis farinalis. The sequence goes on along the minus strand of OX382276.1, from coordinate 19,760,565 downwards.
GTAGCAGCATGTCATTGATATGAAGAAGAAAGAGGGTGGGCGACAGGACGGAGTGCTGTTGGATACCGGCATTCACTGACATGAACCGCGAAGCTCATCCATCTGCAAGGACGCGGATCTATTCATATATATCTATTCATAATATGCATTTTATCAGTACCGTATAGTGCTGTTTTTTTATTATTTTTCAATAAGACTGAGGTTCAACAAGCATACGGCCTGCCTGATAGCAAACAGTTTCCGTAGCATTGTGATCGTGATTGTTTTGAACACTCATGTCCATAGTAATATATAAAGCAGAAGTTTGTTTGTTTGTCGCTAATCTCTGAAACTACCAGTCGAATTCGAAAAAAATATTTTTGCCATTTTTAGCCTAATTCTTGAGGGTATATGCTATTCAACATCACTATACAACACTTAGAAGCATTATTGGTTATTTAATTTTGGTCTTCTGCAAGGTGGAGGTACTTCTCCAGAAGCATATTTAGAGCGAGAGATTTTGTTATGCTCTCATATACATGGACATGTGTTCCCTCCTTCCTACAATATGGGGTTCTTCAAACGAAGCGTGAAGAAGCATCTTGCGGGTCAGCATGGCATCGTGAACTGACAGGACACTGTGTAGCCTTTTGTCGGTTGCAGTTGCGATTTGGGCTCCTCTTTCGCTTACCATTAGGCATAGCGGAGCCAATATGCTGAAATTATATAAAAAAAATATATACTTTCGTGTTCTCTGTGCCATACAAAGTTCTCGCTTACATAAGTTACAGTTACCAATATTGGTGTCAGACAGTGATGTGTGTGGTCGGCTCGGCTATTCATTCTGTATCTGGACAGTTGTCTACAGAGAATAAGAAATATGAATATGAGAATGCGAATGGGTGACTCAGTGGCCAACTGCCTGTATTATGCAGACAGTACCACTGAGTATTAATAGCAGAATCACCATCCGAGCTGCAAACACTAGTCGCAATAATGAAAGCTGATTGTATGAAAACGGGGTACAATTTAATCCGAAGACCAACCAAGACCACAGTATTTGAAAGAGAGACAACCAGAATGAACACTAGGATTACGGTTGATGATGTAGTGTTGGAGCAAGTTAATGAGATTGTATATCTTAGAACGCTTTTATCAGTGATGGAAGGTACACCGCTAATATGGAGAGACGAGTGAGTGCAGCCATTGAATTGTTATGTACTAGTGTACTAGAACCGACATCGCGAACTAAATGTTTGCGCCATGCAACTAATTGCTGCACTACGTTGAACGAAACGCGTAAGCGCCATGAAAATTACGGTGCTTTTGACCTTTTGGTCGCGAGAAAAACACAAGGAGTATTTTTAACGAGAAGCGATTTAGTGCTGTATCTTCAAATCTTTGGGATAGACACCTAAGTTATTTCAGCGCTGCAGCGGACATTAGTTTTAATAATTAAGGAAACAGTTCGGATTTACGAGAGGTTGTTCAACTATAGACGCAGGGATTCATTTGCTTAAAAGTATATTCGCGGCATGGGAGGATTCGCAAGATGCCTTGGGAATTTTTTGTGATCTGTCTAAAGCGTTTGACTGCGTGCACCATGACACTCTTGTCAGAAAATTACACCACTACGGTATCAGGAACAAGGCTCTCGAACTTCTGTCTTCTTATCTGGGCAATAGGATACAGAAGGTCGATGTTAATGGTAAAAGATCTTCGGGGTCCCCTGTAGTTATGGGAGTCCCACAGGGGTCAATTCTGGGTCCATTCTTGTTTTTGGTGTATATAAATGACTTACCTTATTATGTAAGGGATAAACATGAGATTGTGTTGTTTGCGGATGATACCTCTTTGACATTCAAAATTAATAGACGGTTAGGTAATTATGACGAAGTTAACGATGCTCTCTCTAAAGTTATTCATTGGTTTAGTGTTAATAATCTGCTTTTAAATGATAAAAAGACTAAAGTAATTAAGTTCTCAACACCTAATGTAAGACAGGTGGCTACCAATGTACATGTTAATGGAGCTAATTTGGCCCCTGTGGAGACAACTGTGTTCTTGGGTATAACAATTGACTCCAGACTACAATGGGGCCCACAAATTGAAAAATTATCAGGAAAACTAAGTTCTGCAGCCTATGCAGTGAAAACTATTAGACGGCTCACTGATATTGATACGGCTAGAATAGTTTATTTCAGCTACTTTCATAGTATTATGTCATATGGAATTCTTCTCTGGGGTAACTCCGCGGACATTAACACCATCTTTTTATTGCAAAAGAGAGCCATAAGAGCTATCTACAAACTTGGTCCCCGGGAGAGCCTTAGAGAAAAATTCAAAGAAATAAATATTTTAACAGTCGCATCGCAATATATCTATGAAAATCTTTTGTATGTCCACAAAAACATAGACTCATTTTGTAAAAAGAGTGATACTCATAGCATAAATACTAGATATAAGCATAATCTTGTCTTACATGCAAGCCGTCTCCACAAAATAAGTAATTCTTTTATGGGGCAATGTATACGGTTCTATAACAAACTTCCCAGCAATATAAGAGAATTGTCAATTAACAAATTTAAAACTACTATTAAAGCCAAATTGTGTAGCAGGGCATATTATAAAGTATCTGACTATATTAATGATAAAAATGCCTGGGAGTGAGTCGATCCAATTATAATGTAATTAATAAAATATGTAAATTTGTTTGGATACCAAAAGAGGGATGCCTGAGTTTTTTGGCAGTATTTTTATCAGTGCTCACCTAGTCATAAACTGCACGGTAGGGAAAAAAATTGTGACGATTCCAAACAAATGTAGCCATTTTTACGGAATAAAAAGATTTTGACTTTGACTTTGACTTTAATTACCAAAATGGAGCAAAATTTTTACTTAGATTGCTCCTCTATCCTCTAGTATATAATAACTCAATGATCGCAGGGAACAGCGTGAATGGAGTGTTGGGTAAACTTCTAAGCAGCTGAAATCTAAGCCGCAAGACACATCTCGCTATACACAACGCGGTGCTAATCCCAACGCTAACTTATGGAAGTGAAAGCTGGGTGTAGCAGAGAAAGCATGAAAATATAATAAATGCGGTTGAGAGGACAGCATTGCGCAAAATTTTTGGCGTAACGCTTGCTGACTACGTTTGTAATGATTACGTAAGAAAGTTGGTCGAAAGAGAGTGTCGGTGTTAAGATAAGAAAACGTATGCTCCGTTGGTTCTGACATGTAGAAAGCATGCAGGATGAAAGAATGACGAAACAGATATACAATACTAAAGTAGAAGGATGTAGGAGCCGAGGATTACCAAGACTAACCTACCATGACCAAATTGGTCGTGTTTTATCAGAAGGTGCTGTCAGAAGTCCTAGGAACCGTCGAGCGTACATGAAAAGATCTATGAATGTTATAGAAGCGAGTGAAGTATGTAAGAACTGCGACTGTTTCTACTTGAATCTATAGTTCAGCTGTGAACAGTTTCGAGGAGATTGCTTTCAAGAAAAATTGTATGTTCTTTTTGTAGAACGTTGAGAGACAAACAGACAAATACATGCGGCCCATCTGATGTCATCATTGCGCACGACACGCATGCATTATGAAGAGTATTGCTCGCGCATTGCAACCAATTAAGGTCACGAATGGAAATAAAACATACTTCTATTTTTTATACGAGGGCATACGCAACTCAGCTGATGTAAAGTGGCAACCGTAGCCTATGAATGCTTCAAGCGTTGCATCACACCATCTAAACGAGTTTAATCAGCTTTCGAAAACCAATTTTTAGTTAGTCGGCGTACCATTCGTTGCGATTGGAAATGAATGCTCATCAGGTGGGCTGTATGCTTGTATGACGATGTGGTATATATATATATATATATATATGCTATATTTTTAATATATAATATATGCGGCTATATTATATAGCCGCCACTAATACTGCAAAAGTAACGAAAGAGAAATGTAAATGTTTCAAATAAAGTACCCACGTCCGGAAAACATCACTAAATATGTTAATGGAGGAGAAAACACAGATCGTACATCCACTTAAATTAAACTGTTCTTCATTTCAGGAAAATACAGGATAGAGCCTTTGTCAGCTGCAACATTTCCCGGTGCACTTGAAGTAAGTATTAAATTCTTGCAATGCTGTAAGAGACTACTTAGATTCACTCAGGTATTATTAATCGTCATGCCATCTACATAGAAAATATTTGCATTTTCCGCTAATGGTACCATTTTTCTTTACTTCAGTTCATTGTTGGAACAAGACGACACCGATGGCCAAGTAGCAATGGCTATCCTTTATCACCAAGGGTTGTGGGTTTGTTTCGCATACAAAATTATCACTTGTGTGCATGAACATGTTTGTTTGTCATGGTCGGGATGTTTTCATGTGTCATAATTGTGTGAAAAATGTATTTTCGAATGTTTATCAGTTGTCTAGTACCCATACCACAAGCGTTTCATAATTTGGGACTAAATGGTGTTGTGTTATTTATTGCAATAAAAAGAAATTATCAAGTACCTAGTTTTTAGTCAAGGTCGTTAATAGCGCTGCCATTACCTACACCTACGCTCGTGGTTTCGATTTCCACACAGAGCAAACATTTGTACGCATAAACATGTCGATTTGTTTTGGTCTGGTTGATTTCAAGAGAGGAAAGGCGTATCAAAGCAGCCATCTGAGAAAGTAACTCCACCTCACAGCAAACCGCAGACAAAATAACAACTCTCTGGAGGGCGGACATGATCCGGCGTGTAAATGAGGTCACCAGTAAGCTCCTATGAAGTTAATATTATGTTAGCAGCATGGGCTTCTTCAAGAAAGCCGTGAAGAGGTTTGTAGAGGGTCGGCGACGCATGAGTGACATCCCTGGTGTTGGAAATGTCCGTAGTCTACGTCACTGTATACCATTAGGCAGGATGTATGCTTGTTTACCACATTAGTGATCTAAAAAAATCGGCCAAGTGCAAGTCGGACTCGCACACAAAGGGTTCCGTACCATTATCTATAAAAACGGCAAAAAAATCACGCCCCTTAAATATTTGTTTTATTTTAATTTAATTATTTATTCTTAAAGTGAAAATATAACTAAATATTCTGTGAATATTTCAAGCGTCTACCTGTTGCTGTTATCAATATCGAGCAAAAACGAGCAAAAAAAACATGTTTGTTATATGGAAGCCCCCTTAAATATTTAGGTTATTCTATTTTTTTGTATTTGTTGTTATAGCGGCAACAGAAATACATCATCTGTAAAAATTTCAACTGTCTAACTATTACGGGTCGTGAGATACCGCCTGGTGACATACGGACGGACGGACGGACGGACAGCGAAGTCTCAGTAATAGTGTTCCGTTTTACCCTTTGGGTACGGAACCCTAAAAAAGCAGAGGTGGTATCGCGCAAGGGATATTTGCATACCTACATACGCTATCAGGCCTGCTGCTAACACAGCAACTCTTGAAGGTAACTTTTTTATTATTAGTAACTAAAGCCATTCAGGAGTTGACGTGTGAAGCAGCCATCACCTTGTTGAACCATTTTGAAGGGAACACGGCAAACCGCCAGCACGAGTCGCTCGCCTCTCTCGAGCTTACTGGACTCCCACTCACTTGCAGTAACACAATAACCCCTCCAGAGAGTTGTTATTTGGCTGCGGTTTCCTATGAGGTGGAGGTAATTCGCCAGTCAGACGGCGTTGATGCGCCCAACTTCCCTTAGATAAATATGTAACTTTACACCTTATACGTTGATTGGTTTACAGGCTCTAACTCCTACTTGATTGTATTATTTAATCATGTTTTTGACAGGTAATACGAATTGCATTTTTCCAAGATGAGGCAGTCTGTATCGGCTCTGAAGTGAACAAGAATCCCCTCGCTGCGGAAGAGTTGCTAGAACTCTGTGCTGATGTTGCTTTGGACGGGGCATCGTTAGTCGCCGTGACCACCGACACGGGAAACGTTGCCGCTGTGGCTTTCAACAAAATTCAGGTACAAAACATTGTTTGTAAGACCGCCAATTGCTTAAGAAAAAAGTATATTTTCTTGACTTGGGCACAGCAGATACTGTACAGATACAGTATCCCATAGTGTAATAATTGACATTTATATGTTTTGTTTGATTGAGACTTGGCATGAAGATATAGCTAGACAGTTATATAATCTGAGTGCAATGATGATCCAGTAGATAAGGAACCAGCCTATTAACCAACAGGTCGCCAGTTCGCATCTTGGCATGTACCACTAAATTTGTGTTTTCAAATTTATGTACATATTTATAATTATCATTTGCTAGGCGGTGATGGAAAACATCATTTAAAAGAGGTTGTGTATCAAAGCAGCCTGTCTGGGGAAGTACCTCCATCTCACAGAAAACCGCAGCCAAATAACAACTCTCTAGAGGTTTGTTGTGTCCTGTGTGTGAGTGAGGTCACCAGTAAAGCTCGTAAGGAGCTGATGTGTGTGTTTTACAAGCGTTCATAGGCTAGGCACTTACCATTTCACATCAGGTGGGCCGTATGCTTGTATGTCTTCCGACGTTGTATAAAAAAAAATCACTGGGAAACCCGAACTAATAAACTGAGAAAGGGCTGCTTTTCTCTCCAGCCTGTAGAGATCTGACGGCAGTCGCTCCATGTCTAAATCAGTATCTACACTAAATCTTTAGCTTTAGGTAGTGGACCTAATGTATTAGGAAACGGCGACTAAGGGAAAGATCCAGGTGGCAGGCGTTCCCTGCGTACACGAACAACTTACTGTGGTTGCCTACCCGCCAGCGGAAACTCTGGCACAACACGCTATAAGGCCTATGTTCTGCAGCAGATGAATACGGGCTGAAATCATGATGTGAAATAACTTAAAGTTGCCTTGACTAAAACTATCAATCATACTTCTTTGTCTAGTTGTGGCTATGTAACAACTAAAACAGAAAATTATATTTATACGCATATATATAATATGCAACCATTATAGATGTGATGGAACTCGCATTTCACCGTGTTTGCTTTTTTAATTACAGGTTGCCGCAAAATCTTCCACTGAAAAGCCTTTCTTCGACGTTTTTGCCGAAGAACGATGCTCACACCCATCATCGCGCTCTCTCGTTGAGTACATGGCCACAATGGACGCCAAATGCAATTTCTTTGAAAAGTATGTGTTTCTTTTTATACAACGTCGGGAGGTATATAGAAGCCTATGATGCTGATGCTAAGTACCATAGGCTTCTATGAATGGCAAAGCCGATGGAGTGGGGAGACGAAGGGCGAAGAACTCCGACGATTTTTCCCGGACGTGCTGGCTCGTCTCAAGGCCTCTTGGATCGAGCCGGATTATCCTACCACTCAGATCCTGACGGGGCATGGATGTTTCAGGAAGCGACTGACAGAGATGACTTTGAATGTGGGAAGTATGTGCACTTGTGGTGAGAGCGAGGAGGACAGAGACCACGTACTGTGGTCCTGTCCTAAGTATGACTATCTGCGAAGGAAGATGATGAACGGGATTAGGCGCGACGAGTCTGAACCGGGACCGGTGTACTTTGCGGACCTTGTGTCGTCGGCGGCGAACCTCGCAGCTTTACGTGGGTTCACCCATGCCTGGCAGTAGAAGCGCAGAGGAGCTAGCCGAGAAGAGCGCATGATAAGCAGAATGTCGACTAATGGACGGCAGTGAAGGCGTTAGTGTAAATGTCGCTGCCCCAGAAGGGTGAGAAAGCGTCACGAGACATTGTGGATAAGATCTAAAAAACTAGGGTGCCAAGCATTGCCCACGGCACGGAACAGAGCCTCAGACCAGCAAGTGCCGTGCGCAACTCCCGCGATTCGGCTCATATGACCGTGAGGTCGGTGGAGCCATGGGATGGTGGTGGGACAATGATGCTAACAAAATTACTCCTTAGGAGCTTACTGGTGACCTCACTCATACGCAGGAATACAACAATCCTCCAGGGAGTTGGCTGCGGTTTTCTGTGAGGTAGAGCTTTATCCCCATACGGACTCACCAAGAGAAACAGACACGTTCATGCCCACAAATATTTGTCCTGTGTGGGAATCGAACCCACGAGCGTTGGTATAACTGACCACTGCGCCACTAAGCTCGTCAAATTACATTGTCTATCTATCTATCTATAACTTCACGCCAAATCCCTTGCGGGGTAGGCAGAGAGAACCGAGCGCCACGTGACTCGATCCTTACATATCTCACTCGCTTCTTTAACATTCATTGCTCTTCTCATGCACGCACGCCGGTTTCTAGGGCTCCTGACATCACCTTCTGATAGAACATGACCAATTTGGTCATGGTAGGTAAGTCTTGGCCTTCCCCGGCTCCTACATCCTTCCACTTTTGCATTGTATATCTGCTTCGTCATTCTTTCATCTTGCATTCTTTCTACATGCCCGAACCATCGGAGCATGCCTCTTCTTATTTTAACACCGACGCTCTCTTTCAGACCAACTCTATTTCTAACATCATCATTGCGAATACGGTCTACGAGCCTTACGCCACAAATTTTGCGCAGCGCTCGCATTTCAACCGCGTTTATTCTACTTTCATGCTCTTTCTGCCATACCCAACTCTCGCTTCCATAAGTTAGCGTTGGGACCAACACTGCATTGTGTATAGCGAGTTGTGCCTTCTGGCTCAGGATTTTACTGCCAAGAAGTTTTCCCAACGCTCCATTCACACTATTCCCAGCACTCACTCGTCTTTCCACATCTGCGGTGTACCTTCCATCCCTGCTGAAAGCGCATCCAAGATATACAAACTCATCCACTTGTTCCAACACTTCATCATCAATCGTAATCCTTACATTAGTTCTGGATTCTTCTCTTTCAAATACCATTATCTTTGTTTTCTTCGCATTCAGTAGTAAGCCTTTCTCCATACAGTCGTCTTTCATCGCTGTGACCAGTGTTTGCAGCTTAGATGGTGTATCTGCTAATAGCACGGCATCGTCTGCATACAGCAGACAGTTCACCACTTGGTCACCCATGCGCAATCCCACATTCGTTGATCTTATTCTCTGCAGACAACTATCGAGATACAGGATAAACAGCCTAGCAGATAGCATGCAACCCTGTTTGACACCAATTTTGACATCAAACCAGGGTGACATGCCACCGTCTATCCGCACACATGCTGAGCAATCCTTGTAAGTGGACTGCACAGCACGGAGCAGTGAACCGTCAATCCCATATCTCGGCAATATGTCCCACAGTTCCTTTCGCACAACCCTATCAAAGGCTTTCTCAAGATCCACAAAACCGCAGAAAACCTTCCGGTCTATGGCCAGATACTTCTCTACGATATTGCGGAGCGAGAAAACTTGATCCGTACATCCCCTTCCATTTCGGAAACCTCCTTGTGCGTCCCACAGCATTTCATCGGATTTCACCCTCATTCTCCTTTCAATCACCTTTCCATATACTTTTGCTGCTAAGCTGATCAAACTGATGGCCCTATAGTTGGCGCAGTCCATGCGTGATCCCTTGCCTTTATACAAGGGCACGATGACTGCGCGTCTCCAGTCCATTGGGACCCTTCCAGTTCTCCAGCATAGGTTGCATAGGTACCAGAAGGCGTCCCGGACGTAAGTGCCACCTAATTTGATCATCTCAGCTGTGATCAGATCAATTCCCGCTGATTTTCCATTTTTCAAGCTTCGTATCGACCATTCGATCTCATCCATAGTTATGCCTTCGTCGGACGCCGTCAACGTGGAGTAAGCATCCGACTCACTCTCATTGCCAGCGTCCGAGGCATACTCATATATTTCCTCAAAATATTCACTCCACCGTTCTAACACTTCCTGAGTGTTCGCAAGAATGACACCAGCTTTAGACTTTATCTTATCCATTCTGGATGCCGACGAACCACTCCGAGACTTCTTTACCTCTCTCCAAAAGAGTTTGGTATTTGCCTCGAAGTTTTTCGTCAGCCTCTCTTCCTCATTCATAATTTGTCTTTCACGCTTCTCTTTCACTAAAGCCTTAGTTTCATTCTTGCATAGACGGTACATTTCTTTCTTCTTTTCTCTCATATTTTCATTTAAAGGCAAAGATGATACGTAATCCAGCCACGCTTTCCTCTTTCTTGCTACGGAGGATTCAACCTCCGCATCCCACCAGGTATCTCCTTTCGCTGTTTTACGTCTCTTTGCGCATCCACAAGCTTCTTTTGCACTATCCACCATACTTTCTTTCAAAACTTTCCAACAATCATCCACATCTGAGTCAGAGAGGCTTGCATTTGCAAGTCTCTCACTTACCAGATGCACATACATTCTCCTTACACTTTCATCTTGCAATTTTTCGCTCATTATCCTTTCATGGTCTCCGAAAGGGATACGCACTCGCCAGTGCCTCCACTTCCTAAAAAGGCCCACAAACCGGCTTACCACCAGGTAGTGGTCCGTCTCAAGAGTGGGGCCTCTAAAGGCTCTTGTATCCATTAGAACATTTCGGAGACGTCTATCTATTAAAATCAAATCAATCACACTTTTTTGATCATTCCTTCTCCATGTATACGTGTGAATATCCTTATGATGAAATAAAGTATTCGACACGAGGAGGCCTCGTTCCATACATAAATCTAGTATAGACTTACCTGCTTCGTTCACTCTCTTATCTCCATACGGACCAAGAACAGCTTCATAGCTGTATCGCTTGGTCCCAACCCATCCATTCAAGTCTCCACACATAATCACTCTTTCGTTCCCTTCAACTAAGTCCAGAACATCCCTCACAGACTCCCAAAACTTCTCCAGTTCTTGAGCACACGCTGAGCTTACGGGAGCGTATGCTGCAACCAAAAATACTCGCGTGATGCCCAGTTTAATACGAACCCAGAGAAGTCTAGGCCCTACCAAACAGTAATCTCTTACACCAGTGGCTAAGCGAGAGGAGAGTACGACACCTACACCAGCACTGGCATGATCGTCACGGTCTACCCCAGACCATAGGGCCATCATACCACCGGGCAGATCATCGGTGTCGCTCCCCTTGCGCTTAGTCTCTGTCACACATAAAGCATCCAAACGTCTATCATTCATTACGTCTATCAGTTCATTCGTCTTATCTTTCAATCCACCTCTCACATTCCACGTGCCTATGCGGCACTCGGCTCCCCTCGTCCCGCCGGAATTGGCGCTGCGTGGTGGGTGGCGGCCCCCACCGCCGCATGCAGCTGTATTCGCACCGACGGGGGCGGATCGGTGCGCGTCGCCTACGGGGGACGCCCTAATCCGCACGTCGGTGCGCTCTTGGTCCAGAATTGCAATCGACTGATTGGCAGGGGTCGCGAACGAGCACGCTTCTGGCACATGACCCCCTACATTGTCTTCATAATTACATTGTCTTCTTTTAAAAATGATTACTTCCCTATGCAACAGTAAAAAGGTAATGATTATAGTTTTTTCAACACACTTGCTCATAAAGTGGCTCTAATTTCACCGCAATTAGGCACATAATGACACCTGTAATCAAACTGTGACTTTTTCATTGCTATTATTCACAAGTGAGTTATAGATTTTTTTTTTATTGGTTGAGTTGCTTTGTTCTTAAAAAAGTTTCGATACAAAAAAGATCGTGTTCAATAGTACAAATAATGTATCTATTACTTGCTCATTTCATTCAACTTCGTATTTAAATAGATAATTTCAACTTGTATGTACGTGTTTAATTAATAAAACTTTCACTCAAATATAACTTTTCTTTTCTCTGTAATAAAAAAAAACTTTAAATTCCCCATTTTGTACTTTAAAACGCTATCCGCGAAAAGCCAGAAAAAAGAAACCTCATTCTTTTAGTCTATGACCTTTGTTAGATGCGCGCGCATAGGAAAACTGATTAATTTTCCCGCCATTGCGAAAAATATTTCACAACTCGTTCGTTCACTGTTGAAATTATAATTATTTGTTAATGAAAATGTCTACAAGTACTAGTTATGAAGAAAATGATTTATGTTGTACGCCGCCCGATATGAGATGTGAAGCCCTTATCGTTATGGAAAGTTTACTACCTGAAAACTCCAAGGAAAAATATCTATTAGCGTACCAAAATTTCATACAATGGCACAACAACAAGAATACGCATTCTTTTTCAGAAAATGTGTTCATGGCGTACTTTAAACATACACATAGTTACAGAAGAACTTCAGCTACATTGCGCTAATTCAGGAGCTGATATAATGACTTTGCGTCATTGTGGGTGGTGTTCTAGCAATGTAGCAGAATCATAAGTAGAAGATTCCATACTCGTACAAAAAAAGAAGAAATTTTGAGCAAAATTCACAAAAAGAATTAGACCTGATTCTGAGGCGCATCCTACTGGCGAAACACCAAGTATATCCAATGATTGGATTTCACCTACACCTACACGAATAATGAACCATCTCAAATAACAATAGAACATGAAAGTATTTCAGTAAATAATCTATCTGATGAAACCGCTATGCCATCAAAAACAGTTAATTATAATTTTACTAACTGGACATTTACTAATTGTTTCTCTAAATAAAATTTTTATCTACTATATAAAATGATTTTTTTGTATTATTTTCTTCACAAGTGTGTTGAAAAACGTCGTATGATACATGTGTGTATTGATGATTACCGTCCTCGGCTCTCTTAAGACCCTCACCTAACGGCTCGGGTCTCAATAGCGCCTCAGCGGTAATCACCTACATTACACACTTGTACCATAATGTACTATTATTTTGTATAAATTTTTATTAGATTTTAATATCGTTCCCATAGTAAATATCGGTTACGTTGTGAAGAATCCTTTCCATTAAGTTTGATCGCTACTTCTGCACTATCGCGAATAATGTAGTAATGAATTACCTTGACGTATGTCACAGGCAATAAGCAATTAATACAAGCGTTAATGTCATTGCAGTAATTTGGCTGCATTATGCAAGTATGTTATTATTTGTTAATACCAATACCAGTTACTGCAATTAATTGCCATACTTTAATTTATTGCAGTAGTAATTTCAATGATTTCTGTTTTATAATTCTAACATTAATTTGTTAGAGATTGTGTGATAATGCAATAAGAGAGTTAGTATTAACTTCCACTTTCGCATTATATCTGTTTCGCATTATATATGTCATTCTCTCATTCTGCATTCTTTCTACATTTCGAATTGAGCATGCCCGTGTTTTTCCTCGGCGCTTATAAAATTGACTGTCTCTCTCAGATCTTACATCGTAGTTGCGAACGATGCCATTAGCGTTATGATCAAGTTAGATTTGGCACAATAATCGCATTTCGACCGTGTTTAATATTCTGTCTGCCACGGACGTGCAGTTTTCCTCACAATGCTTTCTTTCACCGCTGTGCAAGCGTTAGTTACAAATATGTACAAAATTCCATAAACATGAATTTAGTAGTTCATGCCCAGACTGGGATTCTAACCAGCGACCAGGTTACTACACTGTGTATGTTTAACCTAGAAAATGTTATATAATAGTTTGATGCAAATTATCGTCCCTTGTTCTTTCGTCTTTTTTCGAGTAAAAATAGCGTAATTGGAGAATTACGTTATTTTTCGCAAAAGAAAATGATTGAAAAATTAAATAGTAATACAGAAAAACAATCAATTGCAAATAATTGATGCATGTGAGGATGATTTTATCCGAGCAAGGGTAGCCTGTTCTAATAGTTTTATTATGTACAACGACGGGTGGCTTACAAGTATACTGCCTACCTGATGTAAAACGGGTACCGTAGGCTATTAGCCTATGAACGCTTGCAACATATTAAGTATCGCATCCAAACCAAGACAAACAGACTTTCATGCACACAATATTTGTCCTTTGTGGGAATCGAATCCATGAGTGTTGGTGCCAAACTAGCGTTACTAAACACTGCGCAGCCGAGTTCGTAAAATTATCGTTGTAATTCTGGTGAAACAATTTGAAACATGTACACACCTGGTCTCTTTAGACGCTTAACTTCGAAGGGCAATAGACATATCCTATCAGCTTTGAATCTGTTATCCTTCTATGAATATATCCTGTAATAATCACGTAGGGCTCTGTTCAAACTATGCTCTCAAAAATCAAGAAAGAACAGTTGTCATTAATTAAAAAAATATTATATCGTTACAGGTTTAATATTGACTGCAGTTTGGAAATAATGTTTCTGGCAACATTACACGAATATAGACAACAGAAACTCGGCACACTACTGTGTGAAAAATCAATTGAACTCGCAAAGAAAATGAAAGATGAACCAATTTCTCAAATGACAGTGACAGATTTAGGACCAAAATATAATATGCTGAAAGGTCGCGAGCCTCTACATATATACCCAAAGATATGTAATGCTCTTTGGACATCGAAGATTACACAAGCGATTGGTAAAACTTTAAACTTTACTGTTTATGAGACAGTTCCGTACACGGAATTTTTTTATGATGGAAAAACATACGCAGATAGAATAGGGCCTGATAATCCGTTTTCTGAAGTAGCTGCTCGCAATCTGTATTAAACGTATATTTATTTTGTCCTTTTTAAACTAATGACTTTGAACAGTTTATATTTTATATTGTTATTTAGAGGTTTCTATAATATGAATAATTTTACCTACCTATAAAATCATCACAATTTCCATTGTCAAATATAGCTAAGTCGCATATATTTTTAAATATACTAATTAAAATATGTTTTTGTACTTTGGACGTGTTTTTATTTTCACCTAAGTAATTTATTTTAGGCACGTGAGTACGAACATTATTTAAATAATGTTCGTACTCACGTGACTACTCGTGCCTGAAACTTGGTTCAAACCCTGCTTACCTTCTAGTGCATATTCCTTGCCTGTTTTTCAGCTTATATGTAATGACCGCGTTGGAAAGGGTGGAGGTGGTGTTGCCATCTACTTACGTGCACATGTACCCTTCAATATTATCGCTTCTTCTCACGTCTCCAATCCTTTTAATGAGTCAGAATATCTGTTTCTTGATATCACACTTTTTTATCCTACTAATATTATAAATGTGAAAGTATGGATGTTTAGATGTTCGGATTTTGTTCCGTTTTCACGTCTTTCACGCGTTGGAACGGTTTTGGATGAAATTTGTTAAGTAGATAGAAATATGGTACTGGATTAACACATAGGTATATTTATCCCGGTGAAATGTTCCCGTGGAATAGTTTGGATGTTTAGATATTTGAATCGTACTAAATGTGGACGTTTTATTTCATCTACTACCCACAGGAATCCCACAGAAACCCATCACCGGGATCAGCTGGCTACTTTTCCCGGTGATGTGATCCTGTGGGATGACCACTTCGCGAGGACTGTCCGCGGCCTAGCGCAGAGATGCTTAACACTAGAAAGCTGTAGTTTGGTGGTACGTCCTCTACACGTAAAGTGGGGATGTGTCACTCCCACCCTATGGCGTTGAGAGTCGGTAGATAGGTTTTTTTAAAAACATCGAGGGTTTAGGAAGATCATTCTTCGATATAGTGATCTGTTTGCGAAATATTTATACTTATTAAAAGTGTAAAGCGTTAAACTAAGCGTTTTGATTCCTAGTTTCTAATTTCAACGGCCAAGTAGTGGAGCTCTGCTACTGCGATACATAGGCAATTTCATAGTTCATTTCAGTTTCATCCGTAATTTTAGTTCCGATATTTTACACTAGATGGCGCTGTATAGTCCTTGCTCCTTCCTATTCTTGACCATGCTGACTCTTGTTACCTAAGCCTTACTGAAGATTAATTGAACGTTGAACTCCTTCAAAATCTCTATATACGATGTATATAGGTATTTGAGCTTCGCAAATACGATCATGTTTCTGAGTTTCGCTCTCAGCTCCAGTGGTTCACTATCAAGTTGCATCTGAACTAGCACATTATCTATCTTCTTTATTCTATTCTCTTCTATACTATTTCTCCTAGCTGCTTAAAGGAACGTTTTATTTATCTCAGTGAGGTACGGGATCGTCACGATCGCGGTATACGCAGTACTCTGTCCCTTCGTCTATTAATGCCATCTCACTCTTCACAATATTACGCTAAGTTATTCTAGGTACGAGCTGTGCAATTATGGAATCGTTTGCCTATTTCTATCCGCTGGGCACAATCTTTAGAATCCTTTAAAAATCTTGTTAAGTCTCACTTTTTCTCTATCTAGCTATTATATGTTTATGTATATTTAAGATATTATACATGTGTGTATTTATCATAATCTTGCGTTAGTTTTCTTACCTGTTGCTGACCATAAGACAATGGTCTGTCTCATCAAAGTCATTTAAATAATTTATTATAGTATAAATGTAATTGGTTAGAATGTATGTTGTATGTGTATATCACAAATGCGCCACCTACCTATTTGTTTTTAACGATTATTTCTCTTTCTTCGGTACGGTTGTCTGAAAGTAAATGCTTTAGCGATAAGACCGCCTATTGTCCTCTTCTTATGTCGTATCTGTCAAATGTTTTTATTTTGGCGCAATGGAGTGTAAAAATAAATAAACAGTTTTTTCAAAGAATTTTGTTCACAATTTAATATATAAAGCAGCTTACGTCTATTGTTATTTCTCCGAAATTTCCTTCACAAAGGAATGTATGAACTTCGAAGGAATGTTATTTTGTCTCTTCTACAAGAATTATCCGCCAAATAGCCGTCTGTCAATTTATATTTATTGGCGCAAATTGGGATAATGATTACTGAGGTACATTGTGTTATTTTAGTTTCGGAAATTCAAATATTCGGATCACTAATAAACTTCCTTTGCTTTTTGAGGAACAATGAAATGGAAAAGGTGTAATATACTATCTCTGTACCATAGTAATCTTCAGAACATATTTATTTAACGCTGATTACCTCCTTAAATAGATTCTGCAGTACAACATTCGATTAATGGAATAATTGCAGCGACAGTTCGCAATCCGCGCCGATTCTGAATCAATTAGTAAGAACCAATTTGTGCGAAGTTGGACGTCGCAATTACAACTATCTGACTATCGAGCTGATTGTAAGGAGCTATGTAGAACTTACTGCGAGCGACTAAAGTACTTGTATAATTAATAGACGACAAGGTGGTGCAGTCGGTAATGTAATTATGTTCTTGACTTCATAAACTTGACCCACTTTCTACAACTACATTATTTGTTCTACGTATTGGAAATGTAACTAATATTTCCTCGGGTGAATTTTATTACCACTTATATCGATACATAGGAAAAGTGAGATTCATCAACAATTGGAGGACGAGGGAAAATGGTCAATTAGTATTGTAAAGTAAAATTACTCCTTAGTAGAGGCCCTTTGAGAACATTAACGTAATTATATTAATTAGTTTATTATTATTACTATTACAATTATGGGTTAATACCACCCCTTAATGTTGGTACACTGACCGAAATAATTAAAATCAAGGTTTATGCCGACTTCAATGAAGTCGGTGCTTCAAGGGAAAACCGTATTATATAGGCTCGGTAATTAAAGCAAACTTCCCGCACTAAAGACAGCCGCATGTAGCCACACTGGCCACCTACAAGATGAGTTTTGTCGATTGGAATGTTGGCAGTACATGGAAGATGTTACAAACAATTTTTTGTGTTTTAGATAAATCCGATTTTATTTTAGAGAAAATAAGTTTTCGTGATCTGAAGGCATTTGCAAGTATCTCTTTTTATATGTTGACCTGCATTTCCTTACTCATTATTTACGATGTTTGTACCCGTGAATTTAATTTGCAGTGAGTATATGGGTATCACACATATATTTGTTAATGCCATACACACCTCATACCAAATACCTATTTATACCAGCTTCTGTACCGAAAGCGATGGACTTTAAAGGGGCCAGAATGAATAAATCCTTTGATATACTAAACCTTAGTAAACTAATATAGATTTACACCCACTATAATTTTTATCACGCTTTTTAGGGTTCCGTACCCAAAGGGTAAAACGGAACCCTATTACTGAGGCTCCGCTGTCCGTCCGTCCGTCCGTCCGTCCGTCCGTCCGTCCGTCCGTCCGTCCGTCCGTCCGTCTGTCACCAGGCTGTATCTCATGAACCGTGATAGTTAGACAGTTGAAATTTTCACAGATGATGTATTTCTGTTGCCGCTATAACAACAAATACTAAAAAATAGAATAAAATAAATATTTAAGGGGGCTCCCATACAACAAACGTGATTTTTTTTTCCGTTTTTATAGATAATGGTACGGAACCCTTCGTGCGCGAGTCCGACTCGCACTAGGCCGATTTTTTTTTATACAACGTCGGGAGGTATGCAACCGTTACCGTAGCCTATGCACGCTTACAATACCATATCCTGTGCCATCTACGCTGTTAATACAGCAACTCCTTATTAGATTACTAGTGACCTCACTTGTAAGCGGGATCACAACAACCCTCAGGGAGTTGATATTAAGCTGCGTCTTCTGTGAGGTGAGCAAGTACAGACGGGTTGCATTGATGCAACCCTACCTCTCTTAAAAATCGTGTACGAAAATGTATAGCAATTTCCATCCATCTCTTTCTCAAGGTCAACTAACTACTGCGATCATTGTTGTATCCGCTTCTGGATCGCTTCCACTGTTGTTGAGTTTTCCGTTAGTACGCATAAAGGCAGAATTATTTGATGGTACTCTTCCTGAAAAATGTCAGCTTGTTATCCAAATATTTGGGTACGAAACGATATGTAGATTAAATTACTGAAATATTTCAAGACCGCCATGACGCCGTCTAACAATGAGTGGGTCATTAGTAGACGGCCTTATCCTCTTAATTTAATTTGACGGCTACAGAACCTACACAGCTGAGATGCTGAGTTTTCTAAGAGTTGGTTACTCAATTCTCTCAGCCTACCCCAAGGGGCTTAGCGATTAAGATAGATAGATAAAAATAATCCTGATTGAGTAGACACATAATAGCAACACCAAGCCGTAGACTATGAACGCTAGCCACTCATTAAGTATCATTCGCGCGATGCCACATTTGTTGTTAACACAGCAACTCCTTAGGAGCTTACTGGTGACCTCACTCACACGCAGGAACATTACAACCCTCCAGAGAGTTGTTAATTAGCTGCAGTTTTTGGTGAGGTGAAGGAACTTTGCTAGTTGATCTTCTTTGATGTACCCTACCTCTCTTCAAAACACCCTGACCAAGACAAACAGATATGTTAATACACACGAATGTTTGTCATGTATGGGAATCGCACCCACGAGCGTGTTAAAGTTGCGTTATTACCCGCTGTGCCACCGAGCTCGTCAGTTCAAACAGCCATATCTGGTTTCACAAAAAGATTTTTTCCTAAAAATCATTTAACAATTTTCTGGATTCAACGTTTGTTGAATCCCGTTGTCCTTGTCACTATTACATCAAAAGTTGATCAAAGACTTGCTATTTACGTCTCTTTGCAAGTTGGCACAACTTCTGTTAGAGCTTCAGCTGCATCGCAAGTTTAACTATTAATCCTTCATTGTGGTATAACCACAATGTAAAATAAGCATACAGCCTGCCTGATGGTAAGCAGTTACCTATGGATATTTGTAACACCAGGAATGTCAATCTTGCGTTGCCGACTCTGTAGCCCATGCTGTAGTACCTTAGCAAAACCTCTGCAGGGAGCTCATTTCACATCTTACGAGTTCTTCGTAGAAAAAATCACTGGAGCCGCACAGTACGCGACCATGCGGCTTTAGTGTATGAGAATGAACTCCCAGTCATCGGTGAGAGGTGCAATGATAAAATGATGCTGTTGACGTTCGTATCGACTAACTCCTTGGAAACAATCCATTGTACAATCGGTAGAATACGCAAAGGGAGACAAAATCTTTTTTTTTAACTCGAGGATTCAATACCGTGTGTGAGTTTAGGATCATCAACGTTTTTCACAGCTCGCATCTTTGCATCACAAAGTCCGAGCTGGTATCCAGGTGCACCTGCCCAAATATGACTACAGGACTACATATGCGGTCTGACTAGAGACTTACATATGTCTTTGCCTCGTACTGAAGTACTGTTTGGCTTTGTTGAGTCATGAAAGAAATAACCTATGGAGACCCAATGACATGATTTTGCGTAGTAAATAAAATCACCGCGACGGGTCGGGAAGGTAAAGTTGAACGCGCAGCTCTTAACCAGTTAGTACACGGATCAACTTATTGGTTATAATATCCTGCCATTAGTCAATACCCTCGAATCACTGAGATATTAAGGCGCAAATACTAGATTTTGAAGAGTGAGTGGAGCCTGCATGTGTAGTCAAGAGGTTTATTGAGTACACCAAGTTTCTTGAACGCCAGGTGATTTCGGTATTGAACATCTCAACACCGAGATACCCAAAGCTGTTGGCAGTCCTAGCAAGCCGATGTATCGACAAAATACACACAATTTATTTCTACTTCTAAGTTTTTCGCTGAATTTTGAATAATACTATAAATTTTTACGGACATACATCATGTTTTCATAAATAAGTAACAGTGAGGATATTCATTTCTTGAACAGTTCCTTGATGGATTCTGTGGAGACCATGTTATAAATAGTGCGAATGGCTCTTTTTTGTATGATAAAAAATATTTCAACGTCAGTCGTCGTTTCCACAACAGTATACCATACGACATAATGCTGTGAAAGTAGCTGATATAGATAAAGCAGGTTGGATCAAATTGCATGTAAGTTTGACTTTCGCAAAATAACGCCTGAATCTATTAATCATCCATAGTTATACCTTCATCGGACGCCGTAAACGTAGAGTGAGTATCAGACTCACTCTCATTGTCAACGTCCGAGCCATATTCATACATTTTTTCAAAATATTCACTTCACCGTCCTAACACTTCCTGAGTGTTTACCAGAATGATACCAGCTTTAGACTTAATCTTGTTCATACTGAATGCCGACGAACTACCCCGAGACTTCTTTACCTCTCTCCAAAAAAGTTTGATATTTGCCTCGAAGTTTTTCGTTAGCCTCTCTTCCTCATTCATAATTTGTCTTTCACGCTTCTCTTTCACTTTACAGGCTTTACCTTGGTTTCATTCTTGCATAGACGGTACATTTCTTTCTTCTTCTCTCTCATACTTTCATTTAAGGGCAAAGATGTTACATAATCTAGCCACGCTTTCCTCTTTCCTGCTACGGAGGATTCAATCTCCGCATCCCACCAGGCATCTCCTTTCAATTTTTATGCCTCTTTGCGCATCCACATGCTTCTTTTGCACTATCCTCCATACTTTCTTTCAGAACTTTCCAGCAACCATCCACATCTGTGTCGGAAAGACTTGTATTTGCAAGTCTTTCGCTTACCAGATGTACATACATTCTGTGTACTAAGTATCGGGAATTTGTCAATAAAACAAAAAATACAAATTATTCATCTAAATTTATTTTATCGCCTTCAAAGTAGGCCCCATCGCTTGCAATACAACATCTCCACCGCTTCACCCAGTCTTCCATACATTTTTCATAGGCTATTTGCGGTATGGCCTTTAGCTCATTCAGCGAATTTTCTTTTATGGCTTCTATCGACTCAAAACGTTTTCCTCGAAGTGGTAATTTTAACTTGGGAAATAAAAAAAAGTCAGACGGAGCCATATCAGGTGAATACGGTGCTTGGTCGAGAACTTTTGTTGAATTTTTCGCTAAAAACTCTTTCACTATAATGGCTGTGTGTGATGGTGCATTATCATGGTGCAGCATCCATGAGTTGTGTTGCCACAAATCTGGACGTTTTCGGCGGATACTCTCACGCAAACGCTTCATGACGCCTAAATAATATTCTTTATTCACTGTTTCTCCCTCTGGAAGGAATTCGGAGTGAACCACACCACGGTAGTCAAAAAAAACTGTCAGCATCACCTTGATTTTGGAGCGACTTTGCCGCGGTTTTTTGGGTTTCGGCTCGTTTTCGAGACGCCATTCTGAAGACTGTTGGCTTGTTTGCATGTCGTACTCATAAACCCATGTCTCGTCGCCAGTTATTATACGTTTCATAAAGGTCGGATCCGTAGAAGCTCGGGAAACCATGTCTTCAGCGACATGCTTTCGCTGCGCTTTTTGAACAAAATTGAGCTCTTTTGGAACTAGTCGAGCGGCGACGCGTTTCATGCCTAAAATGTCAATGAGAATGTTGTGGACGGACTTAAAAGATATGTTCACCTCACTAGCCAACTCTCTCAGACTCATACGTCGATTTTCGAGCACTAGCTTCTTGATTCTGTCGATGTTTTCTCTGGTCGTAGCGGTTGAAGGTCTACCAGAACGAGGCAAGTCTACTACTACTTCTCGGCCTTCTTTAAAAGCCTTATACCATTCATAAGCCCTTGTTTTCGATATACACGATTCGCCGTAGGTATTTCGCAACATTTTTAGTGATTCACCACATGAAATATCATTTGAAACACAAAATTTAAGGCACACTCTTTGTTCAACAATATTTTCCATTGTAAAAATCGCCGAGGACTCAAAACTATGACCAACAAAAAGTGTAGTTTAAAACAAATTAAATGACAGATCCCGCTCAAATTTTGCGCGCTAAATCAGTACAGTGCTACCAACATGCAGTAAAAAAATTAGAACGACCTCTTTTACGCGGGTCTTTTTATTGACATATTCCCGATACTTTTTACACAGAGTAGTACATACTTATACTTTCATCTTGCAATTTTTCACTACTTATCCTTTCATGATCTCCAAAAGAAATACGCACTCGCCAATGCCTCCACTTCTTGAAAAGTCCCACAAACCGGCTCACCACCAGGTAGTGGTCCGTTTCAAGAGTGGGACTTCTAAAGGCTCTTGTATACATTATAGTATTTCGGAGACGTCTATCAATTATAATCAAATTAATCACGGTAATCAATTTTTGATCATTCCGTCTCCACGTATACGTGTGAATATCCTTGTGACGAAATAAAGTATTCGACACGAGGAGGTTGCGTTGCATACATAAATCTAGAATCGACTTACCTGTTTCGTTCATTCTCTTTATCTCCATAGGGACCAAGAGCAGCTTCATAGCCGTCTCGTTTGGTCCCAACCCATCCATTCAAATCTCTACACATAATCACTCTTTCATTCTCTTCAGCTAAATCCAGAACATCCCTCACAGACTTCCAAAACTTCTCTAGTTCTTGGGCACACGCTGAGCTTATGGGAGCGTATGCTGCAACCAGAAATACTCGTGTGATGCCCAGTTATATACGAACCCAGAGAAGTCTAGGCCCTACCAAACAGTAATCTTTCATACCAGAGGCTAAGCGATAGGAGAGTATGACACCTACACCAGCACTGGCATGATCGTCTCGGTCTACACCAGACCATACGGCCATCATCCGGCCGGGCAGATTATCGGTGTCGCTCCCCTTGCGCTTAGTCTCTGTCACACACAAAGCATCTAAGCGTCTGTCATTCATTACGTCCATCAGCTCGTTCATCTTATCACTCAATCCACCTCTCACATTCCACGTGCCTATGCAGCACTCGGCTCTCCTTGACCTGTCGGAATTAGCGCTGCGTGGTGGGTGGCGGCCCCACCGCCGCATGCACCTATTTTCGCACCGACGGGAGCGGATCGGTGCGCGTCGCGTCCAGGGGGCGCCCTAACCCGCACATCGGTGCGTTTTCGGGCCAGAATTGCATTCTAATCGATTGGCAGGGGTCGCGAACGAGCACGCTGCTGGCACATGAGCCCCCGATAATTGATATACAATGCAAAAGTGGAAGGATGTAGGAGCCGAGGAAGGCCAAGACTTACGTACCATGATCAAATTGGTCGTGTTCTATCAGAAGGTGATGTCACGAGCCCTAGAATCCGGCGAGCGTGCATGAAAAGAGCAATGAATGTTAAAGAAGCGAGTGAGATATGTAAGGATCGAGTCGCGTGGCGCTCAGTTCTCTCTGCCTACCCCGTAAGGGATTTGGCGTGATGTTTAGATAGATAGAATTTAATATTTTCACGAATTGTACCAAGTTATTGAAAGAGTCCTTTTTCCTTACAATGGTAATTAATAGGCTAGTTTCTCTCATTCTACTAATTGTTGAAAAACTTCTTTTTTCCCATATACTGATATAAGTAAAAATGAAAAAGCGCTTCAGGAAATATTACATTTCCGAATTTCGAACGAATAATGTAGTTATATAAACCGATTCAACATTATTAAGTCAATAACCTAATTACATTACGAACTGCACCACCTTGTCGTCTATTAATTATACAAGTACTTTAGTCGCTCGCAGTAAGTTCTACATAGCTCCTTACAATCAGCTCGATAGTCAGATAGTTGTAATTGCGACGTCCAACTTCGCACAAATTGGTCCTTGCTAATTGATTCAGAATCGGCGCGGATTGCGAACTGTCGCTGCAATTATTCCATTAATCGAATGTTGTACTGCAGAATCTATTTAAGGCGTTAACACTGTTAAATAAATATATAAAGATGAATATGGCACTGAGATGGTATATTACACCTTTTCCATTTCATTGTTCTTAAAAATGCTCAGCAAGTCTATTCGTGTTCAGAATATTTGAATATCAGAAATGAAAATAACGTAATGTACCTCAGTAGCTAATTCTTCCCATTTGCACTGGTATATATAAATTGACAGAAGGGCTATTTGGCGGATAATTCTTGTATAACGGAGACAAAATATCGTTTTTTCGAAGTTCATGCTTTCCTTTGTGAAAGAAATTTCGGGAAATAATAATAGATTAAAGCTATTTTAAATACTAAATTATGAACAAATATACTTAGAAAAAACTGCCTGCGTAATTAAAAAATAACTTACTTAGGTTAAAATAAAAAGACGTCCAAGTACAAAAAAAAAATTGTTTGAAATTGTGATGATTTTATAGGTCCTATAAGTAATTTAAACCTGATTCTCCTAATTAACAAAAAATATAAATTGTTCAAATATTTAAAAAGGACAAAACATATTTCTAACGTAGATTGCAAGCAGCTATTTCAGAAAATGGAATGTCAGGGCCTATTATATCTGTGTATGTTTTAGATCATCAAAAAATCCAAGTACGGAACTGTCTCATAAGTAGTAAAATTGAAAGTGTTTTTGATCGCCTGTGTCTATCGATGTCCAAAGTGGATGACATAAATAGAGGCTCGCGAGCCATTGGCATATTATATTTTGGCCCTTAATCTCTCGCTGATATTTAAGGCACTGAATCATCTTTCATTTTCATTGCGAGTTCAATTGATTGTGTGAAATACCGGAGTGTACCGAGATTATGTTGTCTATATTCGCGTAATATTGCCAGAAATATTATTTTTAAAGTGCAGTCAAAATTCAACCTGGACCGATATTATGAATTTTTAATTAATCACGATTGTTCTTGTATTTCTGCCGATTCACATTTGAACAGCGTGGTGGAGTATGTTCGAAACATCTTGAATTATATCAACCAAGTGATAATTGTAAAGGAGTTTTCAATTGGCGCGGGTAGTTTTTGGCGGCCTGTGACGGCCATTTTGTTTTGGTGACATCTGTCAAATCTTTTGTTTATGGGACTTCTTCCCGCGCTTTTGATGAGTGACATTGTTGGTCTACTTGAAATTTTTACAATTCAGTATAAAATTAGTTTTATGTGACAATTTCGATAGTATTTTGTAACATAAGTGCTAGTGAAATTATACAGTAATGAAAAAACTCAAATATAACACGTTAATGCACTTTTTGGAAGACGTGAATAAGTTCGTTACGAAAACCTTGTAAAAATCACTATCGTTTTACGGGTGGTATTTAAACTGGGTTGATTGGGTCTAGGTACCCTTCCCAAGTATTTTTCAGCACAGTTCCTGAAGCTGGAACATAGAATTAAGATTTTCAAATGGTTCTAAACTGATGACTTGGCTGTATGGGCTAGATCCCTTTGCCTTTCCCCTCGGGGATAAAAAGAACCAAAAAAAAAAAATTATACCAAATCACAATAGCAAGTTACACGATTAAATAGCATGTTCAAATTATAAAACTTTATTATCAGAATGAGAAATGAGAGAGGGCCCTTTTTCTTTCCCCTCGGGGATAAAAAGAACAAAAAAAATAAAAAAATCTTTTGTTTATTATTCAGTTACTTATACCAAATCACAGGGGCTTCTTCCCGCGCTTTTGACGAGTGACATTGTTCTTATACTTGAAATTTTTACAATGCAGTGTAAAATTAGTTTTATGTGACAATTTCGATAGTGTTTTGTAGCATAAGTGCTAGTGCAATTATACAATAATGAAAAAACTCAAATATAACACGTTTATGCACTTTTTGGAAGACGTGAATAAGTTCATCAAGAAAACCTTGTAAAATTCCTATCGTTTTACGGGTGGTATTTAAACTGGGTTGATTGGGTCGAAGTACCCTTCCCAAGTATTTATTGAGCACGGTTCCTGAAGCTGGAACATAGAATTAAGATTTTCAAATGGTTCTAAACTGATGACTTGGCTGTATGGGCTAGATCCCTTTGCCTTTCCCCTCGGGGATAAAAAGAACCAAAAAAAAAAAATTATACCAAATCACAATAGCAAGTTACACGATTAAATAGCATGTTCAAATTATAAAACTTTATTATCAGAATGAGAAATGAGAGAGGGCCCTTTTTCTTTCCCCTCGGGGATACGAATAAGAATGAGAAATCCTTAAAAAGATACCTTTTTGTGTGGATTTTGGGCCGGCGACGTCATTGGTCCGTACTTTTTCGAAAACAACGCTGGTGAGGCGGTCACCGTTTTTTTTATGATCCAAATTTAACCATATGGACCTAGACGACATGTGGTTCCAGCAGGACGGCGCTATGAGGCACACAGCGGAAGGGAAGTAGTCTGTATTAAAGGCTCTGTCGTCTTTAATACCTACTACTTCCCCGATATCACGATAACGCCTTTAATAATCCTATCACTTTAAACGAGAAGCTTCTTTATTTTTTTATACTACGTCGGGAGGCATACAAGCGTACGGTCCACCTTCACTTCGACGGCAACTCCGTAGAAGCTTATTGTTGGACTGGATAGTATGTACCAAGATAATTGAAGACCATACGTATTTCTATATTTATTTTAGTAAGTGCATACTTATAAAATGTGGAAAATATTCGATATTTTTTATTACTCCCAACAAGACAAATAGTCCTGTTCGCATGCAAAAATATTTGTCTAATGTGGGAATCAAACCTGTAATCCATATTGCAAGCCACTCGACTTTTCGCTCAATGTTCTATGTTCTATGTCCGATGTCCAGTTAGTAAGGCATTTACGTCACTTACCGGAATTCATCTTCATTTCAATTAAGTAATCGCTTCTAAACTAATTCATAATATGTCGTTTATATTATTTAATTTCATTCATCATGCATTATCTTTTGATTTAGCTACATTGGTAGTAAACTATGGATCTAATTCCAAGGTCAGATAACATAACAAACTTGTTAGTACTTAGTTGTCAAGCGGCGCAGCCACACGCTTGACGTTTTGTGACATTTCGTGTTGTGTGTAATATCTATTTACAATGAATTATATAACTGATAAGGGTACGTAAGTGACGTATTATGTGTTAGTAATACATGTTTCGGTATTTTTCTATGAGAGTATAACGATTTTTTATCTTAAATATTTTAAAATGCCTATTTAAGTGTAGCATTATTGTCAATAATAGTAGGTTATCATATTGTGTTGTAGTTTCTGCTAGACTGCGAACAAAACCATGTGTCAACATAAAACATTTTGTAGGAAAAACTAACAGATACACTTAAATACCAAAATAAATCTTCAACACGTATGCCGCTCTGCCGATGACAGTTCGGGCAGTTGTACTGTATGTCTGCCTGCTTGGTGTCAATGACCGCTTCATAGCGTATACTACTACTTCAGTATGTATAATTAAAACTGGTGTCGGAGTTACAAATATGCAATCGCACCAATGAATATAATAGATTCTTATATACGTACATATATATCTCTTTTTTGAAGTGAAAACTTCTTTAGCGGCGTTGTGCACTTTTTGGGATGAGTAAAAAATGTTAAACTCGCGTCAGGACACGTGACCCTGACCACAAGATTTTGGTGAGAATTAGAACTTAAGTTCGCTGCAGCGCTAAAACATTAGTTACCTCTAATTAAACAATTAAAACATGAAGCGCTAGATCGTTCATAGGGCATTATTTTCTCGTGACCAAAACGTTGCAAGCGCCATGAAATTCTTGGCGCTTACGCGTTTCGTTCAACGTAGTTTATCAACATCGTTGTTTGGTCCGCATGTTCAAGTTTTCACTTCTGCCGGCACTCCCGGAGTGCAACCCGTTTTTTACTATGTAGGGTGACATACAAGCATACGGCTCACCTGATGTAAAGCGGGTATCGTAACCTATGAACGCTTGCTACGTATTATATATCACTCGTCCGATGCCACCTCTGCTGCTAACAAAGCTACACCCTAGGCTAGGAATGGAACCCAAAAGCGTTGGTGTCAATGTAGAGTTATGCCACCGAGCCACTGCGCCACCGAGTTCGTGAAAAAAAGTAAAAGTAGTGATAGCCCAGTGGAGAACAAGCCAATTTACAGGTCCCTTGTTTGAATCCTGGTATCGGAATGTATCACGGAATTAGCGTTTTTTTTTAGATTTATGTACATACTAGCTTTTACCCGCGGCTTCGCTCGCATTTTTTTGTTAATAAAAAGTATGCTATGTTACTTCTGATACCTCCAAGAATATGTGTACAAAGTTTCATGATGATCGGTTGAGTAGTTTTCGCGTGAAAGCGTAACAAACAAACGGACATTCACATTTATAATATTATTAGGATTAGGATAGGATTAGGATTTGTAATTATCACAATCTCAGCGGTGATGCAAAACGTTGTGACAAAACCAGCACATCAAAGAAATTATGTTTTATAAGACGTGGGACCTAGCCTAAGGAAAGTCTAGTTGTCTGGCTCTGGGCTGTGCTGAATATCAGAATCAATATTTTCACCAAGACTTACCTACCATGATCAAATTGGTCGTGTTCTATCAGAAGGTAATGTCAGGAGCCCTAGAAACCGGCGAGCGTGCATGAAAAGAGCAATGAATGTTAAAGAAGCGAGAGACGTATGTAAGGATCGAGTCACGTGGCGCTCGGTTCTCTCTGCCTACCCCGTAAGGGATTTGACGTGAAGTTATAGATAGATAGAATATTTTCGCCAAATCCTCGGGTTACGTAGCGGATCCCGTCAATTCTAATGGTTTAGGAAAGTTTTAAGAGAGGCATCAAAGTAGCCCGTCTGGGGAAGTACCTCCACCTCACAGAAAACCGCGGCCAAATAGCAACTCCCTAGAGGGTTGTTGTATTCCTGCGTGTGAGTGAGGTCACCAGTAAGCTCCCAAGGAGTTGCTGTGTAAGTAGCAGAGGAGTCATCGCGCGAGTGATACTTAATATATCGCAAGCGTTAATAGGTTACGGTCCTCGCTTTACATCAGGTGGGCCGTATGCTTGTACTCCTCCTGACGTAGTATATAAAAAAAAAGGAAACGGGATAACCTCAGAAAGAAAATTGTACAAAAATCTCTAATATAGAACTTATCTAGTTACCTCTGACAACAAGCTCAATAATCTATTTTTTAATAAAAACTAGAAATTTATCTTCTACACGACAACAATTAACTGATAAAAACTAACATTAACAAAAGGTATGTAATATATCTTTTTTTTTCTTTATTGGCTCAGCATAGTGGGTCCGCTTCGCCTGATGGTAAGCGAAAAGAGGAGCCCAAATTGCAGCGATAACTGACAAAAGACTACACATTGTCCTGTCAGTTGACGCTACCATGCTGGCCTGCATGCTTCACGCTTCGTTTGAAGGATCCCATATTTTAGAAAGGAGGAAACACAGTACAACACGATTCAGCTCAACGACAAGACTCCCAAGCTTCTTACCGATTTCTGTTCGACCAGCACCAGGCCGTCCGAAATATCGCCCATGGACCGTACTGTCATCTGCATAGCAATGAATATTACCAAGTGGTAGCATGTCATTGATATGAAGAAGAAAGAGGGTGGGCGACAGAACGGAGTCCTGTTGGACACCGGCATTCACAGACATGAACCGCGAAGCTCATCCATCTGCAAGGACGTGGATCTATTCATATATATCTATTCATAATATGCATTTTATTAATACCATATAGTGCTGTTTTTTTTGTTTCTTAATAAGACTGAGGTTCAAACAAGCATACGGCCTGCCTGATAGCAAACAGTTACCGTAGCATTGTGATCGTGATCTTTTTGAACATTCATGCCCATAGTAATATACACACATCAAAAGTGTCTAGGGATCAACATATATTTTTGCAATAACTTTTCTCCTGATTGATATTAATTAAAATTTTCTTTAAGGATTCATCAAATAAAGTGTTTTCGTTTGTCTACAGTAACGATAAACCAAGTCACCTTTGTATTAATAAAGAAATTAGCCATTTTCATAATAAAGGGATTTTGACATTTGAACCACTAACATTAAAGTTCGAAAAAAAGACTGAAATAACAGTTTTCTTTAAAATTTTATTGGGTAACTTAAACAATTAATAATCCGTGTTTCTACCGCGAGCACTAACAACACAAGAACATCGGTTTGGCATACTCAAAATGAGTTCATCCAAATCACGCTGTGGAATGGCCGCCCATGTTCGTTGCAACAACAAAAAAAGGTCTTCTTGCGACTGGATACCCTCCATATTCGGCAGAGCTCTTCTCTGTAGCATATCCCATGCATGCTCAATCGGGTTCAAGTCTGGCGACTGAGCAGGCCAGGGATGTTAGCTGCGGCGAGAGTCTGTCTTACAACTCTTGCGGTGAGCGGTCGTGCATTATCATGCATTAACTGAAATAAGGGACCGATTTGCACTTGTAGAGGAACGATGACGTCTGATACAATCGTCTCAGCATAAATTTGAGCGTTGAGGTTGCCTCTGATCCAAATCAACTCAGTTCTTCCGCCGATCCAAATACCCGCCCATACCATGATGGTTCCACCACTATAAGGATGGACTTCCTGGCAGGATTTTAATCGCTGTTGGCGTCCAGGGGTTCTCCAGTGTCGTATACGTCTTGTATCCGGTCTCATACCAAAACGAGACTCATCAGAAAAGCACACGAAACGCCATTGTTCTTCTGCCCAATTTCTGTGTTCAAGAGCCCATTGATATCGAATCCTACGATTGTGCATTGCTATAGGTGGTACCCTTAGCGGTCTTCGGGAATGAAGGTTCACTTCATGCAAGCGGTTTCTGACTGTTTGGTCGCTAATTAAGTTCCCTGAAGAGTGATGAAGCGTCACGGCTAACATCATGGCGGTTATTGTTGGAGCTCTTCGAGTTGTGATTTGAATGTATTTTTATATGTATCGGTCTTGTCTCCATGTGGTGCAGCGATACCGTCCTCCATGGCGCTCAGCCACTGTACCAGTGCTTCGGTAACGTGTCCAAAGTCGACTGATAACACTCTGACTTGTATTCAGAGCTAAAGCCACAGTACGTTGCCGGGAACCAGCTTCTATCATTCCCACGGCTCTGAGCATTTCTTCCCTGCTTAAATGACGTCGCCGCTCCATAATAACGTTGGTTTTAATCAGTAGTAGGGAAACAGTAGCACTAATAATGTCTTCAATGCGTTGTATGTTTTTATAGGTAAAATATTGACAGCTGATTTTCATCTTTTACTCGAATTTGATTGACAGTTCCTGTTTCAAATTATGAAATGCACCAAACAGGATCCATATAAATTTATAAAATCATAAATTTATTACAAAGCCACATCTCAATCTCAAGAAATCCGCATAAAAATGCTTGATCCCTAGACACTTTTGATGTGTGTATAAAGCAGAAGTTTGTTTGTTTGTTGCTAATCTCTGAAACTACCAGTCGAATTCGAAAAAAATATTTTTGCATTTTTAGCCTAATTCTTGAGGATATACGCTATTCAACATCACTATACAACACTTAGAAGTCAAGGAAAAAGAAAGAAAGTAGAAAAAAAACAGTTTCCACGATATACCGGTATACGCGTATACGAAGACGCGGGGTGCAGCTAGTAAATGATATTGAAACGCTTACGTTGTTGGTTATTTGATTTTGGTCTTCTGCAAGGTGGAGGTACTTCTCCAGAAGCATATTTAGAGCGAGAGATTTTGTTATGCTCTCATATACATGGACATGTGTTCCCTCCTTCCTACAATATGGGATTCTTCAAATGAAGCGTGAAGAAGCGTGAAGCATCTTGCGGGTCAGCATGGCAGCGTCAACTGACAGGACACTGTGTAGCCTTTTGTCAGTTTCAGTTGCGATTTGGGCTCCTCTTTCGCTTACCAACAGGTATAGCGGAGCCACTATGCTGAAATTATATTAAAAAAAAATATACTTTCGTGTTCTCTGTGCCATACAAAGCTCTCGCTTACATAAGTTAGAGGTACCAATATTGGTGTCAGATAGGGATGTGTGCGGTCAGCTCGGCTATTCATTCTGTATCTGGACAGTTGTCTTCAGAGAATAAGAAATATGAAAGTGTGAATGCGAATGGGTGATGCAGTGGTCAACTGCCTGTATTATGCGGACAGTACCACTGAGTATTAATAGCAGAATCACCATCCGAACTGCAAACACTAGTTGCAACAATGAAAGCTGATTGTATGAAAAAGGGTTACAATTGAATTTGAAGACCAACCAAGACCACGGTATTTGAAAGAGAGACAACCAGGATGAACACTAGGATTACGGTTGATGATGTAGTGTTAGAGCAAGTGGATGAGATTGTATATCTTCGAAACGCTTTATCAGTGATGGAAGGTACACCGCTAATGTGGAGAGACAAGTAAGTGCAGGCATTGAATTGTTATGTACTAGTGTACTAGAACCGACATCGCGAACTAAATGTTTGCGCCATGCAAGTCATTGCTGCACTACGTTGAACGAAACGCGTAAGCGCCATGAAAATCACGGTGCTTTTGACCTTTTGGTCGCGAGAAAAACACAAGGAGTATTTTTCACGAGAAGCGATTTAGTGCTGTATCTTGAAATCTTTGGGATAGACATCTAAATTATTTCAGCGCTGCAGCGGACATTAGTTTCAAATATTATTACCAAAATGGAGCTTTTACTTAGATTTCTCCTCTAGTACATAATAACTCAATGAGCGCAGGGAACAGCGTGAATGGAGTGTTGGGTAAACTTCTAGGCACACATCTCGCTATACACACGCGGTGCTAATCCCAACGCTAACTTATGGAAGTGAAAGCTGGGTGTGGCACAGAAAGCATGAAAATATAATAAATGCGGTTGAGAGGAGTGCATTGCGCAAAATTTTTGGCGTAACGCTTGCTGACTACGTTTGTAATGATTACGTAAGAAAGTTGGTCGAAAGAGAGTGTCGGTGTTAAGATAAGAAAACGTATGCTCCGTTGGTTCTGACATGTAGAAAGCATGCAGGATGAAAGAATGACGAAACAGATATACAATACTAAAGTAGAAGGATGTAGGAGCCGAGGATTACCAAGACTAACCTACCATGACCAAATTGGTCGTGTTTTATCAGAAGGTGCTGTCAGAAGTCCTAGGAACCGTCGAGCGTACATGAAAAGATCTATGAATGTTATGAAGCTGTTATGAAGCGAGTGAAGTATGTAAGAACTGCGTCTGTTTCTACTTGAATCTATAGTTCAGCTTTGAACAGTTTCGAGGAGATTGCTTTCAAGAAAAATTGTATGTTCTTTTTGTAGAACGTTGAGAGACAAACAAACAAATACATACGGCCCATCTGATGTCATCATTGCGCACGACACGCATGCATTATGAAGAGTATTGCTCGCGCATTGCAACCAATTAAGGTCACGAATGGAATCAAAACATACTTAAATTTTTTTATACGAGAGGCATACGAACACACAACCCAGTTGATGTAAAGTGGTAACCGTAGCCTATGAACGATTCAAGCGTTGCATCACACCATCTAAACGAGTTTAACCAGCTTTCGAAAACGAGTTTTTAGTTAATGCTAACTATATATATATATATCACATCGTCATACAAGCATACAGCGCACCTGTAGGCCGATTCTACTAAAAAACTGCAACTGCACTGCAGCGCGGCGTGTGTCAAAATGCGTACATTTTGACGTTTTGTTAAACGTCGCTGCTGTCAGATCGCTTGACGAAACGTCAAAATGTACACATTTTGGCACACGCCGCGCTGCAGTGCAGTTGCAGTTTTTTAGTAGAATCGGCCTACAGGTGCGCTGTATGCTTGTATGACGATGTGATATATATATATATATAGTTAGTTAGTGGCGGCTATATTTCTATATATATATAGAAATATAGCCGCTACTAACGCTACAATAGTAACGAAAGAGAAACGTAAATGTTTCAAATTTAGTACCAACATCCGGAAAATATCGCTAAATATGTTAATGGAGGAGAAAACACAGATCGTACATCCACTTAAATTAAACTGTTCTTCATTTCAGGAAAATACAGGATAGAGCCTTTGTCAGCTGCAACGTTTCCCGGTGCACTTGAAGTAAGTATTAAATTCTTGCTGTGCTGTAAGAGACTACTTAGATTCACTCAGGTATTATTAATCGTCAAGCCATCTACATAGAAAATATTTGCATTTTCCGCTAATGGTACCATTTTTCTTTACTTGAGTTCATTGTTGGAACAAGACTACACCGATGGCCAAGTAGCAATGGCTATCCTTTATCACCAAGGGTTGTGGGTTTGTTTCGCATACAAAATTATCACTTGTGTGCATGAACATGTTTGTTTGTCATGGTCGGGATGTTTTCATGTGTCATAATTGTGTATTGAGGAAAAAAGTTTTTCGAATGTTTATAAGTTGTCTAGTACCCATACCACAAGCGTTTCATAATTTGAGACTAAATGGTGTTGTGTTATTTATTGCAATAAAAAGAAATTATCAAGTACCTAGTTTTTAGTTAAGGTCGTTAATAACCTACACCTACGCTCGTGGGTTCGATTTCCACACAGAGCAAATATTTGTATAAACATGTCGATTTGTTTTGGTCTGGTTGATTTCAAGAGAGGAAAGGCGTATCAAAGCAGACATCTGGGAAAGTAACTGCACGTAACAAGTTAATATTATGTTAGCAGCATGGGCTTCTTCAAGAAAGCCTTGAAGAGGTTTTTAGAGGGTCGCAACGCGTGAGTGACACCCCTGGTGTTGGAAATGTCCGTAGTCTACGTTACTGTTTACCATTAGGTAGGCCGTATGCTTGTTTACCACCTTAGTGATATAAAAAAGCAGAGGTGGATCGCGCAAATCGCGCAAGGGATATTTGCATACCTATATACGCTTGTAAAATATTAATTATCACGCCTGCTGCTAACAAAGCAACTCTTGGAGGTTACTTTTTATTATCAGTAATTAAACCCAGTCACGAGTTGACGTGTGAAGCAGCCATCACCTTGTTGAACCATTTTGAAGGGAACACGGCAAACCGCCAGCACGAGTCGCTCGCCTCTCTCGAGCTTACTGGAATCCCACTCACTTGCAGTAACACAATAACCCCTCCAGAGAGTTGTTATTTGGCTGCGGTTTCCTATGGAGGTAATTCGCCAGTCGGACTGCGTTGATGCGCCCTACTTCCCTTAGATAAATATGTAACTTTACACTTTATACGTTCATTGGTTTACAGGTTCTAACTCCTACGTGATTGTATTATTTAATCATGTTTTTAACAGGTAATGCGAATTGCATTTTTCCAAGATGAGGCAGTCTGTATCGGCTCTGAACTGAACAAGAATCCCTGCGCTGCGGAAGAGTTGCTAGAACTCTGTGCTGATGTTGCTTTAGACGGGGCATCGTTAGTCGCCGCGACCACCGACACGGGAATCGTTGCCGCTGTGGCTTTCAACAAAATTCAGGTACAAAACATTGTTCGTAGGGCCGCCAATTAAAAAAAAAAAAAGTATATTTTCTTGGCTTGGGCACAGCAGATACTGTATAGATACAGTATCCCATAGTGTAATAATTGACTTTTTTTTATAGTCAAAGTCAAAGTCAAAGTCAAAATCTTTTTATTCCATAAAAATGGCTACATTTGTTTGGAATCGTCACAATTTTTTTCCCTACCGTGCAGTTCATGACTAGGTGAGCACTGATAAAAATACTGCCAAAAAACTCAGGCATCCCTCTTTTGGTATCCAAACAAATTTACATAATTTATTAATTACATTATAATTGGATCGACTCAATCCCAGGCATTTTTATCATTAATATAGTCAGATACTTTATAATATGCCCTGCTACACAATTTGGCTTTAATAGTAGTTTTAAACTTGTTTATTGACAATTCTCTTATATTGCTGGGAAGTTTGTTATAGAACCGTATACATTGCCCCATAAAAGAATTACTTATTTTGTGGAGACGGCTTGCATGTAACACAAGATTATGCTTATATCTAGTATTTATGTTATGAGTATCGCTCTTTTTACAAAATGAGTCTATGTTTTTATGGACATACAAAAGATTTTCATAGATATATTGCGATGCGACTGTTAGAATATTTATTTCTTTGAATTTTTCTCTAAGGCTCTCACGGGGACCAAGTTTGTAGATAGCTCTTATGGCTCTCTTTTGCAATAAAAAGATGGTGTTAATGTCCGCGGAGTTACCCCAAAGAAGAATTCCGTATGACATAATACTATGAAAGTAGCTGAAATAAACTATTCTAGCCGTATCAACATCAGTGAGCCGTCTAATAGTTTTCACTGCATAGGCTGCAGAACTTAGTTTTCCTGATAATTTTTCAATTTGTGGGCCCCATTGTAGTCTGGAGTCAATTGTTATACCCAAGAACACAGTTGTCTCCACAGGGGCTAAATTAGTTCCATTAACATGTACATTGGTAGGCACCTGTCTTACATTAGGTGTTGAGAACTTAATTACTTTAGTCTTTTTATCATTTAAAAGCAGATTATTAACATTAAACCAATGCATAACTTTAGAGAGAGCATCGTTAACTTCGTCATAATTACCTAACTGTCTATTAATTTTGAATGTCAAAGAGGTATCATCCGCAAACAATACAATCTCATGTTTATCCTTTACATAATAAGGTAAGTCATTTATATATACTAAAAATAAGAATGGACCCAGAATTGACCCCTGTGGGACTCCCATGACTACAGGGGACCCCGAAGATATTTTACCATTAACATCGACCTTCTGTATCCTATTGCCCAGATAAGAAGACAGAAGTTCG
This sequence comes from Pyralis farinalis, assembly GCA_947507595.1. Taxonomy (NCBI): domain Eukaryota; kingdom Metazoa; phylum Arthropoda; class Insecta; order Lepidoptera; family Pyralidae; genus Pyralis; species Pyralis farinalis. The sequence continues at coordinate 19,723,343 of OX382276.1, read as the reverse complement.
AGAGCCTTGTTCCTGATACCGTAGTGGTGTAATTTTCTGACAAGAGTGTCATGGTGCACGCAGTCAAACGCTTTAGACAGATCACAGAAAATTCCCAAGGCATCTTGCGAACCTTCCCATGCCGCGAATATACTTTTAAGCAAATGAATCCCTGCGTCTATAGTTGAACAACCTCTCGTAAATCCGAACTGTCTCCTATGAAGCAAATTATGTGTATTAAAATGTCTGAGCAACTGGCTAAGCATTAGTTTTTCAAAAATTTTACTGAGAATGGGCAGTATGGAAACAGGTCGAAAATTCGAAGGGTCCGAACTATCACCAGATTTAAATAATGGAATGATTTTACTATGTTTCATCAAGTCAGGAAATACACCAGATGCCACACAACAATTGAAAATTGTAGCTAAATGTGGAGCGATTGAAATAATAATAGAAGATATGGTTTTGACAGATAGACCCCACAAATCTTTAGTGTTTTTCATATTTATTGATTTAAAAGCGTTCAAAACATCTTTTGGGCTTACAGCTGAAAATTCAAATATTGTGTCGCATTCTACCACGCTCTGTTTGAGAACGAGTTCAGCAGCTATAGAAGAAGACCTAAGATTTCTCGTAGTAATAAGAGGAATGTTAGAAAAATATTTTTCAAACTCAGTCGCAATTTCTACATCATTTTTGATATCGATATCATTTATCTTTAACTGAAAGTCTCGACTACGTACTTTCGCTCTACCCGTCTCATTATTTATCATATTCCAAACAGATTTAATAATATTTGTTGAACCATTAATTTTATTTCTTAAATATATAGACTTAGCATTAGAACAGGCTCGTTTAAATATTTTAGCATAATTTTTTACAAGTTCTTGAAAAGTCGGATTGTGATTACAGGTCCTTTCTTCATAAAGTTCATACAATTTATTCCGACTTTTGTAAATACCAGGAGTTGCCCAATCACTGAATGTCATACGGTCACTTACAGACAGTTGTTTTGGAGTAAAGATTGCATTAAATTCACTAGTAATTAAGCTAAATAATGAACTGTACAAGTGGTCCGGAGTACCGTGACAGGGCAACAATACAATTTTTTCTGCTATATTAGACTTAAATCTTTCTAAGCGGCTTTTACTAAATGGTATATAATTTATTTGCTTTCTTTGTATTTTTGAAGAATTTGGAAATGAAACCAATTGACCTGAATGGTCTGACTGAACTTTATTAATTATAGATTGATATGAAGGTTTTACATTGCTAAATATATTGTCAATACATGTAGCACTTGTAGCAGTTACTCTTGTTGGCTCTGTAAAAATATGATGCAAATTGTTTGATTTAAATAAATTTAAAAAGTTGTAGGTAACAGTATTTTTCTCCAAGATATTTATATTAAAGTCTCCACAAATTATAACAGTTTTATGGCTATTAGATAATTTATTTAAGGCATCCTCCATGATATTTGAAAATGTTTCAAAGGGCGTGCTAGGAGGTTTATACAGGTTCATAACAATGAATCGTTCCAATTCAATGCATGAAATCTCTACAACTCGCTCAACAGAGAGGCTCACAATGTCACACCTTTCTTTAAATTTAAGCAACTTATTTAATAATATTAAGGAGCCACCATGTATACAGTTATCTCTGATGAATGAGCTTGCAACCTGGTGGTTATTGAAGCTGAAAATGAATTGATGGGGTTTTAGCCAGTGCTCAGTTAGACATAAAATATCAATATTGCTACAATTCATAAACAACTCCAATTCTAACTCCTTTCCTATCATCCCCTGAATGTTTTGGTGCACCAGGTTGATACAATTATTATTCTTTCTATATTCTTGACAATTTACAATTGATGGGGATATTGTATTATTATTACTTTTAGTTTCATTTTGAATATTGTTATTATTACTATTTACATTGCCAGAGTATAACTCTATTGTCTTGTAACCTAATTTAAAGAATTTGGAATACCTTCCAAGGTACCATTACATAATGTCAAATTATCTAACTGCTCAAAAGAAGCAGGGTTGTTAGCCAAACTTTTGGCTGGTTTCTTAAAACAATATGATAGCGAATCTGCTATTTGTCTTTTATAAAAATTGCTAAGATAAAATTTATCTTCTGTCAAATTATAATGTTTATTATTAAATATATTTATGTCAAGTATATGAAATTTGTCATCATATAATGTCAATGTATGCATTTTATCATTTAATCTATACCTAGATGCATTTTCCGCCTCGGGCAACAAAGTACTGTATGGAAAAGTAAATAAAAACACTTTTCCCACATTTAACTGCTGTAACATATTAAAATATTTAATCATTATATGTTTGTTTAAATTTCCTCTCCTTTATGTTTTGATTGATTGAGATTTGGCGTGAAGATATAGAGTTAGAACTAGAGAGTTATATAATCTGAGAGCAATGAACCGGTCTATTAACCATCAGGTCGCCAGTTCGCATCTTGGCATGTACCACTAAATTTGTGTTTTCAAATTTATGTACATATTTATAATTATAATTTGCTGGGCAGTGATGCAAAACATCGTTTGAGAGAGAGGTTGGGCGCATCAAAGCAGCCTGTCTTCGGAAGTATCTCTATCTCACATAAAACCGCAGCCAAATAACAACTCCCTAGAGGGTTGTGTGAGTGAGATCACCAGTAAAGCTCCTAAGGAGCTGCTGTGTGCCAAGCAGAGGAGACATCGCGCGAGTGATACTTAATGTTTTACAAACGTTCATAGGCTAGGCATTTACCATTTCACATCAGGTGGGCCGTATGCTTGTATTCCTTCCGACGTTGTATAAAAAAAAATCGCTGGGAAACCCGAACTACATATTAAACTGAGAAAGGGCTGCTTTTCTCTCCAGGCTGTAGAGATCTGACGGCAGTCGCTCGCTGTCAAAATCAGTATCTACACTCAATCTTTAGGCTTATGCAGCGGACCTAATGTATTAGGAAACGGCGGGTGGCGGGCAGCAGCGTTCCCTGCGTACACGAACAACTTACTGTGGTTGCCTACCCGCCAGCGGAAACTCTGGCACAATACGCCATAAGGCCTATGTTCTGCAGCGGATGAATACGGCCGGAAATGATGATGTGAAATAACTTAAAGTTATAATAATAATATTTAATATTTTTATTACCAATTTAGACAATACATTTTCTTGTTAGTACATAGGTACATAAAAACTTAAACTAAGTAAATAATGTTATACAGACAAGAGGTAGTTATACCTTTTGGTCTCCACACTAGGTCCAGTCCGTCTCGTGATTGCTTTGACTAAAACTATCAATCATACTTCTTTGTCTAGTTGTGTAAATGTAACAACTAACACAGAAAATTATATTTATACGCATATATATAATATGCGACTATTATAGATTGTGACGGAACTCGCATTTCACCGGTGTTTTTTTAATTACAGGTTGCCGCAAAATCTTCCACTGAAAAGCCTTTCTTCGACGTTTTTGCCGAAGAGCGATGCTCACACCCATCATCGCGCTCTCTCGTTGAGTACATGGCCACAATGGACGCCAAATGCAATTTCTTTGAAAAGTATGTGTTTCTTTTTATACAACGTCGGGAGATATATAGAAGCCTATGATACTGATGCTAACAAAACTACTCCTTAGGAGCTTACTGGTGACCTCTCTCATACGCAGGAACACAACAAGCCTCCAGGGAGTTATCATTTGGCTGCAGTTTTCTGTGAGCTTCATCCCCATACGGGCTCACCAAGAGAAACAGACACGTTCATGCCCACAAATATTTGTCCTGTGTGGGAATCGAACCCACGAGGTTGGTATTAAAGTTGCGTAACTGACCACTGCGCTACCAAGCACGTCAAATTACATTATCTTCTTTTAAAAATTATTACTTCCCTATGCAACAGTAAAAAGGTAATGTTTATAGTTTTAATTTTGTATTAATTAGGATTCCGTACCTAAAGGGTAAAACGGAACTAAGACTCCGCTGTCCGTCCGTTCGTCCGTCCGTCCGTCCATCTGTCACCAGACTGTATCTCATGAACCGTGATAGCTAGACAGTTGAAATTTTCACAGATGATGAATTCCTCTTGCCGCTATAACAACAAATACTAAAAAATAGAATAAAATAAACATTTAAGGGGGCTCCCATACAACAAACGTGATTTTTTTGCTCATTTTTGCTCATAAATAATTAAATTAAGATAAAACAAATATTTAAGGGGGGCTCCCATACAACAAACGTGATTTTTTTGCCCTTTTTATAGTTAATGGTACGGAACCCTTCGTGCGCGAGTCCGACTCGAACTTGGGCGATTTTTTTTTATTAGATTTTATATCGTTCCCATAGTAAATATCGGCTACGTTATGAAGAATCCTTTCCATTAAGTTTGATCGCTGCTTCTGCACTATCGCGAATAATGTAGTAATGAATTACCTTGACGTATGTCACAGGCAATAAGCAATTAATACAAGCGTTAATGTCATTGCAGTAATTTGGCTGCATTATGCAAGTATGTTATTATTTGTTAATACCAATACTACTACTAGTTACTGCAATTAATTGCCATACTTTAATTTATTGCAGTAGTAATTTCAATGATTAAATTCTAACATTAATTTGTTAGAGATTGTGTGATAATGCAATAAGAGAGTTAGTATTAACTTCCACTTTCGCATTATATATCTGTTTCGCATTATATATGTCATTCTCTCATTCTGCATTCTTCCTACATTTCGAATTGAGCATGCCCGTGTTTTTCCTCGGCGCTTATAAAACTGACTGTCTCTCTCAGATCTTACATCGAACGATGCCATTAGCGTTATGATTAAGTTAGATTTGGCACAATACTCGCATTTTGACCGTGTTTATTCCACTTTAATATTCTGTCTGCCACGGACGTGCGGTTTTCCTCACAATGCTTTCTTTCACCGCTGTGCAAGCGTCAGTTACAAATATGTACATAATTCCATAAACATGAATTTAGTAGTTCATGCCCAGACTGGGATTCTAACCAGCGACCAGGTTACTACACTGTGTATGTATAACCGAAAATTTTATATAATAGTTTGATGCAAATTATCGTCCCTTGTTCTTCCGTCTTTTTTCGAGTAAAAATAGCGTAATTGGAGAATAACGTTATTTTTCGCAAAAGAAAATGATTGAAAAATTAAATAGTAATACAGAAAAACAATCAATTACAAATAATTGATGCATAGTGAGGATGATTTTATCCGAGCAAGGGCAGCCTGTTCTAATAGTTTTATTCTGAACAACAACGGGTGGCTTACAAGCTTACTGCCTACCTGATGTAAAGCGGGTACCGGAGGCCATTAGCCTATGCACGCTTGCAACATATTAAGTATCACATCCAGACCAAGACAAATAGGCTTTCATGCACACAATATTTGTCCCTTGTGGGAATCAAATATATGAGTGTTGGTGCCAAACTAGCGTTACTAAACACTGCGCAGCCGAGTTCGTAAAATTATCGTTGTAATTCTGGTGAACCAATTTGAAACATGTACACACCTGGTCTCTTTAGACGCTTAACTTCGAAGGGCAATATCTATCAGCTTTGAATCTGTTATCCTTCTATGAATATATCCTGTAATAATCACGTAGGGCTCTGTTCAAACTATGCTCTCAAAAATCAAGAAAGAACAGTTGTCATTAATTAAAAAATATATTATATCGTTACAGGTTTAATATTGACTGCAGTTTGGAAATAATGTGTCTGGCAACATTACACGAATATAGACAACAGAAACTCGGCACACTACTGTGTGAAAAATCAATTGAACTCGCAAAGAAAATGAAAGATGAACCAATTTCTCAAATGACAGTGACAGATTTAGGACCAAAATATAATATGCTGAAAGGTCGCGAGCCTCTACATATATACCCAAAGATATGTAATGCTCTTTGGACATCGAAGATTACACAAGCGATTGGAAAAACTTTAAACTTTACTGTTTATGAGACAGTTCCGTACACGGAATTTTTTTATGATGGAAAAACATACGCAGATAGAATAGGGCCTGATAATCCGTTTTCTGAAGTAGCTGCTTGCAATCTGTATTAGACGTATGTTTATTTTGTCCTTTTTAAACTAATGACTTTGAACAATTAATATTTTATATTGTTATTTAATAACGTTTCTATAATAAGCTACCTATAAAATAATCACAATTTCCATTGTCAAATATAGCTATGTCGCATATATTTTTAAATATACTAATTAAAATATGTTTTTGTACTTTGGACGTGTTTTTACTTTCACCTAAGTATATTAGATGTTTGGATGTTCGGATTTTGTTCCGTTTTCACGTCTTTCACGCATTGGAACGGATTTGGATGAAATTTGGTAGGTAAATATGGTACTGGATTAACACATAGGCTACTTTTTATCCCGGTGATATGTTCCCGTGGGATAGTTTGGATGTTTAGATATTTGAATCGTACTAAATGTGGATGTTTTATTTCATCTACTACTATCACACAGGAACACATCACCGGGATCAGCAGGCTACTTTTCCCGGTGATGTGATCCTATGGGATGGCCACTTCGCGAGGACTGTCCGCGGCCTAGCTCAGAGATGCTTAACACTAGAAAGCTGTAGTTTGGTGGTACGTCCTCTACACGTAAAGTGGGGATGTGTCGCTCCCACCCTATGGCGTTGGGGGTCGTTAGATAGGTTTTTTTAAAAACATCGGTTTGGGAAGATCATTCTTCGATATAGTGATCTGTTTGCGAAATATTTATACTTATTAAAAGTGTAAATTTTTGTTAGACTCCAGCGTAATCCCATGCCAGCGAAACTGTTGTATTTGGAAATATAAACAAAAATCGCGGTAGTTATCCATATAGTGAATTTAAAAGAAAATCTATCACAGCTTAGCAGGCTTTACAGGTTAACGAGTAATAGTCGACAAAACTTTTAAAATGTATGTATGTATGTATATCTTCACGCCAGGTCCCTTGCGGGGTAGGCAGAGAGAACCGAGCGCCATAAGACGCGGTCCTTACACACTTCACTCGCTTCTTTCACATTCATAGCTCTTTTCATGCACGCTCGCCGGTTCCTAAGACTCCTGACATCACCTTCTGATAAAACACGACCAATTTGGTCATGGTAGGTTAGTCTTGGTCTTCCTCGGCTCCTACATCCTTCCACTTTCGCATTGTATATCTGTTTCGTCATTCTTACATCTTGCATTCTTTCTACATGTCCAAACCAACGGAGCATACCCTTTCTTATCTTAACACCGACACTCTCTTTCAGTCCAACTCTCTTTCGTACGTCATCATTTCGAACGCGGTCAGCAAGCGTTATGCCACAAATTTTTCGCAGTGCTCGCATCTCGACCGCATTTATTCTACTTTCATGCTCTCTCTGCCATACCCAGCTCTCACTTCCATAAGTTAGCGTTGGGATTAACACCGCGTTGTGTACAGCGAGCTGTGCCTTCTGGCTTAGATTTCGGCTGCCAAACAGTTTACCCAACGCTCCATTCACGCTATTCCCTGCACTCACTCGTCTCTCCACATCAGCGGTGTACCTTCCATCGCTTCTAAAAGCGCTTCCAAGATATACAAACTCATCCACTTGCTCCAACACTACATCATCAACCGTAATGTATTTTTATTTTTAAAATGTATTTTCTTAAAATGCACAAAAGTCATAGAATTTGACATTGCATTTATCTGCACTAAGCGTTTTGATTCCTAGTTTCTAATTTCAACGGCCAAGTAGTGGAACTCTGCTACTGCGATACATAGGCAATTTCATAGTTCATTTCAATTTCATCCATAATTATAGTTCCGATATTTTACACTAGATGGCGCTGTATAGTCCTTGCTCCTTCCTATTCTTGACCATGCTGACTCTTGTTACCTAAGCCTTACTGAAGATTAATTAAACGTTGAGCTCCTTCAAAATCTCTATATACGATGTATTTGAGCTTCGCAAATACGATCATGTTTCTGAGTTTCGCTCTCAGCTCCAGTGGTTCACTATCAAGTTGCATCTGAACTAGCACATTATCTATTTTCTTTATTCTATTCTCTTCTATACTATTTCTCCTAGCTGCTTAAAGGAACGTTTTATTTATCTCAGTGAGGTACGGGATCATCACGATCGCGGTATACGCAGTACTCTGTCCCTTCGTCTATTAACGCCATCTCACTCTTCACAATATTACGCTAAGTTATTCTAGGTACCAGCTGTGCAATTATGGAATCGTTTGCCTATTTCTATCCGCTGGGCACAATCTTTAGAATCCTTTAAAAATCTCGTTAAGTCTCACTTTTTCTCTATCTAGCTATTATATGTTTATGTATATTTATGATATTATACATGTGTGTATTTGTCATAATCTTGCCTTAGTTTTCTTACCTGTTGCTGACCATAAGACAATGGTCTGTCTCATCAAAGTCATTTAAATAATTTATTATAGTATAAATGTAATTGGTTAGAATGTACGTTGTATGTGTATATCACAAATGCGCCACCTACCTACACACATCAAAAGTGTCTAGGGATCAAGCATTTTTATGCGGATTTCTTGAGATTGAGATGTGGCTTTGTAATAAAAAAATATATAAAATATATAAACGTATACGACACTGGAGAACCCCTAGACGCCAACAGCGATTAAAATCCTGCCAGGAAGTCCATCCTTATAGTGGTGGAACCATCATGGTATGGGCGGGTATTTGGATCGGCGGAAGAACTGAGTTGATTTGGATCAGAGGCAACCTCAACGCTCAAATTTATGCTGAGACGATTGTATCAGACGTCATCGTTCCTCTGCAAAAGTGCAAATCGGTCCCTTATTTCAGTTAATGCATGATAATGCACGACCGCACACCGCAAGAGTTGTAAGACAGACTCTCGCCGCAGCTAACATTTCGCGGTAGAAACACGGATTATTAATTGTTTAAGTTACCCAATAAAATTTTAAAGAAAACTGTTATTTCAGTCTTTTTATCGAACTTTAATGTTAGTGGTTCAAATGTCAAAAATCCCTTTATTATGAAAATGGCAAATTTCTTTATTAATGCAAAGGTGACTTGGTTTATCGTTACTGTAGACAAACGAAAACACTTTATTTGATGAATCCTTAAAGAAAATTTTAATTAATATCAATCAGGAGAAAAGTTATTGCAAAAATATATGTTGATCCCTAGACACTTTTGATGTGTGTATTTGTTTTTAACGATTATTTCTCTTTCTTCGGTACGATTGTCTGAAAGTAAATGCTTTAGCGATAAGACCGCCTATTGTCCTCTTCTTATGTCGTATCTGTCAAATGTTTTTATTTTGGCGCAATAGAGTGTAAAAATAAATAAACAGTTTTTTCAAAGAATTTTTGTTCACAATTTAATATATAAAGCAGCTTTCGTCTATTGTTATTTCTCCGAAATTTCCTTCACAAAGGAATGTATGAACTTCGAAGGAATGTTATTTTGTCTCTTCTACAAGAATTATCCGCCAAATAGCCGTCTGTCAATTTATATTTATTGGCGCAAATTGGGATAATGATTACTGAGGTACATTGTGTTATTTTAGTTTCGGATATTCAAATATTCGGATCACTAATAAACTTCCTTTGCTTTTTGAGGAACAATGAAATGGAAAAGGTGTAATATACTATCTCTGTACCATAGTAATCTTCAGAACATATTTATTTAACGCTGATTACCTCCTTAAATAGATTCTGCAGTACAACATTCGATTAATGGAATAATTGCAGCGACAGTTCGCAATCCGCGCCGATTCTGAATCAATTAGCAAGAACCAATTTGTGCGAAGTTGGACGTCGCAATTACAACTATCTGACTATCGAGCTGATTGTAAGGAGCTATGTAGAACTTACTGCGAGCGACTAAAGTACTTGTATAATTAATAGACGACAAGGTGGTGCAGTCGGTAATGTAATTATGTTCTTGACTTCATAAACTTGACCCACTTTCTACAACTACATTATTTGTTCTACGTATTGGAAATGTAACTAATATTTCCTCGGGTGAATTTTATTACCACTTATATCGATACATAGGAAAAGTGAGATTCATCAACAATTGGAGGACGAGGGAAAATGGTCAATTAGTATTGTAAAGTAAAATTACTCCTTAGTAGAGGCCCTTTGAGAACATTAACGTAATTATATTAATTAGTTTATTATTATTACTATTACAATTATGGGTTAATACCACCCCTTAATGTTGGGACACTGACCGAAATAATTAAAATCAAGGTTTATGCCGACTTCAATGAAGTCGGTGCTTCAAGGGAAAACCGTATTATATAGCCTCGGTAATTAAAGCAAACTTCCCGCACTAAAGACAGCCGCATGTAGCCACACTGGCCACCTACAAGATGAGTTTTGTCGATTGGAATGTTGGCAGTACATGGAAGATGTTACAAATAATTTTTTGTGTTTTAGATAAATCCGATTTTATTTTAGAGAAAATAAGTTTTCGTGATCTGAAGGCATTTGCAAGTATCTCTTTTTATATGTTGACCTGCATTTCCTTACTCATTATTTACGATGTTTGTACCCGTGAATTTAATTTGCAGTGAGTATATGGGTATCACATACATATTTGCTAATGCCATACTCACCTCATACCAAATACCTATTTATACTAGCTTCTGTACCGAAAGCGATGGACTTTAAAGGGGCTAGAATGAATAAATCCTTTGATATACTAAACCTTAGTAAACTAATATAGATTTACACCCACTATAATTTTTATCACGCTTTTTTTTATACAACGTCGGGAGTCATGCAAGCATACGGCTTAGCGGCAAAGCGGTTACCGTAGCCTATGCACGCTTACAATACCATATCCTGTGCCATCTCCGCTGTTAATACAGCAACTCCTTAGGAGATTACTAGTGACCTCACTTGTAAGCGGGATCACAACAACCCTGCAGGGAGTTGATATTCAGCTGCGTCTTCTGTGAGGTGAGCAAGTACAGACGGGTTGCTTTGATGCAACCCTACCTCTCTTAAAAATCGTGTACGAAAATGTATAGCAATTTCCATCCATCTCTTTCTCAAGGTCAACTACTGCGATCATTGTTGTATCCGCTTCTGGATCGCTTCCACTGTTGTTGAGTTTTCCGTTAGTACGCATAAAGGCAGAATTATTTGATGGTACTCTTCCTGAAAAATGTCAGCTTGTTATCCAAATGTTTGGGCACGAAACGATATTTAATCTACATAGCGTTTCGTACCCAAACATTTGGATAACAAGCTGACATTTTTCAGGAAGTCGCCGTCTAATAATAAGTGGGTCATTATTAGACGGCCTCATCCTCTTAATTTAATTTGACGGCTACAGAACCTACACAGCTGAGATGCTGAGTTTTCTAAGAGTTGGTTACTCAATTCTCTCAGCCTACCCCAAGGGGCTTAGCGATTAAGATAGATAGATAAAAATAATCCTGACTGAGTAGACACATAGAGCTAGCCACTTATTAAGTATCATTCGCGCGATGCCACATTTGTTGTTAACACAGCACCTCCTTAGGAGCTTACTGGTGACCTCACTCACACGCTGGAACTTTACAACCCTCCAGAGAGTTGTTAATTAGCTGCAGTTTTCGGTGAGGTGGAGGAACTTTGCCAGTTGGGCTTCTTTGATGTACCCTACCTCTCTTCAAAACACCCTGACCAAGACAAACAGATATGTCAATACACACGAATGTTTGTCATGTATGGGAATCGCACCCACGAGCGTGTTAAAGTTGCGTTATTACCCGCTGTGCCACCGAGCTCGTCAGTTCAAACAGCCATATCTGGTTTCTCAAAAAAATTTTTTCCTAAAAATCATTTAACAACTTTCAGGATTCAACGTTTGTTGAATCCCGTTGTCCTTGTCACTATTACATCAAAAGTTGATCAAAGACTTGCTATTTACGTCTCTATGCAAGTTGGCACAACTTCTGCTTCAGTTTCAGCTCATCGCAAGTTCAACTATTAATCTTTCATTGTAGTATAACCACAATGTGAAATAAGCATACGGCCTGCCTGATGGTAAGCAGTTACCTATGGATATTTGTAACACCATGAATGTCAATCTTGCGTTGCCGACTCTGTAGCCCATGCTGTAGTACCTTGGCAAAACTTCTGCAGGGAGCTCATTTCACATCTTAAGAGTTCTTCGTAGAAAAATTCACTGGAACCGCACAGTACGCGACCATGCGGCTTTAGTGTATGAGAATGAACTACCAGTCATCGGTGAGAGGTGCGATGATAAAATGAGGCTGTTGACGTTCGTATCGACTAACTCCTTGGAAATAATCCATTGTACAATCGGTAGAATACGCAAAGGGAGACAAAGTCTTTTTTTTTAACTCGAGGATTCAATACCGTGTGTGAGTTTAGGATCATCAACGTTTTCACAGCTCGCATCTTTGCATCACAAAGTCCGACCTGGTATCCAGGTGCACCTGCCCAAATATGACTACAGGACTACATATGCGATCTGACTAGAGACTTACATAGGTCTTTGCCGCGTACTGAAGTACTGTTTGGCTTTGTTGAGTCATGAAAGAAATAACCTATGGAGACCCAATGACATGATTTTGCGTAGTAAATAAAATCACCGCGACGGGTCGGGAAGGTAAAGTTGAACGCGCAGCTCCTAACCAGTTAGTTCACGGATCAACTTATTGGTTATAATATCCTGCCATTAGTCAATACCCTCGAATCACTGAGATATTAAGGCGCAAATACTAGATTTTGAAGAGTGAGTGGAGCCTGCATGTGTAGTCAAGAGGTTTATTGAGTACACCAAGTTTCTTGAACGCCAGGTGATTTCGGTATTGACCATCTCAACACCGAGATACCCAAAGCTGTTGGCAGTCCTGGCAAGCCGATGTATCGACAAAATACACACAATTTATTTCTACTTCTAAGTTTTTCGCTGAATTTTGAATAATTCTATAATTTTTTACGGACATACATCATGTTTTCATAAATAAGTAACAGTGAGGATATTCATTTATTGAACAGTTCCCTGATGGATTCTGTGGAGACCATGTTATAAAAGAGCGAATGACTCTTTTTTTTATGATAAAAATTATATCAATGTCAGTCGTCGTTTCCACAACAGTATACCATACGACATAATGCTGTGAAAGTAGCTGATATAGACTAAGCGCGCAGTAGTTACATCCGTTAATTGTCAGACTGAGCTTACCGACAAGTTTGTTATGTGGGGGGCCCCATTGTAATTTGAAGTCTACTGTAATAGAATTTATTATTCCCAATGACAATTTCTGTATTGGAAGAAGTCACATTTGGAGGACAACATTTGATGTATTTGGTTTTAGCTGAATTTAACAAAAGATTATTATATGTGAACCAGTTTAAAATAGCAGACACAACACTATTTACCTTGTCAATATTTTCAAAAATTAGAGACGTATCATCAGCAAATAGTACTATATCCATTATTTTCTGCACCATGTAGGGCAGATCATTCGCATAGGTATACTAAAAATAAAAATGAACCTACAATAGAACCCTGGGCACCCCGATATTAACATTATTGCGTTTTTTTAAGATTTAGCCCCATTTATGTCACCTGTCTGCAATCTGTTATAATAAGATGCAATCAAGCTCTGAGCTTTACCTCTAACTTCATAATAGTTCAGCTTGAGTAACAATGTCTGATGATCGACTTAATCAAAAGCTTTAGAGAAATCACAGAAACCCCCAATAGCATCCTGTGATCTCTCCCATGCGTTAAAGATATGCCTAACCAATGCCACTCCTGCATCCGTAGTAGATTTACCTGCTGTAAAATGTATTGCGCATCATGAAAAATTTCATTGGTCTAAAAAAAGAGTTACAATTGATGAATCATTATCCTTTCAAATATTTTACTCAAAACTGGCAGTATAGCTACGGGTCTATAATTACCCAGCTCACTCCTTTCCCCTGACTTGAGTAAAGGAATAAGTTTACTAACTAAGGTTCCTTGCGGGGTAGGCAGGGAGAATCGAGCGCCACAAGACGTGGTTCTTACACACCACACTTGCTTCTTTAACATTCGTAGCTGTTTTCGTACATGCTTGCCGATTTCTAGGGATTGAGATAGAGATACCACCTTCTGGTAAAATAATATACGACGTTTGATCCTACAACTTAGAACACACACGTGAATAAAAAATCGCCCAAGTGCGAGTCGGACTTGCGCACGAAGGGTTCCGTACCACTATCTATAAAAATGGCAAAAATAACACGTTTGTTGTATGGGAGCCCCCTTAAATATTTATTTTATTCTATTTTTTAGTATTTGTTGTTATAGCGGCAACAGAAATACATCATCTGTGAAAATTTCAACTGCCTAATTATCACGGTTCATGAGATACAGCCTGGTAACAGACGGATGGACGGACGGACGGACGGACAGCGGAGCCTCAGTAATAGTGTTCCGTTTTACCCTTTGGGTACGGAACCCTAAAAACCGTCTTGTTTATATCGCGGCTTATACTGAACAATACGTAGCCACAATAAAAAAATATGCGATAACGAGTGTCTAGTATAAAAACTTGTTTAAGTTTGTGTTGTACTGATCTTATTTTGTTATTATATTATATAAATTTACTAATAAAATAAAATATAAACATATATTTAGAATTTGACTGATATATTTAACATCAGCGAATTTTTAAAATAATTATCATGTTTAAAAGATTACACATTGTTCTCCATATTGTTATTATTTATGGTACAGTCGATCACAGATTAAGAGTATTTTCAGGAACACCGTTCCTATATGAAATCTATATGTTTGTTTGTTCCTTTTTCTATGTGTGCGTTTTTTTCGAATATTCGAATTTTGACTTCAGATGCGGATTCAACATAAAAAAGTAGAATAAGAATGTTCAGGAACACCGTTCCTATCTCTTTAAGAAACATGGTCAAAATGACCACAAATGAAAAATAAATTGAATTGTTATATAATTGACAGGTGTTCCTCTGGCAATGCAAGCTTGCGCATTCTCAACTGGTTACGTTTGGCTTGTCTTTAGATTATAGTAATAAGTACCATAATAAAATTTGTGGTTAAAAATGAAATGAAAATGCACTTTTTGAATATGCTGTTGACTGTACATATGGATTAGTTATCCAAGAACAGAGACTGGACATGTCCATTAAGAATCTCAGTGAAGCTCACTAATATTTAAGTTTACTCCTGAAATACAGAGGACTTATTTCATACTTCAACGGGTCAGAAAATTAGGGAAGGAGCATAAATATTTACCCCTGCCGAGCATTTTTCTACAAAATAAAGTTTATATTTACCGTCTTTTTATTGGGCAAATCTTTTGTTGTAGAGATAAGGTATATTTCATAAGTGGGAGTATCTCTTGAGCGTAATGGGTTTAATGCTGAGTAGATAATAATCTTATAAGCCGGAGGCAGCCTCATCTGTTCAGTGTAGAAAGAAAATCTGAAACAGTAATAGACATTTTATACGGTACGGGGACGCAAACTCTTTGTTAGTATCTATACCGCCTTTTTTAGGGTTGTGTAGTAAACATCCCTATAACTATGGCATGTCTGTCTATCCATCCATATATAGTATTTCGATGCTATTTTGCTTGCAATATATTTTGTATTAGAAGCTAAAATTTAGCGTGCGTTAACAAAGTTGTGCTATGAACTTTGATGAATGAAATAGTCAATGTTATTTATATTAATGTATTTATTTTCAGGAACACCGTTCCTATATGAAATCTATATGTTTGTCTGGGTGTGCGTTTTTTGTAATATTCGAATTTTGACTTCCGATTCGGATTCAGCATAAAAAAGTAGAATCGGAATGTTCAGGAATACCGTTCCTATCTCGTAATGGAACATGGTCAAAATGGCCGACAAATTGAAAAAATAATTGAATTGTTATAATTGACGAGCCAGGTATTCCTCTGGCAAGCTTGCACATTCTCAACTGGTTATTAGTGTATTTATTTTCCTTTTCCCTTCATTGCGGGCCATATTGAGAATCTCTTGCCCACTCAGCTATGGAAAGAGTTATGCTCGGGATTCACTGCGTGATAGTATCAGAAATGAAGATATTCACAGGATAAGCAAGCTGAAGCGGCAGTGGGCCAGTCACATAGTTCGTAGAACCGATAACCGCTGGGGAAGAAAGGTTCTCGAATGGCGTCCCCGTACTGGTACACACAGTGTGGGACGACCCCCCACTAGATGGAGCGACGACCTCATGAGGTTTGTAGGGAGTCGATGGATGCAGGTGGCACAGGATCGAGACGATTGGCACTCTAGAGAGGAGGCCTACGTTCAGCAGTGGACAAATACAGGCTGAAACGATGATGATTTATGATGATACTCGTAAAATCAAACATTTTGTTTCTACTTAGCAGAATACCTGTAGTTGGCTAATCATTAAACTAAAATTTATTTGTAATATCAATTTTTTTACGTCTAAATATTTTTTAATATTCACTGAATATATTAAATCTGTACCTCTTCTTTTCTACAATTTGTGAAATGACAGTTTGCTTCTAAACTGACCCTAAATTATACGAGGGTTAGGTTATGTATAATTTCAATAACTGATTTTTCTCTATTAATTTAACCTGGATGAATTAGATAATGGGTTAGATAATAAAATGAATATGCTAAAAATATGAAATACATACGTACTTTTATGACTACATCTTTACGTTAAGCCTCTTGAGGGGTAGACAGAGAGAACCGAGCATCACATGATTCGGTCTTTACACGCCTCACTCGCTTCATGAAATTTAATAGTTATTTTCATGAGCGCTAGCTGGATTCAGGGGCTCCTGATACAAGCTTCGAATAACACGCGACCAATTTGGTCTTGGCGTTCCATGGCTTGGACATCCATATTCCTTAGCATAAATTTGTTAGAATACCTACCTACTCTATTACACCAACAATACAGTAGTGAAGATAACGTCATTGCAATGCCACAACACACCACGCCGCAGTAATTAATTCAATCAAATTGTAACCGCAGCGTATACACTAATATATCTATGACAACGTCTGTCTGCTCTATGTAATATTTCATGAGAAACATGTTTCGTTGCAACTTTTAACCCTTAATTGGACAAGATGAAAATTGATTGAGAAATGTTTTTTTTTTCATATATTTATATTATTTAGAGGTCACTAGACTTAGGAAAAATAACCCTAAGTCTAGATTTTGAGGAAAAGTCTGTCCAGTATACTGTTCTATGCCCAGTATAGCCTAAAGTGACTGCAAAAAGTGGTGTGCTATATATTGGACATTGCCAAATCAAGACCTGAAACGGTATTTTTATGGCATATATATATTGTAAGTAATATGGATGAGATAATGAGAAATCTTATGAAAATCAAATTATTTATTTTTGAACCACCTTTACAAAACATACGTAGGTACATAATTTCAAATGCTATGCAAATATATATGTATAAATTTTGTAAAAAATCTTTAAAAATCTCTGAAAGTTTCATCTAAGCCGAGACTATACATGCCGCAGCTATTTCTAAGATATATTGCCAAATCTAGGGTAGAAAAAAAATATCGCGGTATATGGCACATGCTCCCGTTTTAATTGTTTTGCAAAGAGCGACTACGACTACTACGGCTTTGGCTCCTAAGGTAAAACCTTTTTTCTCTTCAGAAAAGTCAATAAAACGAAATATATCCTCATCTGCATATAGTAAGAAGTGGTATACTATACCCGACATACCTGCTCTTACGAATTTTTTTAAAACCCTACTTCATATGGGCTTCATAGGATTATATTTCCTCCTTTCTTACCCTTATAAGGGATAGTCATTTCATCTATGCTGTATCTCATCTCTTCTTCTGTAGCTAAGCAGTTAATTCTCACCTTCTCAATAAAAGGCCTTAGGTACTTTGTAATATCGATCTGAATCAGGACAAGAATTACTACAAAATGGAGGTACGAGTACCTGTGTATTGCTTGAACCCTTTTCAAGGACATAATATCAGCAATGGGCGAATATTTCAATTTTCTAGACCAATAATCTAAGTATGATGGTAATATAATAATACCCATAAGTAACAATATAGATATGAAATCTTTTATTTCATCCTGTCTCACGTTTATTGACCGCCCAGTACACTGAACTGAATAAAGATTAGTGTTATGAACTATGTCTCGGACTATGTCTGCAGAGAAATGTTTGTCAAAATAATCAATGGGTGTGTCGTCTGTAGCCATGTCACATATAAAATCCGAATCTATTATTTCTGCCTTATGTTGAAATCTTCCTTTTTTTAGGGTTCCGTACCCAAAGGGTAAAACGGAACCCTATTACTGAGGCTCCGCTGTCCGTCCGTCCGTCCGTCCGTCCGTCTGTCACCAGGCTGTATCTCTCGAACCGTGATAGTTAGACAGTTGAAATTTTCACAGATGATGTATTTCTATTGCCGCTATAACAACAAATACTAAAAAATAGAATAAAATAAATATTTAAGGGGGCTCCCATACAACAAACGTGATTTTTTTGCTCATTTTTGCTCGATATTGATAACGGCAACAGGTAGACGCTTGAAATTTCCACAGAATATTTAGTTATATATTCACTTTAAGAATAAATAATTAAATTAAAATAAAACAAATATTTAAGGGGGGCTCCCATACAACAAACGTGTTTTTTTTTTGCCATTTTATAGATAATGGAACGGAACCCTTCGTGCGCGAGTCCGACTCGCACTTGGCCGATTTTTCAACTATAATTCGTAGTTTTTCCGCTTCTTTGATGTAACATTTTGTATGCGGGTAAGAACATGTTTTGTAGTGGACCTGGTTTTGGCCACACTGCTAGTCCCGGCTAATGAATTTTGTACGGATGGAATGGACTGTATTGATGACAAAGTTGGAATATTGTCAAAATTTATCTGGGTTGCTGACGGCATCGATTGTGAGACATAATCAGCGATAGTATGGAAACTGACTCCATATTGGGTATTTCGTCACATGAACTGTTAAATTCTTCCTCTGGGCTTTCGGACAAATTTATGTGTTGTAATGATGACGCTATAGACGGTGCGTCGAACGAAGTGTAATTTAGGTTTGTACGACTCAGATCCTTCATCAGATTCGCCTTCCACGTCGGATTTCGCATTGTTTGGTGGTACTAAGGCTAATAATTTTGACGCCCGTGACGTTTGTTTGAAAGCCTGTAAACAATATTAGCGTTAGATAATGAAAATACAATGAAAAAAATGTGATAAATAATATGTCGATGTTATTACACAGTCTTATTATTCAAACCTTAAGTAGGATACGGAACAATACCGACAGTAATAACAAAATTTTATAAAATTTTATAATATTATAATATTAATCACTTACAACTATGATTCAATACTATCAATGATTTACAGATATTTATATTATTTTTCGTTTACATATGGGGCACAGTCCAGTATAGTGTACATCGCAACAATATAACACATTAGCATATAACGAGTAACGTCTAGTATAGGGAACATCACATTATCATACGACATTAGTGCTTATTGGACATGCCAGTTTTCTAAAGCATATCGCAAAATCTACGTACGATATTATGATTATGATAAGGGTTAAATTAGTGTTGTTAATGTACTACTTCCTGCAGCACACAACTTCATCCGCGCGTATTCCGGCGTTCCGTTGGAACCCTATTTCTTTTTTTTTTCTTGATTTTCCTTTTTTTCCTTGATAACCTTTCCTAAGAATTGAGCTATCAAATGCAAAAAGAATTTCTCTAACCCAACTCGTAGTTCCTGAGATTAGCGCGTTCAAATAATATACTCTTCCGATTTTATATTAGTATAGATTAAGTAAGAAAATTCTTAAATTGAGGGATACTATTCATTTATCAATATCTTCATGTAAGGTTCCTTGCGGGGTAGGCAGGTAGAATCGAGCGCCACAAGACGTGTTTCTTACACACCACACTTGCTTCTTTAACATTCGTAGCTGTTTTCGTACACGCTTGCCGATACCTAGGGATCGAGATAGAGATATCACCTTCTGGTAAAAAAATATACGACGTTTGATCCTACAACTACGATACACAAATATTTAGAATTTGACTAATATATTTGACGACATAAGCGAATTTTTAAAATAATTTTCATGTTAAAATATTACGCATTGCTCTATAGTTATTATACCTATATATTATTTAGATATTGTTATTATCTATGTACATTCGATCAAATAACAAGTGTATTTTTACGTATAAATTACGGTAATAATAGTACCATAATAAAATAAGTGGTTAAAGTGAAAATGCACTTATTTAATGTGCTGCCTACTGTACATACGGATTAGTTATCTAAGAACAGAGGCTGGACATGTCCATTAAGAATCTCAGTGAAGCTCACTAATATTTAAGTTTATTTCTGAAACACAGAGGACTTATTTCATACTTCAACGGGTCAGAAAATTAGGGAAGGAGCATAAATATTTACCTCTGTCGAGCATTTTCTAAGGAATAAAGTTTCTATTCGTTGTCTTTTTATTGGGTAAATCTTTTGTTGTAGAGATAAGGTATATTTCATAAGTGGGAGTATCTCTAGAGCGTAATGGGTTTAATGCTGAGTAGATAATAATCTAATAAGCCGGAGATAGCCTCATCTGTTCAGTGTAGAAGGAAAATCTGAAACGGTAATAGACTTTTACCCGCTTCGGTACGGGCACGCAAACTCTTTGTTAGTGTGTATACCGCCTTTTTTAGGGTTGTGTGTTAAACGTCGCTATAACTTTGTCATGTCTTTCTATCTATCCATACATCGTATTTCGATGCAATTTTGCTTGCAATATATTTTTGTATTAGAAGCTAAAATTTAGCGTGCGTTAACAAAGTTGTGATATGAAAAATATGCACCTTTATAAAAAAATACATGTAAGCATACATGCTCAATAGTCAATGTTTTTATATTAATGTATTTATTGTCAGGAATACCATTACTATATGAAATCTATATGTTTGTCTGTGCGTTTGTCTGTGCGTGTTTGTCTGTCGCTTTTTTCGAATATTCGAATTTTGACTTCAGATTCGTATTCAGCATAAAAAAGTAAATTAGGAATGTTCAGGAATACCGTTCCTATCTCAAGGAATATAGTCAAAATGGCCGACAAATTAAAAAAAAATGATTTGTTATATAATTGACGAGCCAGGTGTTCCTCTGGCAATGCAAGCTTGCGCATTCTCAACTGGTTATTAATCTATTTATTTTCCTTGATCCTTCGTTGCGAGCCGTATGGGGAAACTCATTCTCACTCAGCGTGCTATGCAAAGAGTTATAAGGCAACCGACACAGAACAAAGGATAAGCAAGTTGAAGTAGCAGTGGGCCGGTCATATAACTCGTAGGACCGACAACCGCTGCGGAAGAAAGGTTTTCTAATGGTGTATCCGTACTGGTACATGCAGTATGGGGTAAACCCCACTAGGTAGAGCGACGATCTCAAAAGGTTTGTGAGGAGTCGAAGGATATAGGTGGCACAGGTTCGAGACGAATGACTCTTTAGACTATGTTCAGCAGTGAACGAGTACGGTTGAAATTATGATAAAGAGGACCTTATTTTCAATTTATGAAAACAAAATCGCTTTGTTTTAATGTCTTTTGTTTTGATATAAATAAATACAATAAATTCAAAATAAAAATTGTCACGGATTTGTAGGCTTTACTGGCTTACTGGTAGTAGTTCAATTTAAAGCGCAGTTGCTGAGTAGCGAGTTTCATGTATGTATATATATCTTCACACCAGGTATCTTGCCGGGGTTTGGCAGAGAGAAGCGAGCGCCATAAGCGAGTTTCATATAAACTGTAAACAATCGGAACTACAACAATGTATTATATTACATAATATTGCATTCATTATTTTTCATGCCTACTAGTAGCTTTAAGTAATCATATAGGAGTTTAGTAGGAAATGCCAATCACCTGTCTCTTATGCGCGACTCGTTAAAGTAGCTATTGATAGCCAGTCCACATTTACTGTCGTTTACCGTCGTACGCTTGTCGTTTTGAATATGTATTCATAATACTTGGCTACAAACTAATAAATCTCTTGACTCTCTGTGAAGGCACCCCGCACTTAAAATAGCGTTGTATTTTAGCGCCTAAATATCTCAGCATTCTGTCCAATGCGGGAATATTTGATCCAGTAAGCCGACAAGTACCGCAGAGAGCTGCGCATTCTACTTTAGCCCCCGACCCGTAGCGCTGAATTGAGTTACTACGTAATATCGGTCTCAACGATTGTCTATAGATTATTTCCTTTATGTGCTAGGCCACGTGACTTTTGTGCGATTGTACCATTGATAAGAATTGCTTCTCATTCAACAATATCAAAATGTTTCGTTAAAAATGATAAACGCAAATAATCTGAAGACAATATTCAAAAGATTTTGTAATAGTGTCTATTTTGTCTATGGCTTAATCAGTAGAGATCCAGAAAGCTAAGTTGAGGATGATTATTCTAATCCGAATCCCGATTTTTCTAAATCTTAAAACCAATCGTACTCGTCATTGATGACGATCGGGTCGCTAGGTAAGAATGAAGGTAACTTGACCTCAACACAGCAGAAGTTAGAACTTCTTTTCCTTTTATGGTACTTATATTTTTAATATTAATAGAGGTACTGAGACAGTTTCATCAATGGGATTTTTCTTAGAACATTCCGATCATACAGGAAATCGTGATTTGGTTCTCATCTTCTCTAAAGTGGATGTACTTACCGCTAGCCGGGTAGATGTTGACTTTGTGACTTGCCGACTCATGGCAACTTGGGAGGTAGAAGCGAACTTGAGTTATGACTTTAAAATGTTGGTCAAATATTGAACAAATAAATTAGGTGAGTGGAATACCTAATAAACACGTAAGTCCCAAGTTTCATTCAATTTAATATAAAACGTTCCTGCTCATTTCGCTTACTTCGTCATTTTTAAGTCCCAATCATAGCTTCTTGGTTTCTTTATAGCCACAGTCATCTTCAGTATTGCCCTACTTACCTTAAATGAACCAACGCTTATTTTATCATTAATCATTTAAGAGCATTGGATCACAACTGTGATCATGTCAGCTGCTGCAGCTCCATCGTACGCTACACAACTAACTTTTTTGAAGATCAAGTTTTATCGGTAACCTGTTTTAGTTTAGAAAATAATACCTATATATACGACGAAATTGTAAATACTAGATTTATATTTTCATATAATATTATGATTTAAAAGCGTATTTTAATTTTTTTCCAAACTATTTTTAGGATTAGGTTCATTAAGTAGATACTTTCATTTTCAAATAATCTGTGTTATCCGCTATAATAACAAATAAAAACATAAAATAAGCTACTAATTAAAGGCTGTCCTCATACAAAAATCCTGTTAGATTCGGTGTTTTTGCCGGTTTTTTTATTGGCACATACCCCCCGGATGAGGGTAGTTGATTTCATTTGCGTTTCCACTGACGCTGAGCTCGGCGGAGTGGAGCGGAGATGGCCAGTGAAAAGTGGCAAGTGTTTCCACTGAAGCGGAACGGAGTGGAGTGGAGCAGAGCAGTGCTCACGGAGGTGAGCAGACCGAAGAATAGCGACCCTCCGCTTCGCTGCCCTCCACTCTACACCAGGACGACTCCGTATTGCACCGCACCACCTCGCTACGCTCCGCTTCGCTGTCCTCCGCTGGTGTTCATATATTTATTTGAAAGACCACTCTGCTCAACTTATACTGTATCCACTGACGCGGAGTGGAGATTTTAAGCACTGTGATTGGTCAATTCATGGCCCGCTCTCCACTCTGCCCAACTCCGCGTAAGTGGAAACGCACCGGAGCTAACTCCGGAGCACACATTTTCAACACAATGAGTGAATCATCCAACCCGCTAGAATTATGAATATACAGGGATGTAAGAGCTTTACGGATAGCTTTTTGCGAAAAATTTATTTCTATCATAGAGCTCTCACACCATCGGATGGTCGGCGGTATTCGTTCCTGATCAAAAATCAATCCCTGTCCTTAATAATCTTTAATTTTACCATTCGATATTATTATTGTACCAATGTGATTTTTTTGTAATATCTAATTGACAATTTTAAAAGAGACCTATATTGGCGAGTTTCTTTCAGCGTTTCTTCGTCGCCAATAGTCATTTCCGAAATGCTAGTAGAATAAAAAAGAAAAAAAGTAAAATAAGAGAATTGACTAAGATACAATATTTCAAAAAATGAAAGACGTGTCTAACTGCCCGCGAGGACCCAATGACAAATAAAGATTTTTTATCTTTTTATCTTTATCTTTTCAGCACTGATTTTATTTGCACGGTTGTGTGCACGCTTCATCTTTATTATTAATGTAAAATAGTAGTTGTGCTGGCATTGGCTTATATTCAAATTTTACACTGAGGCCTTTCAACTACAATTAATGTGTTCTGTGATCAGATCACTGTGAACTGCGGGCACTAAGAGCAATATAATGAAAATTTCCACTAATTGATCATTAAATTGGGAACCGGAGTCTGTGGTCGGAATGCCTTAAGTTCAAAGTTTGGACTTTGATGTAGTAGTTCATTTGATAACGAGTAATTGAATTCCGCCGCTTGCTCGCTGCCGCAAATTATTTCCGACTAGCGAATCCCCGCGGCTTCGTTTGTATGATCAGTTCAAACTCCTTGGAGCGACGAGGCCTAAGCTAGTATTCAGCTGGCTCGCGTCTCATGATTATTCAGTGACAATCTGTGTGTAAGTATTGGATCGATCTAATACTTGGTTCCATATTTCTGGGCCAAAATGTGATCCAAATTCTTTGATTAAATAGATAAATCTATTGGTCGAGAGGTACAGTAGAAGAGTATATTTGGTACCTAGGTACTACTTTTTGATTACACAGTGATGACTTAAAATAATAAAACGAATGGCTAACCGTCCAATATATATTATTAAAGTATGAAATTGCCGATTTGTACAGAAAAATTAAACTCGTATTTTTCTAAAATGTAACATATTTACCCTCATTATCTATATATTGCTGCCATCTAATCGGAAGCTTATTTATGCCTTTGCGATACTCTGGAGATCTAGATTCGATAAACTGTGTGAAAGGATTTTGTACTGACTCCTGGGAAGAATTTTTTTTACTACGTAGAAAATTGTCCACATCACGAATTAAATGGTAGTCAGTTGGAGCAAGGAGTGACGAGTACTGAGGATAACGTATGGTTTCTAACTGCAGCTCCTGTAGAGTTACAACGGTTTCTCGTGCAGTGTGAGGTCTTGCGTTATCATGGAGGAATAATGGTGAAGATCGATTTACGAGTCGGGGCGGTTTCACTGCCAGTTTCGCCATCATTGTTCGAAGTTCGGCACAGTAAACATTTTCTGTTATTGCTTGACCAGACCTGAGAAAGCTATGTGAATAACGCCATGAAGAGACCACCAAATAGTTACCGTTACCTTTTTATTGGTAAGCTTTGTTTTAGGGCACTGTTGCGGAATTTGACCTGGGGTCAACCATTACATATTTCGCTTATGGTTATAGTAAACAATCCACTTTTCGTCACATATCACAATTCGATCCAATATTGCTTCATTTCTGTTCAATGAGGCAACACAAGTTTTAACACGCGTTTCTCTCTGCAGATCAGCCAAATCATCAGGCATCCATTTTTTTATCTTATTGATTTGATGCAATTGAGTCAATATTGTATTTAAGGTAACGTTAAACCATGCTGCTAATTCTTGGGTAGTTTGACTCGGATCGGCTTCCACCATCTCCTTGAATTCAGCGTTTTTCACCGGTCTTCCACGTGGTTCGTTCTTCAAGTCGAAGTTTCCATTACGAAAGCGTTTAAACCAAAAACGCACGATGCGTTCATTAGCAGTCTCCGCTCCAAATGCAGCATTTATATTGCGACTACGAATAAATAATTTTATTCCTACACTGTGACAGACAGATGCGCCAGAAGGGTTTAGTTGCTACCATTTTGAAACGGAACTTTGAAAAATTTCAACGTGTTTAGGTTTAGAGGTGTCATCTACTTTCCCTCAGTCTGTATTGAGGTCCTTCAAAATAGGCTTATGTTAAAATTATATCTAATTTTATAATTCGTCAGATCACTGTCTTACCAGGACCCAAGTGCCCTGCATCAGACGTCGCCCTGGCCTACCGGATGGCGTCGCGTATGGCGCTTTAAGTTGGCAGATTGGGATGGATTGCGTGAATTTTACGCATCGTATTCAATCAGGCAGGTCATACGCTTTTTTGCCACCTTAGTGGTATATGAAAAAAGTCTACATGGCATTACATGAGATATATAAGACATACACAACACTAATGAAGTTAAAACTGTCAGCTTATTCTCATATATCTTTAGATTATTAATAGTTTTATAGATATTAAATAAATATTATATAATATACGATTATAGGTTACAAAATATCAACTATTCATGCTATTTTTATTTATTTAATTTTGAATCATTTTGAAAATGTATTCCATACAATTTTCAAACACCGTTTGGGTAATGATTTAAAAAAAAAAATTTTTTTGTGTCGTCGGGAGGCATACAAGCATACGGCCCACCTGATATAAAGCGGTTACTGTAGTATACGCAGGAACACAACAACCCTTTAATCTAAGTAGTTTGTTATTTGGTTGCGGTGTTTTGTGCGATCCCAGACGGCTGCTTTGACGCGCCCTACCTCTCTTACCATTAATTTAAAGTTTGTTAACATTCATTGAACTTTTTAAATAAATAAGCGGCATGTGTTAAAAAATAACTACACTTAGTGACAATAATAAATTTTAAAATAATTATCTAATTATTTTGACGCAAATGCTCAATAAAATCAGTTTGTATAGTAACCACCAGTCTGGCGTCAGTCCGCTTGAAAGTTATTCTGCATTTGTCCCTTCTTTAGAGATTATAATATCACCAGAGAATTGATTTTGTGACTTATTTGCTTTCAATAAACCTGTGACATTGAGTAGTAATATTTCCAGAAGCGCATATGCTAATTAAATAACAAACGTGTGGTACAAGAATTAACTCTGGGTAATCTGGTTGTACGCGTTGATTATTAGCCGGAGTATTAGTAATCCTGCTACAAGAAGCTTTCCGATAAGTACACACATCAAAAGTGTCTAGGGATCAACATATATTTTTGCAATAACTTTTCTCCTGATTGATATTAATTAAAATTTTCTTTAAGGATTCATCAAATAAAGTGTTTTCGTTTGTCTACAGTAACGATAAACCAAGTCACCTTTGCATTAATAAAGAAATTTGCCATTTTCATAATAAAGGGATTTTTGACATTTGAACCACTAACATTAAAGTTCGAAAAAAAGACTGAAATAACAGTTTTCTTTAAAATTTTATTAGGTAACTTAAACAATTAATAATCCGTGTTTCTACCGCGAACACTAACAACACAAGAACATCGGTTTCGCATACTCAAAATGAGTTCATCCAAATCACGCTGTGGAATGGCCGCCCATGTTCGTTGCAACAACAAAAAAAGGTCTTCTTGCTACTGGATACCCTCCATATTCGGCAGAGCTCTTCTCTGTAGCATATCCCATGCATGCTCAATCGGGTTCAAGTCTGGCGACTGAGTAGGCCAGGGCATGACATTGATGTTAGCTGCGGCGAGAGTCTGTCTTACAACTCTTGCGGTGTGCGGTCGTGCATTATCATGCATTAACTGAAATAAGGGACCGATTTGCACTTGTAGAGGAACGATGACGTCTGATACAATCGTCTCAGCATAAATTTGAGCGTTGAGGTTGCCTCTGATCCAAATCAACTCAGTTCTTCCGCCTATCCAAATACCCGCCCATACCATGATGGTTCCACCACTATAAGGATGGACTTCCTGGCAGGATTTTAATCGCTGTTGGCGTCCAGGGGTTCTCCAGTGTCGTATACGTCTTGTATCCGGTCTCATACCAAAACGAGACTCATCAGAAAAGCACACGAAACGCCATTGTTCTTCTGCCCAATTTCTGTGTTCAAGAGCCCATTGATATCGAATCCTACGATTGTGCATTGCTATAGGTGGTACCCTTAGCGGTCTTCGGGAATGAAGGTTCACTTCATGCAAGCGGTTTCTGACTGTTTGGTCGCTAATTAAGTTCCCTGAAGAGTGATGAAGCGTCACGGCTAACATCATGGCGGTTATTGTTGGAGCTCTTCGAGTTGTGATTTGAATGTATCGGTCTTGTCTCCGTGTGGTGCAGCGATACCGTCCTCCATGGCGCTCAGCCACGGTACCAGTGCTTCGGTAACGTGTCCAAAGTCGACTGATAACACTCTGACTTGTATTCAGAGCTAAAGCCACAGTACATTGCCGGGAACCAGCTTCTATCATCGTTAGTGTTCGCGGTAGAAACACGGATTATTAATTGTCTAAGTTACCCAATAAAATTTTAAAGAAAACTGTTATTTCAGTCTTTTTTTCGAACTTTAATGTTAGTGGTTCAAATGTCAAAAATCCCTTTATTAAGAAAATGGCAAATTTCTTTATTAATGCAAAGGTGACTTGGTTTATCGTTACTGTAGACAAACGAAAACACTTTATTTGATGAATCCTTAAAGAAAATTTTAATTAATATCAATCAGGAGAAAAGTTATTGCAAAAATATATGTTGATCCCTAGACACTTTTGATGTGTGTAGTAACACTATTACAATCATCAATTTCATTGGTGTGATATTTAGTTTATCCAGAAAAACATTATTAAAAATAAAGGTTTATTATATGTAATAAAGTTAAATTACGTACGCTAACTTATGGAAGCGAGAGTTGGGTATGGCAGAAAGAGCATGAAAGTAGAATAAACGCGGTTGAAATGCGAGCGCTGCGCAAAATTTGTGGCGTAAGGCTCGTAGACCGTATTCGCAATGATGATGTTAGAAATAGAGTTGGTCTGAAAGAGAGCGTCGGTGTTAAAATAAGAAGAGGCATGCTCCGATGATTCGGGCATGTAGAAAGAATGCAGGATGAAAGAATGACGAAGCAGATATACAATGCAAAAGTGGAAGGATGTAGGGGCCGGGGAAGGCCAAGACTTACCTACCATGACCAAATTGGTCATGTTCTATCAGAAGGTGATGTCAGGAGCCCTAGAAACCGGCGTGCGTGCATGAGAAGAGCAATGAATGTTAAAGAAGCGAGTGAGATATGTAAGGATCGAGTCACGTGGCGCTCGGTTCTCTCTGCCTACCCCGCAAGGGATTTGGCGTGAAGTTATAGATAGATAGATAGAAAGTTAAATTATTTCGATCTATTTATTTTTGTATTATTATCACCTTGTAATCAATTTTATGCCCAGTAAGTAACAGTATTTTTAAAATCATTGTAATATAATTACTGCATTTTTTTTATATACAACGTCGGGTGGCATACAAGCATACGGCCCACCCGATGTAAAGCGGGTACCGTAGCCTATTAGAAAGAAAGAAAGAAAGAAAAACATTTATTCGTACACAACACAACACTGAACAACAAACATATACACAGCAAAACATATATACAAAACTAAGCATAACATAACATAACAAATATAAACAAAGCAAACAGTGTTGTGCGATGTAACAAAATGGTCTGGACTCAGTATATTGTCGAAGCCTGTGTAGCAGACCCGACACTGATTTTCAGTCCAGACCAGTCTTTTGTGACACCGCGGACGGAACAAACAAGCACTATGCACTAAGACAAACAACGAACACTATAATTAACCAACATAAAAGAAACAATATAAAACATACTTAAATAATACAGTTAAAGATTACAAAAATATATCGATTGTAAGAACCGAGTGCCAAAACGAAAAAGCAGATACAAGACGGAAGAACAAAATAAATAAAAAGCGTTCAGGACATCAATCCAAGTGAACAGAGAAATACTCAGAGATAGTATGTGCTATTACGTATCGTTCGTTACAAATTTAAATCACATAACAATAATTCAACTACCTATGCTCCGCAC
This sequence comes from Pyralis farinalis, assembly GCA_947507595.1. Lineage (NCBI taxonomy): Eukaryota > Metazoa > Arthropoda > Insecta > Lepidoptera > Pyralidae > Pyralis > Pyralis farinalis. The sequence continues at coordinate 19,693,329 of OX382276.1, read as the reverse complement.
ACAGGGATGCGCGAGTCAGGGCCAACACAAGACTGGGGCAAGACGGCAAATGAATTTTCAATAGAAAAATCATCATAAATTTGTTAACAAAATGTCCAAGGTAAAAACTTTTAAGATACCTATACTACTAATGATATATTAATACTATTAATGATATATTAATTATCACTCGCGGGATGCCTCCTCTGCTGCGTACACAGCAACACCTTGGGGGCTTACTAGTGACCTCACTCACACGCAGGAACACAACAAGCCTCTAGGGAGTTGTTATTTGGCTGCGGTTTTCTGTGAGGTGGAGGTGCTTCCCCAGGCGGGCTGCTTTGATGCGTCCTACCTCTCTTAAAACATCCACACAAACAGACATGTTCATGCACACAAATGTTTGCTCTGTGTGGGAATCGAACCCACGAGCGTTGGTGTCAAAGTCGCGTTATTCACGACTGAGCCACCGAGCTCGTCAATATTGTAGCAATGATTTCTATTTATTAATTATGTTCTATATTAATATATAAAGTGAATGAGTTTGTTTGTTTGAATGCGCTATTTCTAAGACTACCGGCCGGATTTGAAAAATTTTGATTGCTGGAAGGTTATGGGCTATTTCATAGGAGTCGAGACAAAAAAATAAAAGTGAATAAAAGGATTTCGGGACAGGCGCGTACGAATTCGCGGTGTAGAGCTAGTTGTTTATTTAAAAAAAGATTGAAAGAACACTACATTTCTCAAATAGTATAATGTAATGTTTATTAAATGTAATATTTATTTACTCGTAGGTGTATGTACCTGTGTATTTGTATGTATTTATTTATTGATAAAGATTTGTTATATTGTATGTTAATGAGTCAAATTTATAAATATTAAGTTCAATATTGTTAACATTGCAGATTCGTAAGACTGTTTTTTTTTTTTTCATCTGTAACTGTTACTTTGCCACCCGACCGATTGACGATTTCTTTAACTATCTATGAGGTTGGCTGGAAGAGATCTCTTGTAGAGATAAGCTCGCCTTTGTACACTACTAATTGTAACAATAATTTGTATATAAATGTGCAATAAAGAATCTTATACATTTGATCTGATGCAAAGGTATATATTGTGATGTTTTTGCTTTTGCTCTTTGAATACGTGCACACATCGTGTCCACATCAAATTAACTGTGCTCTCTAATAAAAAAATTGATTAGCTCGATGGTATAGTATGCGTATAGTATAGATATTTGTCGGTTATTAAAATAAAATGGCATACTGTAACACGACGTATATAAATTTGCAATTAAAATTAATATTACTAGGAGGTTTACATTTTTGTTCAGTTGAAACCTAGATATGCTTTTGATATAAATTTTTTGATAAATATAATATTTACAGTAAATATACTTAACATATATAATAAAATATACTTAACCGATAGCCATTCGTACGTCTGTATGAAAACCAGTTTGCAAAATGTCAATAAATGTTCGATAATAGTAAATTGTGAAAATATAGGTAGTTAATGAAGCGACTCTATTCATTTACAGATATTTATTGTAACATACCATCACGTAAAATTGCAAAAATATATCACACCCACATCATACCACACTAACTTTAACTCATCCCAAGTCTGCGTCTCCCTTCAACCAAAGGGGTTTAGAGCATCCTCCGCTACGCTGCTCAAATGTAGATAGGCGGAGGCCAATGTTTTCAAGCCGCCAGAAGGCCTCTGACTTAGCTTAACTACTGTCTATCAACAACAGCCGGGTCAGCATCAGATCCGTGCTTGCGAGGGCAAGTTAGCCCTCCTAGCATGGAGAAGTTCGAGGTAGAAAACTCATCCATAGACAGGCTGCGGTCGACCTTGCTGAACCTGCGTATTGGGTTAGATTAACATGCGCAACTACGACATCGAGCTCTCTTGTTCATTATACACCTTGCGAATTAGCAAACAACTGCTCTACTCTGACTAAGGAGAGATAATAAGCAGCTCAATAGGAGAAGTACCAACTGAAAGACTTCACCCAAATAACAAATCTCTGTTTATGGACTTCAACAAGGCAAACAACAAGCGAGCTATACTTCTCGCGCATTCTCCGTAGACAACAGTAACCATTTTACAACAGGCAGAATAATACGTACGTATATACGTAAGTAAGGCATGCTTCGTTGGTTCGAACATGTAGAAAGAAGGCAGGATGAAAGAATGACGAAACAGATGCGAATGTGGAAGGATACAGGGGCCGAGGAAGACTAAAACTCACCTACCATGACAAAATTAGTTGTTTTTTTATCGGAAGGTGATGTTAGGAACCCAAGGAAACGGCGAGCGTGCATGAAAAGACCTATGAATGTTAAAGAAACAAGTGAGGACCACGTCCTATGGCGCTCAGTTCTCTCCTACCCCACAAGGAACCGGGCCTGAAGATATATACACAATATAATAAAAGCAATCGCCGGGAAAGTGACGAGCGCGGTGACGTGGTAGTGCACTACGTTACTTTGTCACTAACGCTCGTGGATTCGATTCCCACACAGGACAAACATTTGTGTGAACATGTCTGCTTGTTTTGGTCTGGGTATTTTTAAGATAGGTAGTGAAAGAAAGAAGATAGAAAGAAATACATTTATTTGTACATAACACAACACTATTACAATTACACATCACGAACGAGTAATCAACTAAAAATAGGTAACAACATAATATAAAATCATACATATGGCATAGAAAATAGTTTTGTGCAATGTCACAAATTGGCCCCGCTTAGTACGAGTAAATTGCCGAAGCCAATGCAGACTCGGCACTGATTTTCAGTCGAGACCATTTGTTACACCACGAACGAACAAGCATATTATAATATGGTTAATTAATCAATTAATTACAAATATACACGTAAAAAAAACATTATAAGAATTGAAAAGAAAAAAAAAGGAAAAAATTACCTTGACAAGTTGACTCGACAGTTGACAGTATTGACATCACTGTTACTTGTACTGTATAACTGTAATCAGTCATTATAACAGTTCATCACACATCACACATAGGTTTGAATTGCAGGGTTTTCCAATGATTGGTGGACTGTTGACCATATTATATTTACATTTTATGAGAACTTTTGTAAATTTATTAAATGGCTTTCAAATGCATTTATAAAAGATTTCTTATTTTTTAGGGCTCGAATTGGCGGAGGGATATCGTTGCAACAATGTGTAGCTGCAAATCTAAAACTACCCCGAAATGAAGTTGATCTGTATTGAGGTGTGGACAAACGGTAAAAAGTTGATCGTGTCGAGTAACTGCGGGAGTTTTGCATCCAAGTCAGCTTAGTATATAGATAGTCTGGTTGACCTTTGTTAATCACACCAAACAGGAGGCTGCCTAAATGTAGACGTCTGCGTGACACCTTTTTCTGTGTCTCTCTAAAACGGTGTAAGGTAGGGCGCATCAAAGCAGCCCGTCTGGGGAGCCCCACCTCAAGGAAAACCGCAGCCAAAAAGCCAGCTATTGGAATACAACAATGCGTGTGAGTGAAATCGGCAGCAAGCTCCTAAAGAGTCGCTGTGTTAGCAGCAGAGGTCGCGCGAGTGATACTTAATTTCACTTTTTAACTTAAATGTATTTCAAGTATTCATAGGCTACGGTAATCGCTTTACATTAGGTAGGTCGTAAGTTTGTATGCCTACCGATGTTGTACAATAAAAAAGAGAGGTAAATAGAGCGCACGTGGTTATCATTGCCAGTGCCATGTAAGAATGTCAGATTTAATTAGCTTTATCGAGTCGATAAAATGCATACTTTTTTTACAAAGTAGCGTTTCATGTTAAGAGATAAATTCGTAGACGAGACAATTTCTTTATTTGCCGATGGACATAAAAACGATCTGAGTGGATCACAGATCGGATTCACTTTGCACTTGAAATTCAAATGGTGCAGTTCATATTGAGCTCCCCTTCTCTAAGTGCCCCGGGGTGGTAAGGCAACCTCGGATAATTGAATATTTTCCCATTTATTTATTTAATTGTTGCAATTTATTGAATGCTTCACTGTTTTCGCATAACTGAGTATAAAATCTTCTTTAAAGTCAAAGTGAAGCTGCACCTAATTGTCATTTTTATACGACCCGGCTGATGTAAGGTTCTTAACGTAGTGTATTGCTAGCAATACAATGAGTATAGCTCGCGCCTTGCCAATGCCGCTAATAGCACAGCAACTTCTCAATAGCTCAATATACTATAATAACCTCGCTGACTAGCAGGAACATAACACCCTAAAGGGATTTGTAATTTGGCGGCAGTTTTCTGTGAGGCGGAGGCACTTCTCTAGTTGGGCTGTATTGTCTTTGCTCTCTTTTGCCAAAAGTCTCGTTTGTTAATTAGCAAAGTGAGGTTGACATTGATTATAAATATTACCGTACCGTAACTATACTACAAAACTACTTCGACTTATCAAACAATCTGATCTTATTATCGCTATATATCTGTATGCCTTTACAAGTATATATTACTTAAGTTGATAAAGCGAGATCGGTGGCGCGGTGCGAACGTTTGTGTCAAAGTAAGCTAACAGACCTGTGTTTGACCCACACAGGACAAATATTTGTGTGCATTAACATGTCTGCTTGTCTTAGTTTGGGTATTTTCTACGTATAATAAGTATATATTTACAATGTATGTGTTTACGTATGTATATCAGTTGTCTAGTACCCATAACACAAACTTACTTTGGGGCTAGATGGCGCTGTGTAAATTGTACGACAATATTTATTTATTTATTGTTTATTATACTGCCATTGCCTTGAAAACTCCCTGAAGCTAATAGGTAGGTATAGTTGAATGTTATGTGTAATCCATTACAAAGTATCTAAAATAGAAAGAATAAGTTATGTTAGCTAGCTACCTATTTTCACACTAAGTCCCTTGCGAGGTAGGCAGAGAGCGCCACATGACTCGTTCCTTACATACCTTACTCGGTTCTTTAACATTCAAAGTCCTTTCCATGCATGCTCGCCGATATCTAGGGTTCAAATAATTGAGCATGATGTCGATATAAAATGTAATGACATGGTGCTCAAGCTATAATCATAACTACGACTTTAGTGGAATTTCAGTGCATGTTATACGGTAATTAGTTTTATGGGTTTGTTATTTTGTAGTAGATAAGATAGTTTTTAACATTATCTTTTGAATGGTCTATTAAATTAATGTTTATTCTATCCAATTTCTTAAAATTTTCAATACCGAAATGTAATCTCCTGTTAAGGAGATTACATTTCGTGTTAATTATTTTACGAGTAAGAAATTGTACTGTTGTTGTCAATCATTGTAATGCGACTCATTATTATTGTGTTTAATTAATTAGGATGCAGTGTATGTAATTAAGTTATGGTACTAGAAAAATTACTACACAATGCATAATAATAGAAAATAAAAGACAACATTGTAATAAAAGTTATAACTACATTAAATTTCATTTAGTACGTCTTCTACATTAAATATGTTGAACAATTGTAAAATTGTCTAAGTTGGTATTCAGAAACGCATGGGTCGCGTGTGTAAAAAAGGAATAGATACTATAATATAGGAGGATTGGGAATATGTCAAGACACAAAAAGAAACATACTCCTGACCTTGTGTTTATTTACATGGTTCGATCCTCTCGTATTCACCCGACGACACTCTGGGGAACCTCGGAACAATGACAAGACAGCTAACTTTCATAATTTTTTTGTCATAAATTCAAGTTTATTTTTAATTGTCCCAATAAACAATAAAAGTAATGATTCTACTCGGCAATGTCTTATTTGAGCGGAAAATTTGGGATTTAGTTGCGAACAGAAAGATTTATGCATAAAACCAACACGTACAGTCTTTTTACATGAAATATTTTCAAAACCCTCAGCTTTGGGCCGTGCCTAACATATGGTTAGAGGATTCCGTATTGTGCAGCAAGTTGTATAATAGAAGATTCCATGATTTTCATAGTGATGTGAGAGTTAGTGATACTATAGATCTAATGTACACACATCCACACGTTTTACACATAATCCGAGAAATATTCCGAGAGTATCTATCTACTATAACTTCACGCCAAATCCCTTGCGGGGTATGCAGACTTTGACGAGATCGGTGACTCAGTCGTGAAAGACGCGACATTGACACCAACGCTCGCGGGTTCGATTCCCATACAAGACAAATATTTGTGTGCATGAACATGTCTGTTTGTATTGGGCTGGATATTTTAAGAGAGGTAGAGCGCATCAAAGCAGCCTATCTGGGAGAGTACCTCCACCTCACAGAAAACCACAGCCAAATAACAACTCCCTAGAGGGTGGTTGTGTTGCTGAGTGTGCTTACTATGCTTACCATTGGGTAGGCCGTATGCTTGTTACGTACCATTGGTGGTATAATATAATTGTAAATGTTGAATTGTGATGTAGAATCTATCACTGTGAGTAAAAATATTAAAATTTGATCAGTTGTGTGATGTGCAGGTACACAACGGAGAGAGAGACAGAACAAAACTTTAAAATAATTGTTTGAGTTCTGTATCGGTAGTAGAGGTTATCTACATCACTGTTTTAAAAAGAAAATTCGATTCGACTAGGAGTTCATTATATGTATAACTTCTGCTCGCATCATTGGCTTCGACGATTTTTTTTTTCATATTTTATACATGAAACCTGATATAATTTATTACTATGTCAATCAGTGTTAATGTAACTTCACCTATTTTAAAAGAGGTATTGATAAAAGGCGCTCTTTTATCAATACCTCTTTTAAAATAGGTGAAGTTAGAAGAAGTTAGCATAACCCTAAATCCAGAAGTGATTGAGATAGATGACCGGATATTTAATATATTAGCCTTGAAGGAGTTCACAGGTAAAGGTTTACATCGGGCGGACCACATACTTGTTTACCATCTAACGTAGTATAAAAAAAGTACGAAGTGCTTTTTTGTATTACAAACGAGAATTATCGAATATATTGTAATATCTTACAACCCTATCAATGTAAGATACCAAAGGTTTCTATGAAAATAAGATGTTGCTGCAACATCGATAAACGACTCTAACTAAAATAGGTGAGGTGGCACATCACTAGTTAACACTAAGGGTCGCTACATACGTTCCCCCTTACTTAAACCTCTCGAAGTATAGGAATGTAAAGTACTAGTAATGCCTACTTGGTATTTCTGTTTTCTTAGGTAGTTCTGGTTTCTTCTATTTCAACTACCATTATCTTTGTTTTAGTCGCATTGAGTAGTAAGCTCTTGTTCGTATAATATTTTTCTTCTCCTTAGCGTTACAGAATTCAACAATCCATGGGGAAAACATTTATTGCTCATACCCGTGATGTTCTTGAAATTTAATACAAAGCACAATTAAGCATTTTCGTATATTAGATTTCGATTTAGGACAAGGCCGGTGGTCAAAAGACTAGCAATGGGTAATTTGTCACCAAGAGTCACAGGATTGATTCCAGCACAAAACTTTGCATTCTATCTCTTAAATGCCAGAAGTGAACAAGCGCTTGATCTATGCATCACCTGACAGCTTACCCCGGCGACCATACTCATACCTCAGACCATACCATACATAGGCGGTTCCTTTGTTAGGCAAGCCTGCCAGTTTATACACTGGCTGCGTCGCTCGTGTAGTATGTATGTAACAGCCTTAAAGGTAAGCTATTGTTGTGTTCTGCCAATTGTACAATAAATAAATAAATAATAATAAATATTGTCGGACAAATTACACAGCGCCATCTAGCCCCAAAGTAAGCGAAGCTTGTGTTATGGGTACTAGACAACTGATAAACATACGTAAATACATTTTTTTTTTGTAAATACATACTTATCATACATAGAAAATACCCAGACCAAGACAAACAGACATGTTCATGCACACAAATGTTTGTACTGTGTGGGAATCGAACCCACGAGCGTTGGTGTCAAAGTAGTGTAACAACGCGTTTCACCACTGCGCCACCGAGCTCGTCAATGGATTGTATTCGGAGGCGTTGTTTTGGAACTATATTGTATATGGTCATTGATAGAATCTGTAAAAATAAATTGCACCCACGTTTTATTGTTGCATCGTGATGAAACTTAGCGTTTGAGTGTAAGTTAAGTACCACTATAACATCTTGATATCTTCGTGCAGGTCACATAATGTAGAAGGAAAAGCAGGTAAAAGGCAATCTTGATTAACAGTAAATCTACAGAGTTTGGCGTTAAGTTATTTAATCGTATTTGATTTTGTTCAACAATAGCACAATCATAAAATAAGTATCCTAGCCACAACGATGGCGTTGCTAGCTATAAAATTGGAGCTGAAACCGAATTTGGTCTTTTATGCTTCTCGTAAAGTAAATATCTCTGAGGGTCGCGATGTCCGCACACTCGCCTGCGAAATGCCTGCATAATAAACTGGTTTATGGTTAATTTATTTATATGAATACTCTTATATTATTTTTGCAGTGACGTAACATATGGATAGATAAGGAATATTCATCGATTTTAAAGGCATATTTTTGGACAAGCCCCCCGCTGAGTGGGGGTGTGTCCTGTTATCCATTGAGCAGTCAGAACCCGTTATATACGTTTTCCCATACATTTCGCAGTCGTATTCGACCACCCGGGTTTCGAAGGGTTAATGATCGTTTATGAGTGCTTTTTATTTGTAAAATTATGTTTATGAGTTTTTTTTTAAATAATCAATTCATTCTGGCGGTAACGAAGTCTAATTCTTGTTGACTAATAAGTCATCCAATGATGTAAAGTGTTCATGTATATTAACTTTAAAAATAAACAGAATCACAATATTTGCAAATGACAAGCCAATAAACCACTTAACTGCGCATGAAGGCAGCATCACATCAACCCTTACTCATCCCACTGCAGGGATATTTACCTTCAACCGAAGGGGTTTAGAGCATACTCCACCACGCTGCTCAAATGCGGATTGGCGGAGGCCAGTGTTTTCAAGCCGTCCGAGGGCCATTGACTTAGCTCAACGACTGTCACCTATTGACAACAGCCGACAGAGACCGACGGCTTAACGTGCCCTCCGAAGCACGGAGAAATTCGAGATAGATAAACCCATACATATATAGACTGGGGTCGACATTACTTAACCTGCGTGTTTGGTTAGAATGTCACGCGCAACGATGACATGAAGGCACACCACATTCACAAAAACGTTGTGTTTTAGTGCCTATATTGATGGTGCTGATTAATGGGAGAATATTTTAACAATATATAAAAATAAGCGTCGCCATATTGATCCGCGAACTAACTATAAGAACCGCACATACTACTTTACGATATAATTATAATCTCATCGGTTCTCCATAGGTTATTCATTCAAATTTCATATGACACCTCGATATACAACAGCTAAATTAAACAGAAACAAAATAAACAATATTTGGTTTTCTTATGTTACTCGCATAAAAACGCAATATTTTCCAATAAGATGTAAATAACCTCCCCATCTACAACCTCAAGGGTTTGAAAGCAATCTAGGAGCCTACTATTTTTCTTTTGAAACCAACACAAAGCGATTCTGGGCTGTTATTGCCATCAGCGGGAAATATGTGCGCATTCGTTGAGTCCGACATTTCTTTTCTGCTGGCTACATTGATACGTTCTCGCTGTAGTTTTTTGCGATATTTTGCGTCGATGCTTAAATTAAAAATAACTATCATACCTACTCACATCATTAGGTCTTCTTATTAGTGTTATTACGTTTACTAATATCATTACGATTGACGGCGCTCGCTAAGTAGAATATGTTATATATATAAATCAGTTGAGAATGCGCAAGCTTGCATTGCCAGAGGAACACCTGGCTCGTCAATTATATCACAATTCATTTTTTTTTTAATTTGTCGGTCATTTTGACCATGTTCCTTAAGAGATAGGAACGGTGTTCCTGAACATTCTTATTTTACTTTTTTATGCTGAATCCGAATCTGAAGTCAAAATTTGAATATTTGAAAAAAACGCACACACGGACAAACGCACAGACAAACTCACACACAGGCAAACATATAGATTTCATATAGGAACAGTGTTCCTGATAAAGATAAAAAGATATAAATTCTTTATTTGCCATTGGGCCCTCGCGGGCACTTAGACACGTCTTACATTTTTTTATTTAAATATAATCTTATCTTATATCTATATATCTTATTGTAACTTGTTTAATTCTCTTATTTTACTTTTTCCATTTTTTTAATCTACCAGCATTTCGGAAGTGACCATTGGCGAAGAAGAAATGCCGAAAGAAACTTGCCAATATAAGTCTCTTTTAAAATTGACAATTATGTATTACAAAATAAAATTACATAAGCATATTGGTACAATAATGATATCAAATCGTAAAATTAAAGATTATGGACAGATAGTCTGTGCTGAATTATTTCCAGACATCTTTGTCAATTAAATATTCATCAATTCAATAAAAAGCCCTTCTACAGAGAGTATTTTTAATGTTAATAGATTCAGGCGTTATTTTGCGAAAGTCAAATTTACATGCAATTTGATCTAACCGGCTTTGTGTGCTTCCGCCACCAATTAGTTCATGCGGCCTAGCGCCGGCCGGCACCCACCCACTACTGTTAGTGCGTGCAACATGCCGACGCTGCCATGGCTGCTCCGGTAGTCTCTGCCTCGGCTGCTGCGGTCGTCCGCCATCTGGAACAGAATCCGCATGCCCCCACCATCACCGTCGCTGCCACGACTGGCTTGGTCGTCGCTGCGACACGTGTTTCGCTTCTACACGAGGCATCATCAGGCGTTGTAGACGTTAATCGTAAGAATAACATGCTACAAGTGACAAATCCATCGCAGTGCCGTCCCTTATATTGAATTGAGGGTGGGGGTGGATGGTGTGAGCGAAAAGATATTTAATAGTGGGGAACGGTTTACGTCAGTCTATTTGTTCATGAGAGTAATTTTAGAATTTTTATGTTTATTAATTTCTAATTATTCCCTAATATTTAGTTTTAAACCTTTGTCGATGGTGAGTAAAATTTGATATGTATTAGTGGGAGATAAGTTATGTCCTTTGTTTATGAGATGCTCGGCGAAGTGTGACCGTTCTGGGCGATTGTTTTTATACGCCGATACGTGTTCGTGAAATAGTATAGTATAGTATATATATAGTATATATTTCGTATAGTAGTATTACGATTTGGGGTCGGTACCAGAAGCGTGTACGTCGCGACCCTGCCAGTCCAACACTGGATTGCAATTCTGGACCTAAACACAAACCGCACAGACGCGCGAGGGCGGATCGGTGCGCGTCGCCTATGGGGGATTAGGGCGTCCCCCATAGGCGACGCGCACCGATCCGCCCTCGTCGGTGCGAGATTAAGTGCATGCGGCGGTGGGGACTGCCACCCACCACGATACGCCCAACCCGGCGGGTCGAGGAGAGCTGAGTGTCGTATAGGCACCTGGAATGTGAGAGGGTGTTCTGGATTTGGCTGATGCGAATGAACGGATAATTATGTGTGGAGATCTGAATAGATGGGTTGGGACCAAGCGAAGCAGTTATGAGGCTGTGCTTGGCCCACACGGAGATAAGAGAGTGAACGATGCTGGTAAGTTACTTTTAGACGTATGTATGGAACGAAACCTCCTTGCGTCGAACACGTTCTTCCATCACAAGGATATTCACACGTACACATGGAGACGGAATGAACAGAAAAGTGTGATTGATTTGATTTTGATAGATGGACGTCTCCGAAAGTCGTTAATGGATCCAAGAGCCTTCAGAGGTCCCACCCTTGAAACGGACCACTATCTGGTGATAAGCCGATTTGTGGGCCTTTTCAAGAAGTGGAGGCACTGGCGAGTGCGTATTCCTTTCGGAGATCATGAAAGAATAAGAACTGAAAAATTGGAAGATGAAAGTGTGAGGAGTACGTATGTACGTCTAGTCAGTGAAAGACTTGCGAACGCGGTCTTTCCGACTCAGATGTAGACGAATGTTGGAAAGTACTGAAAGAAAGTATGGTGGAAAGTGCGAAAGAAGCATGTGGATGCGCAAAGAGACGTAGAACACTGAGAGGAGATACCTGGTGGGATGCGGAGGTTCAATCCTCCGTGGAAAAAAGAGGAAAGCGTGGCTGGATTACGTATCATCTTTGCACCAGAGTGATGGTATGAAAGAAATGAAGAAAGAAATATACCGTCGATGCAACAATGACACCAAAGCTTTAGTGAAAGAGAAGCGTGAAAGACTACATATGAGTGAGGAAGAGAAGCTGACGAAGAACTTCGAGGCAAATACCAAACTCTTCTGGAGAGAGGTAAAGAAGTCTCGAAGTGGTTCGTCAGCATCCAGAATGGACAAGATAAAATGTAAAGCTGGTGGCATTCTAGCTAACACTCAGGAAGTGTTAGAACGGTGGAGCGAATGTTTTAGATAAATGTATGATTATGTCCAGGGCGCTGGCGCTGTGAATCAGTCTGTGACTGATTCGGCAGTGCCAGCGTACCATGAAGACATTAGCATGGATGAGATTGAATGGTCGATACGAAGTTTGAAAAATGGAAAGTCAGCGGGAATCGATATGGTTACAGCTGAGATGGTCAAACTGGGTGGCACCTATGTTAGGGACGCCTTCTGGTTTTTGAGCAAATTATGCGGGAGAACCGGAAGGATTCCGACGGATTGGAAACGCGCAGTCATCGTGCCCTTGTATAAAGGCAAGGGTACACGTATGGACTGTGCCAACTATAGGGCCATTAGTTTAATCAGCTTAGCAGCTAAAGTGTATGGAAAAATCTTTGAAAGGAGAATGAAGGTGAAATCGGCAGAGGATGTACGGATTAAGTTTTTTCACCCCGCAACATCGTGGAGAAGCATCTGGCTATGGACCAGAAGGTTTTCTGCGGTTTTGTGGACCTTGAAAAAGCATTTGATAGGGTCGTGCGAAAGAATCTCTGGAACATCTTGCCCAGATATGGGATTGACGGTGACCTGCTCCGTGCTGTGGAATCCACCTATGAGGATTGCACAGCATGTGTGCGAGTGGACGGCAGCTTATCGCCCTGGTTTGATATCAATATTGATGTCAGATAGGGATGCGTGCTGTCCGCTCGGCTATTCATCCAGTATCTGGACAGTTGTCTTCAGAGAATGAGAAATATGAATGTGGGAATGCGAATAGGTGACTCAGTAGTTAACTGCCTGCTTTATGAAGATGACGCGGTATTGATAGCATAATCATCATCCGAACTGCAAACACTAGTCACAACAATGAAAAACGAATGTATGAAGAAAGGCTTACAATTTATGGAAAAAAGAATATATTTTTGGAAAAAAGAATTCGAAGAAAACCAAGATAATGGTATTTGAAAGAGAGATAACCAGAACGAAAACTAGGATTACGATTGATGATGTAGTGTTGGAGCAAGTGGATGAGTTTGTATATCTTGGAAGTGCTTTTAGCAGCGATGGAAGGTACACCGCTGATGTGGAGAGACGAGTGAGTGCAGGGAATAGCGTGAATGGAGCGTTGGGTAAACTGTTTGGCAGCCGAAATCTAAGCCAGAAGGCACAGCTCGCTGTACACAACGCGGTGCTAATCCCAACGCTAACTTATGGAAGTGAGAGCTGAGTATGGCAGAGAGAGCATGAAAGTAGATTAAATGCGGTCGAGATGCGAGCACTGCGAAAAATTTGTGGCATAACGCATGCTGACCGCGTTCGAAATGATAACGTACGAAAGAGAGTTGGACTGAAAGAGAGTGTCGGTGTTAAGATAAGAAAGGGTATGCTCCGTTGGTTTAGACATGTAGAAAGAATGACGAAACAGATATACAATGCGAAAGTGGAAGGATGTAGGAGCCGAGGAAGACCAAGACTAACCTACCTTGACCAAATTGGTCGTGTTTTATCAGAAGGTGATGTCAGGAGCCTTAGGAATCGGCGAGCGTGCATGAAAAGAGCTATGAATGTGAAAGAAGCGAGTGAAGTGTGTAAAGACCGCGTCTTATGGCGCTCGGTTCTCTCTGCCTACCCCACAAGGGACCTGGCGTGAAGATATCATACATACATACATTTTACGAATTTTTTATAGGTTTAACAAAACATTGATACGATTAAATTGTTTGTATTCCATGAAATTGTGACGCAATAGGGAAAAAGCCAATTGTCTACAGAAATACTATAATTACTTTCTCCAAATTCACGAAGATTCACTGGCCAGATAAATACCAAAGCTAGTCAACGAGCTCGGTGGCGCAGTATGGATACGCGCTGTCACGCTACTTGACACCAACGCTCGTGGGTTCGATTCCCACACATTACAAACATTTGTGTGCATGAACTGTTTGTCTTGGTCTGGGTAATTTCTATGTATAATAAGTATGTATTTACAAAAAAAAAATGTATTTACGTATGTTTATCAGGTGTCTTGTACCCATAATACAAGCTTCGCTTACTTTGGGGCTAGATGGCGCTGTGTAATTTGTCCAACAATATATATTAAACAATATTACTTAGCTTTCTATACAACGTCTTAAGGCATACAAACATACGGCCAACCGGATATAAAGCAGCTACCGTAGCTTATTAACGCTTGTAATATATTAAGTATCACTCGAGCGATGCCTCCTCTACTGCTTACACAGCAACTCCTTAGGCGCTTACTGGTGACCTCACTCACACGCAGGAACACAACAACCCTTTAGGGAGTTGTTATTTGTTGTTATTCGCTCCTAAAGAGCAGCAGAGATGGCATCACGCGAACTATACTTAATTTATTGCAAGCGGTCATAGACAACGTTAACCGCGTTACATCAGGTGGGCCGCATGATTGATATACTCGTATTCTCTGATGTTGTATTTAAAAAATGCTGAGGTGCGGCTGCGTTATTAGCAGTGCAATACTCCTTGTATTGCAAACATATACGCTACGGTCTTGGTGACCGTTTCACATCAGACGGATGTTTATAGAAAATGAGAAACTACTGACAAAACGTCGAGGTTATACAAATGTTACGCGACAATTGTCTCTCGAGTTCATTACACGCAGTATTTTTCAGGGTTCCGTACCCAAAGGGTAAAACGGACCCTATTACTGAGACTCCGCTGTCCGTCCGTCCGTTTGTCACCAGGCTGTATCTCATGAACCGTGATAGTTAGACAGTTGAAATTTTCACAGTTGATTTATTTCTGTTGCCGCTATAACATCAAATACTAAAAAAATAAATAAAAAATATTTAAGTGGCGCTCCCATACAACAGACATGATTTTTTTGCCGTTTTTATAGATAATGGTACGGAACCCTTCGTGCGCGAGTCTGACTCACACTTGGCCGGATATAGGCCGGGCCGGAATAGGCTTGATAAATTTGCGGTATAAAAGCGCAAACATACTTCAGTAGCTCAATACAAGAGCTCAGAGAACCGCAATATCAAGTGCTATCTGTCATTGAAGCAGAAGAAGCGAAACAAGGAAGATGAAGTTATTATTGAACGTTTTTATTTTAATATCAGCTTTTATTAATGTAGAAAGTGAGTGTTGCGGCAAATATAAAATCCTGTATTATTTACCAAAATATATACAGCACAATAAGACTTACCGTGAGATCATCGGAGAGCCAAATTGCCACGAACATATTCCCGGTGGTCGTGACAAACATCTTTTTTCAGACAATGATACGTTTTTAAAAGATGATATATTTAAAAAAGTGTGTTTGCTTGTTGTTTGTTACGATGGACGTTTCTATCCCAAACCATACTGTGGAAAAGACTCGTGCAATATCTTTGGCTGCAATTGCGGCGGTGGCTGCATTAGGGGCCCTAATCCTGCTTATTCAATGGATCCCTTGCATAACTTTAATGATTATTATTCAAAATATGCAAAATATGCGCGTATTGCGCGTTATTACTGATGAAACTGACTACGGGAAGTAGATTGACTACGACGCATATTATTTGTTTTTTTAATTATTAATAAACAAACCTGGGAGTGTTCCGACCAATATATAATCCGATATTATTTGCCAAAATACGAATTTACGAGTACCTAGTAATGGCACCTGGCGTGAGATCACCGAACGACCAAATGGGACCATCATGTTCTTGGTGGTGGAGAATGGCCATCTTCAGACCAGATGTTGATAAGCAATGATATAATCCAATAAAGTGTGCGGTTACTGCACGTTACGATGGACTTTCTTATCCCGGCATGTACTGTGGAAAACGTCTGTGCAATATCTTTGACTGCGATTGCAATGCTGGATGCAATAAAGGCAATCCTGCATCCTCGAGAAACTTTTTGGATCATTATTCAAAATATGTAAAATACGCGCATTATTTTCAAGCACTTGATACAGATGATTGTAAAAATATTATTGGATTGACTACGGGGCATATTATTTGTTTTTTTTTTTAAATTAATAAACAAACTTGATATGTTTCTGATGTATTTTCTTCATCTTCCCGCATGAAAATTTTACGTGGTAAAAATATCTTTAAGTAAATCATGCTGCTTAAATCTTAATAAGGAAAAAACTGACACGATCGCGCTAGTCGAAGTCGGTTAACCTAAATATCATGGTTGTTCCTATTAGTATTTGTAATAAAATTCGGTTTGAAGAACCGTTATCCAACTAACAATGATTTTGTAGGTAGGTACTCTATGTATGCTAATGAAGTAGATATGGTTAAACTTACTCAATTTTAATGAACGTTTTCGCAATCAGTACCGACCGTGAAAGGTAACTAGTTCTATACAAAACGTGGCAATAAAACGGTAAAGAAAACAGTATTAGCTTTATACAGGTAAACTCAGAAGTAGATACATACCCAATAGGGTAGATATTGAGGTTTTAATTTCAATTACTGCACTGTAATTGCATTCTTAGTTGTTGAATTAAAAGACGGTCTTTGATTTTTCTTCATACAATTTAGTTAGCAGAAAACTAACTTATGATATATTTTATTATATATATATATATATATTACATATCTCACTCGCTTCTTTAACATTCATTGCTCTTCTCATGCACGCTCGCCTAGGGCTCCTGATATCACCTTCTGATAGAACACGTCCAATTTGGTCATGGTAGGTAAGCCTTGGCCTTCCCGGGCTCCTACATCCTTCCACTTTTGCATTGTATATCTGCTTCGTCATTCTTTCATCTTGCATTCTTTCTATATGTCCGAACCATCGGAGCATGCCTCTTCTTATTCTAACACCGACGCTCTCTTTCAGACCAACTCTGTTTCTAACATCATCATTGCGAATACGGTCTACAAGCCTTATGCCACAAATATTGCGCAGCGCTCGCATTTCGACCGCGTTTATTCTACTTTCATGCTCTTTCTGCCATACCCAGCTCTCGCTTCCATAAGTTAGCGTTGGGACCAACACTGTATTGTGTATAGCAAGTTGTGCCTTCTAGCTCAGGTTTTTACTGCCAAGAAGTTTTCCTAACGCTCCATTCACACTATTCCCAGCAGTCACTCGTCTTTTCACATCTGCGGTGTACCTTCCATCCCTGCTGAAAGCGCATCCAAGATATACAAACTCATCCACTTGTTCCAACACTTCATCATCAATCGTAATCCTTCCATTAGTTCAGGATTCTTCTCTTTCAAATACCATTATCTTTGTTTTCTTCGCATTCAGTAGTAAGCCTTTCTCCATAGATTCGTCTTTCATCGTTGTGACCAGTGTTTGCAGTTCAGATGGTGTATCTGCTAATAGCACGGCATCGTCTACATACAGCAGACAGTTCACCACTAGGTCACCCATGCGCAATCCCACATTCGTTGACCTTATTCTCTGCAGACAACTATCGTCAAACCAGAGTGACATGCCACCATCTATCCGCACACATGCTGAGCAATCCTTGTAAGTGGATTGCACAGCACGGAGCAGTGAATCGTCAATCCCATATCTCGCCAATATGTCCCACAGTTCCTTTCGCACAACCCTATCAAAGGCTTTCTCAAGATCCACAAAACCGCAGAAAACTTTCTGGTCTATTGCCAGATGCTCCTCTACGATATTGCGGAGCGAGAAAACTTGATCCGTACATCCCCTTCCATTTCGGAAATCTCCTTGTGCGTCCCACAGCATTTTATCGGATTTCACCCTCATTCTCCTTTCAATCACCATTCCATATACTATTGCTGCTAAGCTGATCAAACTGATGGCCCTATAGCTGGCGCAGTCCATGCGTGACCCCTTGCCTTTATACAAGGGCACGATGACTGCGCGTCTCCAGTCCATTGGGACCCTTCCAGTTCTCCAGCATAGGTTGCATAAGTACCAGAAGGCGTCCCGGACGTAAGTACCACCTAATTTGATCATCTCAGCTGTGATCAGATCAATTCCCGCTGATTTTCCATTTTTCAAGCTTCGTATCGACCATTCGAACTCATCCATAGTTATGCCTTCGTCGGACGCCGTCAACGTGGAGTAAGCATCCGACTCACTCTCATTGTCAGCGTCCGAGGCATACTCATACATTTCTTCAAAATATGCACTCTACCGTTCTAACACTTCCTGAGTGTTCGCAAGAATGACACCAGCTTTAGACTTTATCTTATCCATTCTGGATGCCGACGAACCACTCCGAGACTTCTTTACCTCTCTCCAAAAGAGTTTGGTATTTGCCTCGAAGTTTTTCGTCAGCCTCTCTTCCTCATTCATAATTTATCTTTCACGCTTCTCTTTCACTAAATCCTTGGTTTCATTCTTGCATAAACGGCACATTTCTTTCTTCTTTACTCTCATATTTTCATTTAAGGGCAAAGATGATACGTAATCCAGCCACGCTTTCCTGTTTCTTGCTACGGAGGATTCAACCTCCGCATCCCACCAGGCATCTCCTTTCGCTTTTTTACGTCTCTTTGCGCATCCACAAGCTTCTTTTGCACTATCCACCATACTTTTTTTCGAAACATTCCATCAATCATCCATATCTGAGTCGGAGAGGCTTGCATTTGCAAGTCTCTCACTTACCAGATGCATATACATTCTCCTTACACTTTCATGTTGCAATGTTTGAGTACGACATCTACACCAGCACTGGCATGATCATCCCGGTCTACCCCAGACCATAGGGCCATTCCCTCCGGGCAGATCATCGGTGTCGCTCCCCTTGCGCTTAGTCTCTGTCACACATAAAGCATCCAAACGTCTATCATTACGCCTATCAGTTCATTCGTCTTATCATTCAATCCACCTCTCACATTCCACGTGCCTATGCGGCACTCGGCTCCCCTCGTCCCGCCGGAATTGGCGCTGCGTGGTGGGTGGCGGCCCCACCGCCGCATGCAGCTATATTCGCACCGACGGGGGCGGATCGGTGCGCGTTGCCTACGGGGGACGCCCTAATCCGCACATCGGTGCCCTCTTGGTCCAGAATTGCAATCGACTGATTGGCAGGGGTCGCGAACGAGCACGCTTCTGGCACATGACCCCCTAGTTTATATTTATGAAATTTAAAAGCTTTATCAAATCTATCCTGTGTTATCGAAATAATCACATTGCCTGTTTTTTTTTATTCATAAGTCGGCTACAAGAACGAATTTCAAGTAAAAAAATCCATTTGCTCACGGCATGGCACGGTATTCGAACCTAGGACTGGCCGCTAGTTTGCAATGGAGAGCTGCAACGCTAACCGTCCATTAGGCCACGAAACAGCTTTCTTGTAATTATAAACACTAGATCTTGCTAAAGTAGAGTTTAGTTTTTGATAATGTATGGGCTTTCATAGAAAATGAATGATTCAATTGCAAAAACGAAGAGAGGACGGCGGTACTAATATAAGGCATTCTTCCCGTTCCCATAAAATGCAAGGAATATAAACTTTGAAATCTGCTTTTCTAGACTACATTCATATTTATTGCTTTCTTCAGAAATGAAAAGCACCCACTCTATGATACAGTATCGGTCTAATTGACTTTAAGTCATCGCCTGT
Source organism: Pyralis farinalis (assembly GCA_947507595.1). Taxonomy (NCBI): domain Eukaryota; kingdom Metazoa; phylum Arthropoda; class Insecta; order Lepidoptera; family Pyralidae; genus Pyralis; species Pyralis farinalis. The sequence continues at coordinate 19,673,398 of OX382276.1, read as the reverse complement.
CATTATCAATCTTGTTCGAATTTCCTATACAGTTATTATATATATAATTAAATAATTTATGTATAATTCGCCTGTCATTTTCATTACTAGACAACTCGTCGCAAATTGAAATCGATTTCTTTTTCGAAAAATATGCCATGATCTTCAGCTTTATCAATTAGTAACTAATGCCATTTTCTTTATGCGCATAAAAATACCCCATGCAAAAATCTGGTAAATTCAAAATTATGCTCAAAACTGCCCAACAGTAAAATATTTAAGCAGCAAGACGCTGTGAATAGAATATGATTTTTTCTATCGGCAACTAATTTAAGTTTTAAGTGATCTAATTGATTCACAGTAAAGAATTAATTGTGACTTTAGAATAAACTAAAAGCCTTTAATTTACTCATTTATATGATTTTCAATGATTATTACAAAATAAATGCCACAAAGCCAAAGAACGTAAGGACATTGTCAGGCTCTCTATTTAATGCACTATTGAGATATCATGTGCTGAATTAGATAATTACATGATTCTTTGTGTATATAAACCTAGCGGTGACATTACACTGTTTGAGCAGGTAATGGAGGATACTTTAAGAAAAGTATTCATACATAAAAAAGACAATATAGTCTGTGGTGATTTTAATGTAGACTTAATGTAGATTCTAGTCAATACACGGACAACCCATAGATTATTACATTTTATAAATCATTTAATTACAAAATGTTTTCCTCGAGCCTACACGTATAACAGGCACACCTGCTACTTGCTAGATAATATCTTTTGTAATTGTGAGCATATCAGTAAATCAATAATTAGCGACTTGCCTTCAGATCATTGCGGTCAGTTGGTATTATATCAGAGTTCGAAAAACACAGATTTATACAGACATCTATTATAAAGATCACTAATTACAAATAAACTTATTAAGTATAACAATGTATTGGTGGGGCATGTTGCCTATATTATCCTTTGAATAATGGTGACTTGCTCTACACACAGTTATTTCATATTATATCCAGTGTTATAAGCAAAAAGTATTCAATAATAAAAACATTGACATCACAAATAGATTTAAGTTTAATGTTTGGGCAACTACAGGTATATTAGTAGAAACAAAATGTTTCAATTAAATGGAAAAATACCGGTATATTAATAAGTAGAAACAAAATGTTTGAATTAAATGGAGATAAACCTTACAGATTCCACCAAGAATTTGTTAAATATGTTAAGTTATTCTAAATAAGGGATATTAATAAAGTAGTCATCTACTTTATTAATATCCCTTGTTTAGCACTGACTCCCTTAACTCATCTGCATATGTTGCGGCTGAGTTGTTAATGGAGAATTTACAATCAAGGGTGGAGATTTTCCAATTAACACATATTCAATCTAGCTAAATAATAAAAACTTTAAAACAATTAAACCTTAAAAACTCAGAAAATTGGGGAATGTCCATATAATATTTTATTGTATTATTGAGTCAATAGCTCCACACTTTGCACTTATTTTTAATCAATGTATAGATATGGGTGTGTTCCCAGACTTAATGTTTAGTAAATTAATTCCATTGGTCATGTCAGGTAAAACAAGTGAACTGGGAAATTACAGACCCATATCTATTTTGCCACTATTGAGTAAACTATTTGAAATGATAATGCTAGACCAATTGTAACTGTATTAAAAGACCAATGAAATTGTAAAACAGGTAAATCCACTACAGATGCAGGAGTTGCATTGGTGAAGCATGTTCTTAGTGCATGGGAGAGATCCCAGGATGCTATTGGGGTCTTCTGTGATCTCTCCAAAGCTTTTGATAGTGTCGACCATTAGACATTCCTCTTACTTAAGATGGGCCATTATGGAGTTAAAGGTAAACCCCAAAATTTGATTGAACTCACTTAAATAACAGAATACAGGCTATTGATATAAATGGGGTCAAATCTAAAGGCTAGCTGCCTTTAGATTTGACTCCATTTATATCAACAAAACCTTCTGGTCCAAAGCCAGATGCTTCTATACAATGTTGCGGAGTGAAAAAACTTGATCCGTACATCCTCTGCTGCTTCGAAATCCACCCGGCTCTCCAGCATAATTTGCTCAAAAACCAGAAGGCGTCCCTAACGTAGGTGCCACCTAGTTTGATCATCTCAGCTGTTACCATATCTATTCCCGCTGACTTTCCATTTTTTAAACTTCGTATCAACCATTCAATCTCATCCTTGGTAATGTCTTCACGGTATGCTGCCACTGCCGAGTCAATCACACACTTATTCACAGTGCCAGCGTCTTGGACATAATCATACATTTCTCTAAAATATTAATGCAGATCTTCATTGATTCTAATTTTATTAGCCGGCATAGTTTGTATTTATTCAATTTATAATTAATGGAGAGAGGCTCCTTATAAAAAACTGTCCCAAAGGAAAGCCTTCTGAATGTTTCTGAGAAGTGCATTTCTTCTAGGTAATCTTCCATAAGGTTGTCCAATGTAACAGAGCCTACCTCGGGACGGTGAGAGCGAAGATGGTGTGCAGAAGCTAGAGAACACGCTTGATGAAGTTATTATGTTGCGCATGACACCCCCTTAGGCTCTTTTTTACCATATACGAAACTCTTAAAATGTATTTATAAATAATAAATAAGGAATCAAGGAATGTGCCAAACCCTTGGAGTGCGAGTCTGGTTGGTAATTGACCGGTTATTTGAAGAATCTCATCACATCACATATGATCTCATGTTGTAGTCTCTTAAGAACTACAGCATGAGTTTACACAGCAGTCCATTCCATAATCTAAAGGTTCGGCGGCAGTACCTCTCCCCCTCTATTGTAGTTTCAGTACCGATGAATTCCCTATCGTTCGATAGGGAATTCATCGGTAGATACTGGAACGATGTTCGATCGAACTTAATAGATTTTATTTCATTTCCGTTAGACTCGGTGCTCTCTCGAAATATCCGTTTTTTTATAGAACGTCGGGAAGCATACACGCATACGGCCCACTTAATTGTAAAGTGGTTACCGTGGGCTATGAACGCTTGCAATAGAATAAGTATCACTCGCGCGATGCCAGCTCTGCTGCTAACACAACACCTCCTTAGGAGCTTATTAGGGACTTCACTCACACGCTGTAACACAAAACTCTTCAGGGAGTTGTTATTTGGCTAGTTACTAGGTAAAGGCACTTCCACAGACTGCTTTGAGGTGCCCTACCTCTCTTGAAACACCCAGATGAAGACAAGCAGACATGGCTATGCACATAAATGTTTATCTTGTGTTGGAATCGAATCCACGCTTTAGTGTCAAAGCAGCGTTACCAACTACCGTTGAAAAAGGTCAATTAACTATGACCACAGATAAACTACACTATATTTTCCTATCAAGTGCCCGCGCAATGGCGTTATTAGATTTCGCAGAAATCCTATCTAAGCACTAATGAATTTGTCTTTCGTGATGAAATTTGAATCAACCCAAGCCAATATTATAAATGCGAAAGTAATTCTGTCCGTATGTCGTACCACAAAAGTCTAGACTTTTTAATTATGAAAATACTGTAATACGAAACACAGTTTTCGAGAACCTGAAATCCGATCAGTAGGTTTACTCTCGCAATCAAATCCGATTAATTGGAAATGCAACTAATCAGTCGACTTTCTTGTTCCGGATTAGAATTAGTTGTATTCATTATACACCGTCGGGAGGCACACAAGCATACTTCCCACCTGATGTATAGTGGTTACCGTAGCCTGTTAACGCTTGTAATCCGTATTATATGTAATTAAGTGTAATTAAGTATCACTCGCGGCATGCTACCTTCGCTGCTAACGCAGCAACTCCAGGGGCTTACTGGTGACCTCACTCACACGCAGGAACACAACCACCCTCCAGAGAGTTGTTATTTGGCGGTGGTTTTCTGTGAGGCGGAGGTACTTTCCCAGACGGGCTGCATTTATGCACCATACCTCGCTGAATAAGAGACCTCAAGTTTAGAAGCCTTTGGCAGTTTATATTTGATTTTCATCCTCCAGGTTAGCTGAGCGGTCAGGACCCAAAGCTCTGCACTTCATGTCGAGAGGACGCATTGTCTTAGCTATTGGTACTATTCACATTTCTTGTGCATTCAATAGACGGCAAATGAACGTATTTTATTAGACAACACACACAAGAAAAAAAAAATTGTGATAAGTTTACGACTCTGGAATCTTTTTCGATCATTTAAAAAGCCTGTTCCTTGATAAGTTTAAAAACTTATTTCTTGTATAGCCGTTTCGAATTCATGACATTATAAAACGTTTCTATTATATACCTATAGATAGATGTATGCATTATATGCCGCAGAAACAGCGACATAAAAAAAATACGACAGGAAAACAAATGAACAGTTTATTTTTTAATAGAAATGGCTGTATTATAATATTCATTTAAATTGGACTTTTAATATCATCCACTAGAATTTCATTTCAAATTCTATTGGATAGAATCTGTATTGACTATGATCTAAATCGTAGACAAAAAGCCCTCAAGACCCATCAAATCCCCATTTAGAAATGAGTATAAAATCATTAACTTTTCCAAGACATTTGATGACGGGTGTCAATAAATGGTACAACCGTTCTGTAGTGTGATCTAAAAGAGCTTGCGATGGGACAGAAGAACTAGTTTTATTCACCCTAACATATTTAGGATAGCATAACTTTTTCCTGTTTCTACAGTTTTGTAGGATGGGAATTTACCTAGAGCACATTTTCTTATTACATCATATTGTTCTCGAGACAATTTTGCATCAATTAAAACAGCCTGAGCATCTTCAGCTGACAAAAGTAGTTTTTTTTTGGTAATATACGAGTATTAAGTATCACTCGAGCGATGCCTCCTCTACTGCTTACACAGCAACTCCTTAGGCGCTTACTGGTGACCTCACTCACACGTAGGAACACAACAACCCTCTAGGGAGTTGTTATTTGTTGTGATTCGCTCCTAAGGATCTGCCGTGTTAGCAGCAGAGATGGCATCCCGCGAACTATACTTAATTTATTGCAAGCGGTCATAGACAACGTTAACCGCGTTACATCAGGTGGGCCGCATGGTTGATTTATTCTCTGATGTTGTATTTAAAAAATGCAGAGGTGCGGCTGCGTTATTAGCAGTGCAATACTCCTTATATTGCAAACATATACGCTACGGTCTTGGTGATCGTTTCGCATCAGACGGATGTTTATAGAAAATGAGAAACTACTGACAAAACGTCGAGATTATACAAATGTTACGCGACAATTGTCTCTCGAGTTCATTACACGCAGTATTTTTTAGGGTTCCGTACCCAAAGTAAAACGGACCCTATTACTGAGACTCCGCTGTCCGTCCGTCCGTTTGTCACCAGGCTGTATCTCATGAACCGTGATAGTTAGGCAGTTGAAATTTTCACAGATGATTTATTTATGTTGCCACTATAACAAGAAATACTAAAAAACAAAATAAATAAATATTTAAGTGGGGCTCCCATACAACAGACATGATTTTTTGCCGTTTTTATAGATAATGGTACGGAACCCTTCGTGCGCGAGTCTGACTCGCACTTGGCCGGTTTTTTTTATCTTACGAATTAGTTAAAGGCTGAAAGCGTAGAATAAATATAAAAATGTTTTAATAGGCTTGATAAATTTGCGGTATAAAAGCGCAAACATTCTTCAGTAGCTCAATACAAGAGCTCAGAGAACCGCAATATCAAGTGCTATCTGTCATTGAAGCAGAAGAAGCGAAACAAGGAAGATGAAGTTAGTATTGAACGTTTTTATTTTAATATCAGCTTTTATTAGTGTAGAAAGTGAGTGTTGCGGCAAATATAAAATCCAGTATTATTTACCAAAATATATACAGCACAATAAGACTTACCGTGAGATCATCGGAGAGCCAAATTGCCACGAACATATTCCCGGTGGTCGTGAAATATATGCTTATTCATACAATGATACGTTTTTAAAATAGTGTGTTTGCTTGTTGTTTGTTACGATGGACGTTTCTATCCCAAACCATACTGTGGAAAAGACTCGTGCGATATCTTTGGCTGCAATTGCGGCGGTGGCTGCATTAGGGGCCCTAATCCTGCTAATTCAATGGCTCCCTTGCATAACTTTAATGATTATTATTCAAAATATGCAAAATACGTCTTACGTTAATCGTATTTGATTTTGTTCAACAATAGCACAATCATAAAATAAGTATCCTAGCCACAACGATGGCGTTGCTAGCTATAAAATTGGAGCTGAAACCGAATTTGATCTTTTATGCTTCTCGTAAAGTAAATATCTCTGAGGGTCGCGATGTCCGCGCACACGCCTGCGAGTTGCCTGCATAATAAACTGGTTTATTGTTAATTTATTTATATGAATACTTTTATATTATTTTTGCAGTGACGTAACATAAGGATAGATAAGAAATATTCATCGATTTTAAAGGAATAGTTTTGCACAAGCCCCGCGCTGAGTGGGGGTGTGTCCTGTTATCGACTAATGATCGTTTATGAGTGCTTTTTATTTGTAAAATTATGTTTATGAGTTTTTTTTTTTAAATAATCAATTCATACTGGTAGTAACGAAGTCTAATTCTTGTTGACTAATAAGAACGAAAAGTCATTCAATAATATAAAGTGTTCATGTATATTAACGTTAAAAATAAACAGAATCACAATATTTGCAAAACACAAGCCAATAAACCACTTAACTACGCATGAAGGCACACCACATTCACAAAAACGTTGTGTTTTAGTGCCTATATATCTCAGCGATTCGAGCCCACTGATTAATGGGAGAATATTTTAACAATATATCAAAATAAGCGTCGCCATGTTGATCCGCGAACCAACTATAAGAACTGCGCGCTCTATTTTACAACATAAAAATAATTTCATCGGTTCTCCAAAGGTTATTCATTCAAATTTCATATGACACCTCGATATACAACAGCTAAATGAAACAGAAACAAAATAAACAATATTAGGTTTTCTTATGTTACTCGCATAAAATGCAATATTTTCCAATAAGATGTAAATAACCTCCCCATCTACAACCTCAAGGGTTTGAAAGCAATCTAGGGGCCTACTATTTTTCTTTTGAAACCAACACAAAGCGATTGTGGGCTGTTATTGCCATCAGCGGGAAATAGGTGCGCATTCGTTGAGTTCGACATTTCTTTTCTGTTGGCTACATTGATACGTTCTCGCTGTAGTTTTTTTGCGATATTTTGCCTCGATGTACTGTAGTTGAAAGCTTAAAGTAAAAATAACTATCATACTCATATCATTACGATTGATGACGACGCCCGCTAAGTAGAATGTGTTATATATATAGGAGTATATTAAAAAGTACTTCGCCTGCTTTGCACCTCTATATCTACGTGTTACTCTACGTGTATACTTAACGCGACACTATAGGAAACTTATATTCATATATTCTTCTTCTTGTTAGCATTATTCCATTTCTTAATTGATTTGAATTCGCGGGGTCTGCAATCTAAGCTTAAGGATTTGGCAAAGATACAGATTTTTACATGGAGCGACTGCTGTCAGACCTCTACAACCCAGAGCGAAAATCAAATTTTTTGGGTAAGGTTACACGCCTTTCGAGATATAATTTCTTGGATGTGCGGGTTTCATCGCAATATTTTTATACGTAGGTACGTACATAAGTCCGATATCACAAAATTGGTACATGCCAGAATTCGAACCGGGGACCAGTTGATCAAGAGGCCGATTCTTTGTCCACTGGACTATCACTGCTCTTATCATATTCATGATATGGCCTGCAAAATCGGCTAAACATCTGGTATTTCCCCCTAGTTATTAGTATACTTAGACCACTGGTAAGCCTGTATAATAAACGTATCCGATGCCGTCGGCCGGCTAGCAATTAATGCCATTAATTGACAGCACTTAATTGAAATGTTGCAGAAATAGCACGGGACAGTCTGTTGGGACGACAGCATTGATGGCACTGCTGTTTGATCAACAAATAATAACCGCTTTTATTCATCCATTATTCTATTACCGGTAACGGTTGTCAGACTTATAAATTGTATCCAGTCATAGACTATAAATATCGGTTTATAAAAATATTACGCGTATGTACATTTCATTACTATGACCTTATATGTTGTAAAAAATAGTTATTATAATACATACACGACGAGCTCGGTGGCGCAGTGGTGAAACGCGTTGTTACACTACTTTGACACCGACGCTCGTGGGTTCGATTTCCACACAGTACAAACATTTATGTGCATGAACATGTCTGTTTGTCTTGGTCTGGGTTCTTTCTATGTATAATAAGTATGTATTTACAAAAAAAATGTATTTACGTATGTTTATCAGTTGTCTAGTACCCATAACACAAGCTTCGCTTACTTTGGGGCTAGATGGCGCTGTGTAATTTGTCCGACAATATTTATTATTTAAAAAAATGAAAGAAAAATAAAAAAACATTAAATATTTCGCTAGGAGTTCTGAGCGAAATTCGCAGCCAAATCTGCCACAGCTTGCAACGACTAGTCATTTTTACGTCCTGCGTAACGAGCTATTCACTGTTTACGATCTTGAAAAGTGATGATCTATCTAGTCCTAAATCTTTTCTAGCGCGAGCGTCGGTAATCATATCGAATACGCCTAAGTGCGCTAGCTCTGTTATATACTTCTAATGTAACTAAGTCATAATACTTGTTCAACAATTTCTTGTTTGTAAATGGCTTCCAAACATGTATGGAAAGCATGACATATAGACTTCAAAACGCACATCTAATAGCTTTTATTATGATTTATTACATTCCATTTTACAATTACTGTTATATATTAAAATACCAAGTCAAAGTAAACAAGTTTACATTGATTTTAAATTACGCTCACTGAGAAATTAAATACATGTAACCTATATTTGAACCAATCTATTTACTTGCTTTTTTGAAATAATTGTGTAACTTATTACCGTCCTTTGTTATTTATCGGCCTTATTTCGGCATACCATTGGCGTGGTGGCTTGCCACCTTTCAAATGATAACATGATCGTATTTCTTTTTAATCCTTTTCATACCCGGTATAAAAAAAGATCAAACACATGCTTATTGTTGTTTCCAAATTTGTTACCTAGTTATTTGTTACCGCCATAAAGTCATTCGAGTGTTGTTAAATTACCTACTTCTAAAGTTATTTGCCTTATATTTTTATTTTTAACTAGCTGAAGGCCGCGGCTTCGCACGCATGAGATTTGGGCTTTTAGTAGACTTTATTTCACTGTAGACCTGAAATTCTTTCTGTTTAAAAAAAAACAAAGTTCAGGGACGTAGATGCAACCATAGAGTGATTCAATTTTCATACAGCGCCATCTGTTGACCTTTACGGGAGGCAACGTATATTTATTTTATTTTTATGACATAAAAAATGCGTAATTATTTCATGCCCCAAAAAATACGTATTCTGTGAAAATAATAAAAATAAAAGCGCAAAGTTACCGATATTTCCCCCTAATTTTAACAGTTTTTCATGTTTTACGCAGGAACCCTAAATATTTACGGGATAAAATGTAGCCTATATTCTGCTCTGAACAGTCCTCTACCTACCAGTGAAAGTCCCGTCAAAATCGGTTCACCCATTTCGAAGATTAGCCCGGACAAACAAACAGACAGACAGACAAAAAGTTAAAAATGCATGTTTAGCTTTGGTAACGTGAAAATAACAATATGAGCTTAAGATAAAGGCTTTATTTTGAAATCACAGACAGACACTTCAATTTTATTGATATGTGTAGATTACTAGAAAATTTAATGAAAGGCAATGTATATAACACGAGCAGTACTCTAATTACCAACTATATTTTATTTTATACAACCTCGGAAGGCATAAAAGCATACGGCCCAAATGATGGAAAGCGGTTACCGTATCATATGAACACTTGTAATACATTAAGTATCACTCGCGTGATGCCTTCTCTACTGCTAATACAGCATCTCCTTAGGAGTTTACTGGTGACCTCACTCACACGCAGGAATACAACAACCCTTAAGGTAGTTGTTATTTGGCTGCGGTTTTCTGTTAGGTGGAAGTACATCCCCAGACGGGCTGTATGGATGCGCCCTACCTCTTTATTCATTATGACGTGAGACGAAGTATAAACAAATACCTAAAATATATGTTTTTAAAACTTTAGTCTCTTCCACATACCTCAATATGCTAATAACACTCCCCTCGTTCGCAGAACGCATTGGAGTAGGCTTGAAATGTTTTTTTTTTCGACAAAGTAAACTGCTCAATCCTGATACAACACTACAATAACAGAATATGAAATCGTAACACTTATTATACAACTTAACAAAAATAACAGGTTTAAAGAAAAATAAGAAATTGCTCAGAAATTTTAATGGAAAATAATCGGCGACAGAAAACATATCTGAGTGAAAAGTTGTTAACGTCTTCGTATGTTCAAGTTCATTGGGAACTATAACGCGATTAGTATTTGAAATTCACAACATTTTAAGGTGTTATAAATTGCCCACAATTATGAAATGTTACAAAAATCATCTTTAATAGAAACTTTTGTACTCTTTGTTAGATATACATAGAGAATTGTCATCGGAATGTCATATCAAAATTTATCACGAAAAAATTATGTATCTTAAATTTTAAATTGCGGTTGCGGTTCCAGAGAAGTTTTCTACCGAGAACTCTAAAGTTGTGGAATAAACTCCCTGCCGAGATCTTTCCTAGGCATTACAGCGTGGGGATCTTCAAGAAAGGCGTGAGGAGGTTTTTACAACGCAAGAGTGACACCCCTGGTGTTGCAAATGCCCATAGGCTACGGTAACTGCTTACCATCAGTCACGTCGTACGCTTGTTTGTCACCTTAGGGGTATAAAAAGAAGTGATAAATGAGTTAAAGGAAAGGAATGTTTCCGAGTTCATTTTAGATAAAGGCTATTTGTTGTGTAGTGCCCGTTTTAAATCCACTCTATCATGACTTAAGACCCCTATTAGTGCATGAGAAGTCGAAAGGCTATTATAATATTGAACTCGTGAAACAACCTATAAACGTGATAAAAGCGAAATTCACGTAAAAATAAGAGTATTACAGAAATGGGCACATGCACAGGCTACGGTATGCACTTTACATCAGGATTGTTTACTTATATGTCTCCCGCTGCTATATAAAAAAATGCAGTATGACCCCAAAGTAAGTCGAACTCCTGCTGAAAGCATATGGGCGGGCTTTACAAGGATTTACGGATTCTTACGGCCATCGAGCGGGCTGTCGGGAAAAATAGACGAGCATGCATTAGGGAAAGGGAGTGTTAAATCGCTTAGTTTCTCGTATCGCCTGATAGGGGCTGAGGTAACTTTATTTTTGTGGTGTTCAGCCAGGCGTGGATTGACTGTTTTATTATGCACAATAAAGTAGTGGCTAGCCGACTTTGAGGGGTTGATAATTTTGATAGTGTTGCTTTAGCATTATTTGTTTTTATTGTAAGCATTGTCAGATGTACTCATATATTTGGGGTGTATGTAACTCGTGAGTCATTATCATGTATAACTTCGGAAGCAAAAAACATTCGTTCACCTGGATGTAAAGTGATTACCGTAGCCTATAAGCGTACAAAATGGGTAGGTATTACTCATACGTTATACTTGTGTTGTAAGCGCACACTAACTCTCTCGCAAGAACATAACTAATTTCCCAGGCGGGTTTCCTTGATGCTGATGAGGATTCCTTGTACTTTCTTTTCCAAGAGTCTTAACAATACTCCGGGAAAATAAGCTGGATGCACCACATGCAGGTGAGGTCGGCTTTGACTCTAACGATGACAGTGAGCTATTTACACCTCAGACTATTAAACTGTCGAAAGAGAGACATCATATCTTCACGCCGATTACCTTACGAAGTAGGCAGAGAGAATCAAGCGCCACAAAACGTGGTTTTTACATATCTCGCTCGTTCTTTCACATTTGTAACTCTTTTGCATGCTCTTTGGTACTGTACAATGGTATTTAATTAGGACGCGAGAATGTAGTTCACCCTGTCAGAACCAGGCCGACAGACAAAAAAATGCTCGCGAGGGTAGATTTTTCTAGCGAGAGAATGAGTTAGTTTTAGCTACAGTGTTTTCACATGTAGTAAAGCCAAACTCTGCATTAAAAGGGTATCTAGGGAACACTAATGGAAGTCAGTCAGTCATATTCAAAATTAACAAAAGGTTATATAACACAAAGTTACTTTCGCATTCGTAATATTTGTTTGAAATCCAGTTCATGTCCTTTTTGTAGAAACCTAAGCATAAAATATGCGGCGAGGCGAGCACCTATGGTATGTAATTTCGTGAAATACGTATACCTTTTTATATATACAGTAGGAGTATACAGATGTCATTATTACTTTGTTGCCCTTCTAACGAAATGTTGTTACCTAACAACCACAAATACGAATTAGCGTATACAAATGGTACCTGGCTACAACAGGAAAGTGTAAAGGTCAGCCACATGGGAGCACCTTTTGCTAAGAGCATCCCTTCCTTTTCGAAATGTGCCTAATAGCCCATTCTAAATAAGTATTTATAAGTTGATGATTCTCTGTGGTAGGTTTTTATGGAAGTGGTGCTTGCGATACAACATAACATCGTTGTTTATCGAATACATTATTGGACATAGACGAGCTACCTTCCTTAGGTTTTTTAAGATAGGTAGGGCGCATCAAAGTAGCTCGTCTGTACATCCGCTCACAGAAACCGCAGCCATATAACAATTCAGTTAAGGGTTGTTGAGTTCCTGCGTGTAAGTGACGCCACCAGCTCCTAAGGAGTTGCTGGGTTAGCAGCAGGAGGTGGCATCGCAAGAGCAACACTTAATGTATTGCGCGCGTTTATAGGCTACGGTAACCACTTTCCATCAGGTGCGACGTATGCTTGTATGCTTCCCGACGTTGTATGTTGTATATAAAAAGTTGAAAACTGACACTAAAGGGTACCTACACTCGAAACAACTTGTTTACTTGATTTTAAATGTTGTTTTTTTATGAATACATTCATCTCTTTTCGCCTTGATACTCGTAGGTACGAAAAAATACCATTCAGAAATCCGTTTTGAGTACATTTATAGGTTATAAACAATTAATGAATCAAAAAATTCAATAAAGAAATTATAATGTATTTTTTTTATACACTAGACTGGCAAACAAGTATGCCGCCCGCATCAGATGGCAAGCGGTCACCGCAGCCTATTGATGCAACACCACGGATATGTTACACGCGCGCTGCCAATCTTGTGACCTAAGAATTTTGTCTGCCATAGCTGCATGGCTGTAGAAATAGGAGAGACAGAGGTACCCATGCAGATGACTTTTGTACAAAGTCCTCCCTCTGGTATATTTGCATCAAGTTGAAATACTAACGCTATACAGACGGAGTGGTAACTGACGCTGTTTCTTTGACGAAATTGGAACAGCGAAGTTTTATCGCACACACACATACCTACTTTTGATGATACCACTATGATAGCCAACAAGCATATAAGCTGCTCATGTTGCTGATGGTAAACAGTGTCACGCATGCGTTGCTGATCCGACTATACAAGTTTTATTATATTAAATCAAATGAAATATACGCAATAGGTATTTTAACCCTTCGAGACCCGGGTGTTCGAATACGACCGCGAAATGTATGGGAAAACGTATATAACGGGTTCTGACTGCTCAATAAACATTTCAAATAATACAATTTTTGCCGGACCCTAAGCGAGTGAGGCCCGGTTGGCATGTGAGACAAAGGTTCCTGTAGGCTCTACATAAATAGGCCCCGTCATAGTAGGCATAGATCACTTATCCTCATTTAGCAATATCTCAAAAGTCAATGAAATGTAATGCATATTTACAAACGAAACCCGTCTGATTTGGTAAGATATTTCGTTCGCACCTTTAACATACCACTTTACGATAACGGTCTGAAAGTGGCACTATAAATTTTGGTAATAGTCGTTTTCTAATCACTTGTTGATTAACATGTTACTTTATTTTATTATCATGTTGTTGAACAAACAATTAGGAGGGAGCACCCTCACCCAAATCAGACGGGTCTCGTTTGTATACATGCATTACATTTCATTGACTTTTGAGATATTGCTAAATGAGAACTATTTTGATGTTTGTTCGCCGACAAGCAAAACATGATGGACTATTTTACCTATTTCGACGACACTGTGCATGTAAATGTATGTATGTAATTCAAGTTCTGCGCAAATAAATAATTCTTTATTCTTCATTATTCTTTGAAGCATTTCGAGAAGTCGATTGTATGTTTGTGTGTGTATATATGCGTGTGGGCATGTAAATATTACATTTAATTTTCTCTCGAAATGCTCAAGCAATTAAGTTGGTTTTCTGCAGTGGGAGCAGTTTTATGTAACTTTGTAATATTATGTTTTCTGCGCAACCGACCAGTACTTCGATACAGGAGCTCGGTGGCGTAGTGGTTAGTAACGCTGCTTTGACCCAAAGCTTGTGGGTTCTATTCCCACATAGGTCAAATATTTGTGTGCATGAACTTGTCTGTATGTCATGATCTGAATGTTTTCCATGTATCATAAGTATGAATTTCCAAAATAAAAGTATATATGCAGATTTGTCAGTTGTCTATTACTCATAACATACAAGTTTCGCTTACTGGGACTAGATGGTGCTGTATAATTTGTCATAGACTATGTATTATTTATAATTACTAAAAACATCAAATCAAAAGCACCCAAAACTGAAGAGCATGCATGAATAGGTTGATGAGTGCGGAAGAAGCGAGAAGGGTATGTTTGGATCGGTGCACCTGGCGTTCCATAGTCTCTGCCTGCCCCAATGGGAGACGGGCGTGATTATATGTATGTATGTATGTAAAAATATTATTTTTACTTTGCCTTTGAATTAACATGTCTTTGCAACTTGCGCTTTTGTGATATTTTCGCAAAATTATTTAGGCGAGTTGACCCTAACATATTCAATAATAAGATGTTTATGCTTCTGAATAATAAGACGCTTTCAACAATAAAAGAGCTTCGACGTTATCAGAAATATTATTCAAAGAAATCGTCGGAAAATATTAAATATTATGAAAGAAAGGGAGGCTTAGTATATGCCAGTTTTAACTTGACGAGGGTACCTTATTTACATTTGAACGAGAAATTCTGCTTGCGTTTACCTTCAGACGTTCCTATATCTCGTGATAACAATTATAATTTTGCATGTAGACCTTCATACAGTAGTGAACCGAATATTTTATGTTCCCCGTTGACGTTCGTCCGTTGACGAAAGAAATTTAATTTTCCGTATCAAAGGCAACAAGAATTGCAAATATGCGTGAATCGGAAAAAGGATCTTAACGACTTTTATTTCTGATTATGAACAGTACAATACTGTATAGATATAAGGTATCGATTGACGGACGAGTATATCTTAAGTATATTAAGTAAAGCGGAAGGGGTGTTTGAACGCGCAAATCTCTGAAACTACCAGTGGGATTTGAAAAATTATTTTGCATTTGATAGCCCAATTTTTGAGGAAGGTTATAGGCTAATCAACAATACGATACGACTCTTAGAAGTTGAGCAAAAATAAAGAAAGTAAGAAAAAGCGATTCCTCGGTATACTGGGATACGCGCGTACGAAGTAGCGAGTTGCAGCTGGTTTTTTAGGGTTCCGTACCCAAAGGGTAAAACGGAACCCTATTACTGAGGCTCCGCTGTCCGTCCGTCCGTCCGTCTGTCACCAGGCTGTATCACTTAAACCGTGATAGTTAGACAGTTGAAATTTTCACAGATGATGTATTTCTATTGCCACTATAAAAACAAATACTAAAAAATAGAATAAAGTAAATATTTCAGGGGGCTCCCATACAACAAACGTGAGTTTTTTTGCTCATTTTTGCTTGATATTGATAACGGCAACAGGTAGACGCTTGAAATACTCACAGAATATTTAGTTATATATTCACTTGAAGAATAAATAATTAAATTAAAATAAAAAAAAATATTTAAGTTGGGCTCCGATACAACAAACGTGATTTTTTTTTATAGATAATGGTACGGAACCCTTCGTGCGCGAGTCCGACTCGCACTTAGCCGATTTTTTTTATACTACGTCGGGAAGCATACAAGCATACGGACCACTTGACTAGACTACCGTAGGCTATTAACGTTTGCGGTATATTAAGTATCACTCGCGCGATGCCTCTGCTACTTACACAGCAACTCCTTGGGAGCTTACTGGTGACCTCACTCACACGCAGGAACACAACAACCCTCTAGGGAGTTATTATTTGGCTGCGGTTTTCTGTGAGGTGCAGGTACTTCTCCAGACGGGCTTCTTTGATGCGCCCTACCTCTCTTAAAACTATATATGCTGTAACACGTATAGAAATCATAACCCCGGCAAAGGCATATATAATGCATTGCATGCATACTCTAGTACAAGCCATAGAGGAAGGAAACTTTGCAAGAGGGATATACTTGACGAGCTCGGTGGTGCCGCGGTCAATATCGTGACTTTAACACCAACGCTAGTGGATTCGATTCCCACACAGGATAAACATTTGTGCCCATGAATATATCAGATTGTCTTTGCTAAGAAGAGGGGTAGGGCGTGTCAAGGCAGTCCGTCTGGCGCAATACGTCCACCACACAAAAAACCGCAGCCAAATAGCAAACCCCCTGGAGGGATGTTGTGTCCCTGAGTGTGAGTGAGGTCACCAGTAAATTCCAAAGAAATTGCTGTGTTAGCAGCAGAGGCATCGCGCTAGTGATACTTATATTACAAGCGTTCATAGGCTGTGGTAAGCACTTTACATTAGGTGGACCGTATGCTTGTATGCCTCCCGATGTTGTATAAAAAATATTTTAAATGAATATTTAGAGGATTTTACTTTTTAAAGTAATTATGTGAACGAACAATTCTAGATTTGGTCAAGATGGCATTAGGTACTAATGTATGTATGTATATCTACACGCCAGGTCCCTTGCGGGCTAGGCAGAGAGAACCGAGCGCCATAAGACGCGGTTCTTACATACTTCACTCGCTTCTGTGGCATTCATAGCTCTTTTCATGTACGCTCGCCGGTTCCTGGGGCTCCTGACATCACCTCCTGATAAAACACGAGCAATTTGGTCATAGGTTAGTCTCGGTTAATTAGGTATTATTTATTTAGCATAATGTACATTTCGGGAACAAAAAAACCGTTTGAATCACAATGTGAAAAGATGAATCGTGGGGACGTTTCCTTTATAATACGTGAATGGCTATCATTAAAAATATACTTTTTACTTCGAGTTTTAAACGCGGAAATTTACTAGCATTGAAGAAATGAATGATTTGGGCTACTGGATACCTTCCTTCCTTTTTTCCCGATTCCTTTAAAATCTGGAAAAAATATGTACACCGCAACCTGTTATAGACATTTCGAAGTAATTGTTAAACAACATTTTGTGTTCCACCAGTAGGTACATTGGGACAGAAAAAACCATTCACGGCCGTCGAGAAGTTGTGACCTGACCCCAATTGTATGGAGTAAAAACACATTGCCCACAGCAAATGTACTCACGAAAAAGAAATTCTGCATATACAATATTGAAGAATTTTGATAACACCGAAAATGGACAGAACAATAGGCTTCGCTATGGCTATCGCATTTTACTGACATGAAATAGTTTATTATTTATATAGACACATATAGGTCATAGTATTAAATAGACAAAGTACGAAATGTCAACCTAATGTTTAGATAATATTGTAATACGTTCTGTTATACGTCCTACATATATATTTGGCCTTTGGGACTTTGGTCATTTGTATTCCCATACACACTCTATTTGGAGAGTGAATTTATGTCTGTGGGACTCATAAACCAATAAACTACTTGACTGCGCCTAAATATTTCAGCGAAATTGACAAATGGGAGAATATTTGAACCAATAAGCCGATAAGTGCCGCGATGTTGATCCGTGAACTAGCCAATAAGAACGCTACTCTACCTCCCGACCCATAGCGGTAAATTTTATTACTGAATTTAAGAACTCTAGAATAGAATTAAATTAATATGTTAAATCGCTTTCATCGGTTCTCTATAGGTTATTTTCTTCATGGTGGGATGTCACCCACGCGAATCCCGCACATATGTAAAACATCTGCGTTCTGTGAAAAATAGTCCGATTGAGATAACAAAGTAACGTCATCCATAAATAGGCTGCGTTCGATTGTGCTTAACTTGTACGCTAGATTAGATCGGCATCCACAATGGAGTTATTATGACGCGGAACAATAAAATATCTCATTGGAAACTCTTTTCTCTTTATGCTGGATAATAACTAAAGGAATTTATTTCTCAACTAGCATTGGAGTGGAACATACATTATCATTATCTCTAATGCTATAGCCGTATCCTAAATATATTATTAAATTACCCACTAGCAAAACAGTTCTTTATTATAAGTACATTAACAAAGAAATACATTTAAATGAGCTAGAACTCTTCAAGTCGGATTTCGTTATAAATTATTATTCTCTTCCTTGAAACATGTTGAGCTGAGAATAATTACAAGTCGAGAAACAAAAGCATTTTTTAGAGATGAAGCATCCCGTTATTGAAGTTTTATTTAATGTAAACTTATAATAAAATTGTGCTGAGGTCTTCACATGAAATATGAGAATGATAATCATTTTCGTTGGGTTATTAACAACAGCTACGTAGAGACTTGTGTCGTGGTCTGTCCGACAGTCTGCCTTAAGAATAAAAAGGGTTCGGAAAACACAAAAGATGCCTACAAAAATACTCTATTCCTTCTGCTTTTCTGTATCCCTTTTCTGTGTCTCCGTGAAATAATATGCGAGTATCAAAGAATATTTTTTATGCTTAAACATTCAAAGACTCAAAATTAATTTTATTTTGAATATAGAGTATTTACTGATAATTTTTATTCGATTTATATAATAGAAATATGATAGATCGAGATAGACAGAAATATGATTGATTTGAGGGTCGGCAACGCATGAGTGACACCCCTGGTGTTGCTAATGTCCATACGCTATGGTGACTGTTTAATATCAGGCAGGCCGTATGCTTGATTGCCACCTTAGTGGTATAAAATAAAAGATAAAATTAATATGCTGCTTATAAATTATATACAAGCCTATGCCACCTAAGCAGGAGTTAGTGCCTATGTCAAAAATTCAAATAAGTAGGTAGTAGAAAACCTTAACTAACCCAATAAAAGGAGATTCTTCATTTTTTTACAAGTTATATAATTCTGAAATTTAGATTTCAGAACTATATATCAATTCACATACGTATCTTATGTCATTAACAATCACGAACGATAACGTAAATAATATCATTAGCTAGGCAATTTATTTATATACATCTCTTTTACGATACATAGTCAATATTTACACATGAATGGTTCAATCAAGCATGGAAATCAAAATATCATAACTGTCGGCTGTAATCTAATAGGTGCAATTTAGCAATTTCAATCAAATGTGACAGTATCTGGCGAAAACCGCCCAGTGGTAGACGTGAAAACTGGGTATCTAATAAAATATCAAATGGAATAGTTTAAAATCTAATATTATTCTCTGCCACTACATTTAATAAACCTACGATTATATTAAAAGTAAAATTTCTACCAAATATTACATTTGAAACAAATCAGACTCAACTATGGGAAAGTTTGGTATTTGTTTGCGTGGCAACTACGAATAAATAACAAGTCCGTGGCAAGACATTCTTGCATCACATTTCAAATGAATATTAATTAGTGTTGTTCGGGCCTTTAATAAAAATAGAATGTTTGAAGATGTGCTTATTTATAACTGGCCATAAATACTGTTACATAGAAACTATTCTTTTTTTAACTCTTCAATTATTTTGAATTAGGAACGCGATTATTATGTTAAAAACTTCTTTCGATTTCCCGCCATTTTACATATTTTTTCGCGTTTATTATCAAATTACAACAACAACAATTAAATGAACAAATAAATGGAAAAAAACAATTTTGGACAATTACTACCGTGAAACGAGTAAAACAACAAAGTACAAACATTAACTTTAATGTTTGTCGTATCACTTAATACATGGGTCACGCTGAAAGTTTTGCGCTCCTACTCATACAACTGTTTAAATTTCGAATATTTTGTTAACGAGAAAATGTTTCAGGACGACGATATTTTATGATTTTGAAAATGCCATGTAAGCGATTTATGATACTTTTTATTGCAAAGAAATTTACCATCGTATTTTTTTTATACAACATCGGGAGGCATACAAGCATACGGCCCAATGATGTAAAGCAGTTACCGTAGCCTATTAACGACGAAAGTTATTACGTCACTACTGTGTGTGGCTGGCTGCGGTTTCTGTGAGATGGAGGTACATCCCCAGATCGGCTGCTTTGATGTACCCTACCTCTCTTAAAAACACCCAGACGAGATAATGCGACATGTTCATGTACAAATGTTTATCCTGTGTGGAAATCGTTACAATACTGCGCCACCGCGTTGTTAACGCGTTTCTCTTTTTTGCCACTGAGTACTGAGATTCTCTATCCAGTATATAATTTTAGAGTCGTCCATCTAGCAGCATCAAATAATCACACTTTTTGGTCATCCCACCCTCATTTATAAATGTAATTATTGCTATGACGATATAACGTATTTGTCGCAAGATATTCGTCTAAAACTTTCTTACATCAGACACTATCTTTCTCAGGCAACTTGATCCAAACTACTTTGTGTGCTTCCGCTCCCGATTAGTTCATGCGAACTACTGCCGGCCGGCACCCACCCAATACCGTTAGTAGATGCATGCCGCCGCCGCCATGGCTGCTCCGGTCGTCTCTGCGAGTGTTCACCATCCGAAATGTGAACCGCATGCACCCGCCACCGTTGTTGCCCTGGCTGCTCCGGTCGTCTCCGCGACACGTGTTTCGCCTCTCCACGAGGCATCCTCAGGCGCTGTAGATGTTAGTCGTTAGAATAACATGCTACGAATGAGTCATCGCATCTTTTTTTTTTTTTTTGACCTGACTATGTAGTTAGCCCCGAGTGGGCTGTCACTACGTCACCGGACTAGAGAGGCGGGCGTGAGGCGCCACAGCCTAGAAAACAAAGTTAAGCGACAGCCTAAGGGCCCCCGAGAGGGGTCGGACCTCGGCTCAGGACGTCGCTGGAGAAACAAATCGAACACGCGGGTTCGTGCCTTAAGGGCCTGTCGGAGAGAGAGGCGCCCAGGTACCGTGGGCTACCGGTACCTGGTGTATCGCGCAGAAGTCCTTACTCTTCGCGCCCGGAGCCGCCGAGCGCGGTGGGTGTCTGGAGTGTTGGGGTTGGAGGGGGAGAGGTAGGGGGCGTTCGCAACAGTAATGCGATCATCGGGATCAAAGAGTGAATTCCGCGGTCTGCGCCGGAACCCCCGGGCGTCGATCCGCGGGGTGTAATTGACAGCGCGGGCTATCAATGGGTTGGGGTGTTGGGAGGCAGTTTCGAAGTAGCGTCTAGACGCTTTCTTCATGAAACTAATGATGGAAGCGAGTTCAAGGTCGAGATGGAGATCTGCGACCCTGAGATAGTGAGGGGCAGCGGTTGCATTACGGGCAAACCGGTTTTGGATAATCTGGAGCTTAGCCAGATGGGAGCGCGCAGCGTGTGCGAACACTACGCTGGCGTATGTGAGAACGGGGCGGATGCAGGCTTTGTAGAGTGTACATTTCTAAGTGACATTCTACGATTCCTGAATATCGGACCGAGCCGGCCTAGATAGAACGCGGCTTTGTTCCTAACAGCGGTGATGTGAGGTCCAAACGTCATTCTGGAGTCTAGGATGACACCTAGGTATTTGGCCTTCTCGACCCATGGGATGGGTCGGCCGAACAATGAGATGGGGCGTACGGTCCTATGTTGGGAATCGGGTCTCGTAAGACCTCGTGGATCCCGAGAAAAGAACACTGCGGCACTTTTCTCCGGATTCACCTCGATTCGCCAACGTCGGAACCATGTCATCGCATCGCATTGCCGTCCTTTATATAGAAAAAGTGGAGGGGGTGGAGGGGTTGAGGGGGATTGAAGGGGTGGAAGGGGTAAGCGAAAAGATATTTAAAGAGTGTCGAATAATAATATTGTATTTTCTAAAGCGGATAATGGAAATACGTTAGTCATCATGGACCGTAATGATTATAATACCAAGGTCAACGACGTTTTACAGACAGACGATTTTTTGACTGTAAATCAAGATCCCACTAACAAATATCTGGCTCAACTAAAATTAACTGTTAATGGCTCAAAATATATCTTTCCGGATAATTCATATTCAAAATTATTCCCATGAATCCGCATTGCCCTATGTTTTACGGTTTACCAAAATTACATAAAATTAATATTCCAATTAGACCGGTTGTATTATATATTGGAGCCCCCACCTATGAGTTGGCAAAATTTCTTAATATTCATATCAGGAAAAGATATCTTTTGAACCAAAATACAGCCTGAAAAATAGTTTGCAATTAGTAGACAACATAAAAAACTTAAAACTACCTCCTTATTCCAAATTAATTTCTCTTGATGTTGAAAGTTTGTTCACTAACATCCCTTATGAGGATTGCCTAGAAATCCTCAAGTCCTCCCTAGAAAATAAATCCATCCATCCTGGCGAGACATATGACATATTACGACTGACAAGACTTTACATGTCTCAAAATTACTTTCAATTTAATAATAAATATTATATCCAAAAAGAAGGATTGGCTATGGGGTCTTTAAAGTAGATAAGTTAAAGGCAAAAGTTAATGTTGAGTTTTCAATGGATCTAGAGACTGGCAGAGAGTAGAAAGAGTTGGAAAAGGCTCCACCGATGAGTGCGAGGCTTTGAAATGAAATACGTATATCTATTAGCTTACCGACGTAGTATCATCACTACGTCGGCAAGCTAACAAGCATACGTCCCACGCGATAGTGGTTACCATCGCCTATGAACGTTTAAAATACAATGAGCATAACTCCTGCTTTCTCATACTCACTGCTAATACTCCTTAGAAGCGTACGAATATGGCAACCTTCACGGGAATTGTTACTTCGGCGCAAGTTTTCTGTGAAGTAGACGTATAACATCAGTCGAGATAGTTTAATGAGCCCTACCTGTCTTTAATTAGACTCTCGTGTTTATTACCAAGGCGCAAGTGAAGCTGTCCTTGACACTAAGATTAGACACTTACACTCCACTTAAATTTATGTAAGCATATCTCTTTCTAATCTGGTATTAACAGCATATATGATAGAGATGAGATATATATATGTTATTATTATTAAAATGTTGCTTATAAATACGAACGGAGACCCGTATCCCTGCAGTGGGATGAGTAAGGGTAGATGTGGTATGGTATAAATTCGTATTGTGAGTTTTGCAGAGTTTATTGATAATTTTTATTAGAAATTGATAACAACTTGTTTTAATGATCAACGAGATCAAGTAAACAATTTAAACTTATTACCAGGGCAGGTAAAAGGCAGCTACTTGGCTATCTACGATTATTGTATGTAAACATATTCCGTATATTATTCGTTTCGTAGATCTATAATTTTCTGTGGTATGTACATCTGACCGGTATAGTTTTTAGGGTTCCGTACCCAAAGGGTAAAACGGAACCCTACTACTGAGACTCCGCTGTCCGTCCGTCCGTCCGTCTGTCACCCGGCTGTATCTCATGAACCGTGATAAGACAAATGAAATTTTCACAGATGATGTATTTCTGTTGCCGCTATAACAAAAAATACTAAAAAATAGAATAAAATAAATATTTAAGGGGGCTCCCATACAACAAACGTGTTTTTTTTGCTCATTTTTGCTCGATATTGATAACGGCAACAGGTAGACGCTTGAAATATTCACAGAATATTTGGTTATGTATTCACTTTAAGAATAAATAATTAAATTAAAAGAAAACAAATATTTAAGGGGGGCTCCCATACAACAAACTTGATTTTTTTGCCATTTTTATAGATAAAGGTACGGAACCCTTCGTGCGCGAGTCCGACTCGCACTTGGCCGATTTTTTAATTACGTTTGAATAATTTAAATGTTTATCTGGCGATATGATTGATTTCACAAACCTAAAATGTCAGTTTCCACTTCTTTAAACTATACAGCAGTTCCAAAGCAATAGGCTCTCCCTTACTGATATTCAACTAGGGGACATTCAACCCCTTCACTTAGGGTGTACGTCTTGAATAATTCACGACGCTGTTTTAAACTGGACCACGAATATAAACATGAGCCTCGATTTAATATTCAAGTTAGCTACTGCTCATTTGTAATTTTGCTATTTCAATTTTTGAGATAAAAATATTTTCACAAAAGACTTGTTTGGGCTGACAACATTGTCTTATTTGGGAATATTTTTCTCTTGTTTTATTTTCAGGATTTTTTTATTTTTTGGATATATTTCAGCAGTTATAAGTATTTTATTTATGTAGGAACAAGCATAAATTTTGAAGTATTCAGGCAGTTTTGATTAAACGTTAGAACATTCAAATTCTTTATCAACGATGAGTTTAAAATGAAATACAATTCATATAATGAGAACCTTTGAAATCATCTTCAGCTACAAAATGTGTGCATTATAATGTGTTCTCTCTTTTCATGACTTCATTACAAAGTTTATTAAGTCTTCAGGTGTTAACTTGTGATAACACTGAACCTTCGGACTGATATATTCGTACTTCACCTTTCTCTATTTAGAAAGGGAATGAAGGGCATTCTCTGTTTGGTGTAACGTGCTGGGCCGCAGGTTCGCGCGTTGAACGAAGGAAGTGGACATTTCATTATTTAAGGCCTATTTCCAATCTATCTAAACATGTAGTCGGTGAGTTATTTACACACAGCGAGCATACACTGCCCTGAGAGTTCAATATAATCACGCCTTTAGAGCGCTGTTGGGTTTATCACGATGGCTTCCAAGCTATAATGTGGAATCGATGTGCTTCAATGTATAGATTCGATTACGTGCGAGCCCAAACAGTATTCTAAGGACGATCGACGAGATGGGACAGTCTGCTGTTGGCGCGCTGGAATAGCCACGTCACGCTTCCCCCGTGACCGCTTTAGTCCTGCTTCGGACTTTACACTTGCTGTCGGATTTGAAAGCTAGTAGATAAGGTAGGTATCATTGAACAATTATTTATTTAATTGTCTTTTTCTATTTTCAGGGTAAATGCACTAGTTGTTGGCACTTCAGTATTGAACAGCGAGTCACCTGCTTGGCCAGTGAAGTATGCGTAAATACATTAGTATGTGCCTAGGAAAACATACGTGTGGAATCGGTAAATAGAAACATACCTATAAGTTATTCCTATAAAACTTAAATTTAAAAATCGATAATCTAATAATAATAAAAAAATAAAAACTCCGGAAGTGTAAATATAAAAAATATTTATTTTTATTTGTGAGTGGTTTTTAAAAATTTAACCTGCCCACGATGCACCGCCGAGCAGCAAGCGAGGTCCTGATGCAAGTGGAGTACAGCACAGCTTTTATCGCTTTAGTAAATGTTAGTAGATCAATTAATAGGCTTAATATAATATATATTCAAAAATACGTAATGTTACGCAAACTTTATTTTATAAATACTTATTTGCTAACATAAATCTTATACTTATATCTTATTTAGCACAGCTGGCTATACACAATGCAGTGCTGGTTCCAACGCTTACTTATGGAAGCGAGAGACGGGTATGGCAGAGAGAGCATGAAAGTAGGATAAACGCGGTCGCAATACGAGTGTTGCGCAAAATTTGTGGCGTAACGCTTGTAGACCGTATTCGCAATGATGATGTAGGAGCCGAGGAAGGCCAAGACTGTCCTACCATGATCAAATTGGTCGTGTTCTATCAGAAGGTGATGTCTAGAAAACGGTGAGCGTACAGAAAAGAACTATGAATGTTAAAAAAGCGAGTGAGGTACGTAAGGATCGAGTCATGCGGCGCTCGGTCTTTTCTGCCTACCTCGCAAGGGATTTGGCTTGAAATTATAGCTAGGTAGATAGATAAATCTTATATATTTTTTGTGCATATTAGACTCCACTTGATACATAACTTACAAAGGCCTGCTGTAACTAGGACCTGGTAATAGTTAATAGATTCAGGCGTTACTTTGCGAAAGTCAAATCTACATGCAATTTGATCTAACCTGCTTTGCGTGCTTCCGCCACCAATTAGTTCATGCGGCCTAGCGCCGGCCGGCACCCACCCACTACTGTTAGTACTTGGTACATGCCGACGCTGCCATGGCTGCTCCGGTAGTCTCTGCTTCGGCTGCTGCGGTCGTCCGTCATCTGGAACAGAATCCGCATGCCCCCACCACCACCGTCGCTGCCACGACTGGCCTGGTCGTCGCTGCGACACGTGTTTCGCCTCTCCACGAGGCATCATCAGGCGTTGTAGACGTTAATCGTAAGAATAACATGCTACAAGTGACAAATCCATCGCAGTGCCGTCCCTTATATTGAATTGAGGGTGGAGGTGGATGGTGTGAGCGAAAAGATATTTAATAGTGGGGAATGGTTTACGTCAGTCTGTTTGTTCATGAGAGTAATTTTAGAATTTTTATGTTTATTAATTTCTAATTGTTCCCTAATATTTAGTTTTAAACCTTTGTCTATGGTGTGTAAAATTTGATATGTATTAGTGGGGGATAAGTTATGTCCTTTGTCTATAAGATGCTCGGCGAAGTGTGACCCAGTCTTAAAAATAGTTTACATTTAATTGATAGTATAAAAAACTTAACACTACCCCCTTCTTCCAAATTAATTTCACTCGATGTTGAAAGTTTATTTACTAACGTACCTTACGAGGATTGTCTAAAAATCCTCAAGTCCTCTTTAGAAAGTAAATTCATTCATCCTGGCGAGACAGATGACATATTACGACTGACAAGACTTTGCATGTCTCAAAATTATTTTCAGTTTGATAATAAATACTATTTTCAAAAAGAAGGGTTAGCAATGGGGTCCCCTCTTAGTCCATTGATGGCTGACTTATTTATGGATAATTACGAACGCGAACACATAATCGGTAAACCACACATATTCTATTACTATAGATATGTCGACGATATTCTCATATGCTGGACAGGTACCAATCGTCAATTGGATCTCTTTGTTTCCAAATTAAATAAAATCCACCCTAAAATTAAATTCACATTAGAAATAGAACAAAATAGTTCACTTCACTTTTTAGATTTAACCATAACTAAAAATCAATCCCTCCATCAATTTTCGATATACCGTAAACCAACTCATACCGATACCACGATTCCCGCGTCATCCAGCCATCCTTGGCAACACAAGCTCGCAGCGTATAAAACTATGATACACCGTTTGATGAGCGTTCCATTAAGTAAGGATAATTACAACAAAGAACTTGATGTAATATATCAGATCGCGAAGTCAAACGGTTATTCCAAATCTACCATCGATAAATTATTGCGTAAAAAAACGAGTAGTATCGTTAACAGACTATTGTACGCGGTTCCATATATTTCGACAAATAAATACACTGCGAGTTTGTCATACCTGGGTAAAATCACTGACAAAATAGTTCACATATTTAGAAAAAATAACATACATGTTGCTCTCAAATCCCATAATTCACTCAGGTCACTTTGTAACACTAAAGATAAAATCCCGCCCAATAAAAAATCCGGCGTCTATAAGCTGTTCTGCGATGAATGTGAACACGTTTATATCGGGCAAACTGGTCGTAACTTTATAACACGATTTCACGAACACGTATCGGCGTATAAAAACAATCGCCCAGAAAGGTCACACTTCGCCGAGCATCTTATAGACAAAGGACATAACTTATCCCCCACTAATACATATCAAATTTTACACACCATAGACAAAGGTTTAAAACTAAATATTAGGGAACAATTAGAAATTAATAAACATAAAAATTCTAAAATTACTCTCATGAACAAACAGACTGACGTAAACCATTCCCCACTATTAAATATCTTTTCGCTCACACCATCCACCTCCACCCTCAATTCAATATAAGGGACGGCACTGCGATGGATTTGTCACTTGTAGCATGTTATTCTTACGATTAACGTCTACAACGCCTGATGATGCCTCGTGGAGAGGCGAAACACGTGTCGCAGCGACGACCAGGCCAGTCGTGGCAGCGACGGTGGTGGTGGGGGCATGCGGATTCTGTTCCAGATGACGGACGACCGCAGCAGCCGAAGCAGAGACTACCGGAGCAGCCATGGCAGCGTCGGCATGTACCAAGTACTAACAGTAGTGGGTGGGTGCCGGCCGGCGCTAGGCCGCATGAACTAATTGGTGGCGGAAGCACGCAAAGCAGGTTAGATCAAATTGCATATAGGACCTGGTAATCTCACTCACGTGCAGGAACACAACAACCCTCTAGGGAGTCGTTATTTGCTTTAATTCGCATTGGATAATACGTTTATTTAGTTTAATTTCATGACTTACTTATTTATAGCAAACCGACACACCATTCTCCAGCTGATCCAAATTCAGAAAAAGATTATCATATAATAGAACCGAAAAACAAAGGAAAAATTCAGAATAACTGGAAATAGATTTGTATATTTCTAGTACTTATTTGAACAGTAACAAGAAATTTCACATCACACTCCATTAGGATGTAACTTTTGTTACTTGAAATTAATTGGAGACAAAAGAAAAGGTTTTTGTCAAAATTTCATTTTGTTTGCAAAATGTACATCGCTAAATTGTCTTTAAAGGACTGTAAAAAGTCAAATTATAAAAGAGAACTTGATCTCAATGAAAATATGCTAAGTGCTTGCATGTCCTTAGGTATAGGACATGCGGCTTTAGAACAAGTGTCTACTTCACTTGAAATGCCCCT
The DNA here is from genome assembly GCA_947507595.1 of Pyralis farinalis. Lineage (NCBI taxonomy): Eukaryota > Metazoa > Arthropoda > Insecta > Lepidoptera > Pyralidae > Pyralis > Pyralis farinalis. The sequence continues at coordinate 19,644,468 of OX382276.1, read as the reverse complement.
TCTATGTTCTATGAAACTGAGTTCCTGATGCATACGGGCAGTTTAGCTTCTACAATATGATATCTTTGATTTAATATATTTCTTGATGGAAGCCACCATATTTCGAGCCTAATGGTTGAGAAAGCGATCCCAAGACTTGTTTAATGAGATAAAGATAAGATAAAAATTCTTTATTTCGTCTTAATGTTTTTTTAATATGATTATATTTAAAGATTACTGTACCTATCTTATTCAATTCCCTTATACTTTTCTTTTTTAATCTGATAGCATTACTGAAATTACTATTGGCGAAGAAGAAACACCGAAACAAACTTGCCAATATAGATTTCTTTCAATCTGTAAATTAGATATTACAATAAATTCATGTCAGCATATTGGTACAATAATTATGTTGAATGGTGGAATTAAAAATGATTAAGAAAAGGATATCTGTGCTGAATTATTTCCAGACATCTTTGTCAGTTACATGTTCATCAATTCTATAGTAAGCCTTTTTACAGAGTATTTTTGATGTCTTTTTTAACAATTTGTCAGATAAGGACAAAGCGGTTTTAGGCAATTTATTACAGAGTCGAATACAATTTACGAGAAAATATCTATCATTCCTGGCGAGTCAATGTATTTTGCACTATGCAACTTTATGCGTCTAAGTTTTTCACCGTTCGAAAATTACATTAATTTTTTACGGGCATACGTTATATTTCCATAATTATATTAAGTAGTAGCGAGGATATTTATTTCTTTGAATAGATCCCTGACTGATTCTCTAGAGCCCATCTTATAAATATAGCAAATGGCTCTCTTAAAAAATGTCTTAATATCATTCACCGTTCTCCACAACAGTATACTGTTATCTACTTTTGAAAGTAGATATCCATCAATTACCTGATTTTGCTAACTGCATATGCAGCGGAGCTGAGCTTACCGGTAAGTTTATTTATGTAGGGGGCCCATTATAATTTAGAGTCTACTATAATTTCAAGAAACGCAGTATTATTACAAAACTTCTATATTGGCAAGTCACATTTTGAAGGATTAGGCTTAGACATTGCAAGAATTAATTCTTAAATTACATTCTGAAAGGTATATTTTAGCCACCTTGCTGCCACAAATTGAATAACAGAGGCATCATGGCAAAAAACCCCACCTTTTCGTATACGTAGCTTATTTTTAGCACACTGTTACTTTAACATATTTTCAACATGTCGGGTTGGAGAGCCGGTCGTTGTTGTATAGTCGTGCAGTAATAAATAAAGATAATTGTAATTACTAGCATTTGTCATTATTATGTTTTCTTATATCACGAGTATTTATCCTGGCCATTTGATAGGCGTTCGCGGAGAAATAAATCCAAGGCTCCATTGAGAAGATTGATGTAATATAAACCCGCCGTGACCCGCTTCGGGAAATGTCAATGGTATAATATACCACTGAGTAGGTCTCGGCATAGTATACAGGGAATATTGCGAATGTGTCAGAAAGTATTGGGCTAAGTAATGAAATGTGTAGGAATTATTAGTACATGGCTATTACAGGAGCGGGAAGAATGCCTGCAATAACTATCTGATCGTATCTGATCGCTATTTCTGCCAGGCGGTGGTCACTCACTGAATAGACGCCCGAAATGGCAGTAAAGTTCCTTGAGAAATTTTATGTAATGTTATACACCCGCTGCGTCATCAATGATTACATGCACCCATGAGCAGGTCTCAATGGGTACTGAAAGTACTGAAAAATTGTTTGAAATTTAATATTATTTATCCTGATAGAGTTTTGCTTAGTATTTAAAAGTTATATATTAAATCTATTCGAAGTATAAATAATTTGAATTTTAAAATAAAAGGTCGTTTAGTCGACGTACCGGTACTTTTCATCCTACTTTGTAAGTTCGATAGTCTATTTAGTAGTGTGGTGAGCCAACATGCGCTACCTGTTTTTATTAAACTAAAAACTTTTTGGATATAAGACTACATATATTTTGTTAGACATAAAAATGGTGATCATCCGTGACATTGTCAGATTATTATCGCTAGTATTTTTTCAGCATTAATAAAAGTTTGAATATGTGCGATTGATTGTTTACATGAAGGAACCCTTGCTTAGTCTCAATTAATAAGTGGTAGGTTAGCATACCGAGTTTTCCAACCACTACACTGGTGACCCCGATGAAAAATGGAGGCTAACAAGAGTACCTGCACATCAGCTACAATGACAACAACGACTGTCTCCACGCCTGCAATACCTTCAGCACCGTGGCCTATGGAGGCGTTCAGAGTTGCCATAAGAAGCTCAGCGTTCGATGCCAATGACCCGGAACTGTGGTTTGCCCAACTTGAAGGTCAATTTATACTTTCCAATATTAGTGCGGACAGTACGAAATTCTACTATGTAATATCTCAGATGGAGCCACAGCATGCTGCAGAAGTCAGAGATTTGATAATTTCACCGCCAGCTTCAGGGAAGTATGATAAATTAAAAAGTGAACTGATACAGCGCTTATCAGCGTCTCAAGAACGTAAAACCAAACAGCTGATAATGCACGAAGAACTGGGTGATAGAAAACCATCACAGTTTTTACGCCATCTACAATTTTTGGCTGGACCAAAAGTACCGAGTGATTTCATCCGCACTATTTGGTCAAGCAGGCTTCCTACCAACTTACAAACAATAGTTGCATCGCAGTCTAACATGGACTTAGAAGAAGTAGCAAAGCTTGCGGACCAAATAAACGATATCATCCCAGCAACCGGGCAAGTGGCGAGTACAAGTAGTAAATCACCTTCTTCAACTGCTGAAATTGTTAGCCCAGCTATCCATGTCTTGACGCAGCAAATAGAAGAGCTGAATCGAAGATTTGAAACCATAGAGATACAAGGCCGAGCACGCCGATCGATGCAAGGCCGTTCAAGAAGTAGAGATTCCAGGTCATACAGTCGCTCGCCATCTCGATTTAGTCCACGAAATGATCCACATTGCTGGTATCACTACAGGTTTGGTGACCGAGCGCGAAAATGCACTCAACCTTGTAGCTACAATAAAACGTTAAACTGACAAGGCAGCCATTAGTGGCGGAAAACGACTGCCTAAGCACATCGAGCCGCCTATTTATCACGGATCGCAAAACTAAAATACAGTATCTTATAGACACAGGTTCAGACCTGTGCGTATTCCCTAAATCCGCCGTTCGGGAGCAGCGCACAAAAACAAAATATGAGCTTTTTGCAGCCAATGGCACTGTTATTGCGACATATGGAGAGCTACCGCTGAATCTAAACTTGGGCCTCCGCCGTAACTTCGACTGGAGATTCATTGTAGCTGACGTATCGAAGCCCATAATTGGTGTCGACTTCTTAGGTTATTACAACCTTCTCGTAGATTGCCGTAACAAACGTTTAGTCGACGGTGTCACCACACTAACGGTTTCACTGCCGCACCAAGATTGTGCAGATGCCATTTCATCTGTGCGTACTACCATCCATGACGCTGCTTATCATCAGTTGTTGAGAGAGTTTCCTGACATAACGCGGCCTGCTGGTAAGACGAGAATTGCCAAACATAATACCGTGCATCACATTCGCACCACACCCGGTCAACCTATCTTCAGCCGACCACGACGTTTGGATCCAGAACGGCTGAATATAGCAAAGAAAGAGTTCGATGACATGTTGCAAAACGGAACAGCGCGCCCATCAGAGAGTGCGTGGTCATCTCCGCTTCATCTAGTCCGCAAGAAAAATGATGGTAGGCGTCCTTGTGGTGATTACAGAGGTTTGAACGCACGCACCATTCCAGACAGGTACCCAGTCAGACACATACAAGACTTCGCTCATCAGCTAATAGGTACCACGGTATACTCTACGATTGACTTAGTGAAAGCATATAATCAAATTCCAGTATACGAGGAGGATATACCAAAAACAGCCATAACAACGCCCTTTGGTCTATATGAGTTCCCGTTCATGACGTTCGGTCTTCGAAACGCAGCGCAAACGTTTCAACGCTTCATGGACGAGGTCCTTCGCGGTTTGGATTTCTGTTACGGGTATATCGATGATATCTTAGTCTTCAGTAACAGCAGAACCCAGCACCAACAGCACCTCAGACTACTTTTCGCAAGACTAGCGGAATACAACGTATTGATAAACACTAGTAAGTGTGTATTTGGCCAACCTGAGGTTAGTTTCTTAGGCTACAGAGTTTCTGCAACAGGAATCAAGCCTCTTGTTTCCAAGGTACAGGCTATACAGAGCTTCCCACTGCCGAAGACAATCAAAGAGTTGAGAGGATTTTTGGGAATGATAAATTTCTATCGCCGTTTTATCCCTGCTGCAGCTGCTATGCAACGACCTCTTAATGCCCTATTAGCGGGTCCGAAAATTAAAGGATCGCAGGCAATCCAGATGACACCGGATTTGATCGACGCCTTCGACAAATGTAAAAAGAACCTTTCAGAAGCGGCGTTATTAGCACACCCTGATCCACGAGCTGAATTAGCTATCTTAACAGATGCGTCAGATACGGCGATTGGAGCAGTTCTTCAGCAGCGTCAGGGAAATCTGTGGCAACCTCTTGCATTTTTCTCCAGAAACCTGAGTCCATCACAAAAAAAATACAGCCCTTACGATCGAGAGTTGCTTGCAATCTACGAGGCAATTCGCTATTTCAGGCATATGGTCGAGGCGCGATTGTTCTCTGTCATGACAGATCACAAACCGTTAACCTACGCGTTTGCTAAGCAACGTGAAAACTGTTCACCACGCCAATTTAGATATTTCGATTACATAGGACAATTCACAACTGACATTAGATATATAACCGGAAATGACAATATAGTAGCTGACACCTTATCGCGAATCAGTGAAATTAATTTGCCTGTTGATTATCAGTTATTAGCTGAAGAACAGGAAACGGACGAAGAACTGCAAAGCTTGTTAAGAAATGGGTCCAGCCTTAAGCTTCAGAAGATAAAGTTATCAGACACAAACTATGAAGTATACTGCGACATCACAGCAAATCCCCGCCCATTCGTAACCAATACATTTCGGAAAAAAGTATTCGACACACTACACAATTTATGCCATCCCGGTGTAAAAGCCACGGTTCACATAGTTACAAGCAGATTTGTGTGGCCTGGTGTGCGAAAAGACTGCCGACAGTGGGCAAAAGAATGTCAACAATGTCAACGTAGTAAAGTCACCAGACATACGTCTATGCCATTAGCTACCTTTCAAACACCAACGACACGCTTTAGTCACATTCATGCGGATATTATAGGTCCTTTGCCATTGTCATCTGGTAACCGCTACTGCCTCACGATCATTGACCGTGTCACGCGTTGGCCTGAAGCGTTACCACTGGCGGATATCACTGCCGAAAGCTGTGCGGCGGCCTTAACATATGGGTGGATATCACGCTTCGGGTGTCCTGAACGTATCACCACTGATCGCGGAAGGCAGTTTGAGTCGCAAACCTTCAAGGACCTCGCTGCACTAGTTGGAGCTACTCATCACCGCACAACAGCATATCATCCAGCAGCCAACGGCATCGTTGAAAGACTTCATCGCCAGCTCAAAGCTGCTATCTCGTGTCACACGAGCACAAACTGGACTGAGGCATTACCATGGGTTCTTCTAGGAATTCGCAGCGCATGGAAGGATGACTTACAGACGTCAACAGCAGAACTAGTTTACGGCGAACCATTACGTTTACCTGGGCAGTTCCTCTCTACCAGTAACGAAGTAGCAGTTGACATGAGCAGCTTGGTCAGTAGACTGCGTCATCATATGAGTCAGCTGACACCGCAACCGGCATCCTGGCACACTAACATCAACAGACCCTTTTATATACCCATGGACCTTCATACAACAACACATGTTTATCTCCGTCAGGGCCCTGTAAAAAGGCCCCTCCAACCGGCCTATTTAGGCCCCTACAAGGTGCTTCAAAGAAGAGAGAAGACGTTTGATATAGAGGTCCAAGGAAAGACGCAGTCTGTTACAATTGATCGCCTGAAACCTGCTTATATAACAAAAGAAGACGTGAACGCTCAGCAGAAAGCTGGTATTAGTGAACAAAGAGAACAAAGAATCATCGCCACCAATAAAACCAGGAGCGGTCGAGTGGTTAGATTTCCTGACTACTATCGCCCGTAGTAACGGTCTCAGCGGGGGAGTAGTGTGGTGAGCCAACATGCGCTACCTGTTTTTATTAAACTAAAAACTTTTTGGATATAAGACTACATATATTTTGTTAGACATAAAAATGGTGATCATCCGTGACATTGTCAGATTATTATCGCTAGTATTTTTTCAGCATTAATAAAAGTTTGAATATGTGCGATTGATTGTTTACATGAAGGAACCCTTGCTTAGTCTCAATTAATAAGTGGTAGGTTAGCATACCGAGTTTTCCAACCACTACAGTAGTATTAGTAGATAGGTCTTATTTGACCGAAACAATAACGAATACCTAAGAATTAATTTTTCATTGACCTACGTACAGACAGTAAATTTTAAATAAAATAATATGTACTTTTGTTCAATTACTTTTTATTTATGTTACCATAATTTATTTAATAGATTCTTATAAGCATAATATAAATTTAAAATAAATCTACACTTACAATTTACTGACTGAATTTAAATGTTGAAAAAGATATATAGGCATGAATATTTTTAATAATCTATCTACTTATAATTTAACGATTTGGCGTTAAATACCCCTTGCAGGTAGGCATTCCGATACCCAAACTTTCCCTGGATCACCTCGCAGGTGACGCGTGGGTTTATCATAGGTATAGGTTAAGGGACAACCATGAATATCATTCACGTCGATCACGATCAATCTGGCGGTGAAAAAACACTTTTTTTTTTATATTCTACGTCGGGTGCCCACCTGATATAAAGTGGCTACCGTAGCCTATTAACGCTTGTAATATATTAAGTATCACTCCCACGATGCCTCCTCTGCTGCTTACACGGCAACTCCTTGGAAGCATACTGGTGACTTCACTCATACGCAGGAACACGACAAACATCTAGCGAGTTGTTATTTGGGTATGGTGTTCTGTGAGATGGATGTACTTCCCCAGACGGGCTGCTCTGATGCGCCCTACCTCTCCTTAACTCATTTATTAATTAAAAATCATTAAAAATTATCACTTTTTAAATCGTATGTAACGAAATCGCAAACAAATAGACTGACTCCGAAAAAGGTTTTTATTTTAATTAAAATATTGTTATGTTTTGAAAACTTTCATGTGAAACGATTTTATTATACCCGTAGTTCACTAAGTTCAAGCCCTATTTTCTGAATATGCCAGTTGTGTTGTTTGACTTGTTATTGCTCGTTTGCGTTCACTTAATGTTATTGATTGACGATGAGCTCGGTGGCGCAGTGGTGCAACACGCTGTTACGCTACTTTGACACCAATGCTCGTGGGTTCGATTCCCACATAGTACAAACATTTGTGTGCATGAACATGTCTGTTTGTCTTGGTCTGGGTATTTTCTATGTATAATAAGTATGTATTTACAAAAAAAAAATGTATTTACGTATGTTTATCAGTTGTCTAGTACCCATAACACAAGCTTCGCTTACATTGGGGCTAGATGGCGCTGTGTTGTGACAATATTTATTTATATTTATTTATTTATTTATTGATATAGACAGTTATGTTTTACTTATATTTAATCAACTTTATTTTAGTCTTACTCAGGATATATCGATAGGTAGCGAAAGGTGTAAGGTTGACGAAAGAAAAATAACGAACGGAGTAATCTTGCGTAGAGAGAATACTATTAAATTATCGACGTGAAATTTTATTTCGTTAATTCCATTTTAACTATGGGACGATAAACTTCAATGTGTAATTCATTTAATAGAGGTAGGGTGCATCAAACCAGTCCGTCTGGGAAGTACCTCCATCTCACAGAAAACCATACCCAAATAACAACTCGCTGGATGTTTGTCGTGTTCCTGCGTATGAGTGAGATTACCAGTAAACTTCTAAGGAGTTACTGTGTTAGCAGCAAAGGTGGCATCGCGCGAGTGATTCTTAATGTATTGCAAGCGTTCATAGCATCATTTGCATCAAGTGGGCCGTATGCTTGCAAGCCTCCCGACGTTGTATAACGAAAGAAATACACGATTTCCTGTTTTTTAAAGAACGGAAAGAAACGCGATAGATATTTTATAATTCAAATAGTCATGAGTACAAAACTTTCAGTATAGCCCACGTATCTCTTCTGGGAACCGGTTTGCTTAACTCACATTATCATCGTTCTTCAATCGCTAACTGTTCTGCCACTGCAGCAGTAATGCAATTGATCGAATTCACAATCAAATATGTCAGTCAAAGTCAATTCCAAAACTTCCTACTCTTACGAATTTCTTCCGATTAAATTCGTTGTGAGTTCCAAGGCAGCTGTAGTTTAACCCCCGGGATAGCAGTGAACTTCACTGTTCATTGCGTTTTTCGTGATCGCCACTGTCTACACAGTACCATACTAATCAAATATATTTCACAAAATATACACATTTCAGGGTTGTAACTCAATTCGTTCTCGAGCTAGAACCGAACATACCAATCAATGAACATCAAAGTGATAAAGAGGTACCCGTTTCAAATTTAATGGATATAGATATAGGATAATAGTATTCTGAACTCCTAAAAAATGTATAAACTACATAATGAAATGTGTTTGTTTTGAAAATACTTCCGGAACAAATGTACAAATATTTTTATTGGACATGCGCAACCTATCAAAAAATGGATCATTAAGTTCGTTTGCCCTTGAATATATTTCGCGAAATTATTCAACGGTTTGGGTAAATAGGGATTCTTTGATTTCTGGATTCCATTTCAATCTATTGACTCTCTCTACAAAATAAAGGGTAGGAATTTTAATCTCAAATTCTCTGACTCTTTGATTTTATGCGTTTAATATTGCCAACCCGTTTCTTAAAAGCAATCTTGGAATCGTTTACTGTATTTGCGTATCAAATAATGCTATTTTTTTTTGCGAATGATTTGATTGAGGAATACAAAAAATGCTCCACGATGTACAGAAAGACATGAACGATGAATACGCAATTTTTACTCGCTTCTACAAACGCTTCTAAAAAGAATTGTAATGTTTTCAATGTTCATGTATGTATGTTTGTAAGTTTCTTTATTCCACCTACTAAACACCTTAATCAATTCCGGTACATGAGGAAACGTTAGAATCCTTATGTTATCCCGGGTAACCTAGGTTAAGTGATCTTCACTTTATAATGGAAACAATATGAAGATGATAATTATGTTTCTGATGTCAAGACGTAAATTTCGAAAAACTGTGGAAAATCTTCGGAAAACTGTGGAAAATCTGGTATAAGAAAATTTCAAACTTTGGCGATATGAGCGTGTAGCAGGTCATTATATGGGTTTTTTGGGTCGCTGATCATGAATGCGCCATTTGTTATCCGGAAAATCCACATGGGAAGCGGGAAATATTTTTGATATGACCATGATATATAAAAAATTATATTTTCATCAAGACATATACTTATTTATTAATGTATGTGTGTATTATAATATCTGTATATGTAGTTATAGGAACGTAATCTAAAGTGGTTCACTGACCCCCTGAAAAAAAAACTCCAGGAATAAAAGAAAAATTTGCAACTTTAAAAATTTTTATACTACATATTCCACTTTTTCTGCTGTTTTTCATAAATTAATTTCGTTTAACTTGTACGTAACACTGGATGGCAATTTGGAGCACGTTATTATCAGTAAAGAGTAAAAAATGAAATAAGTGTATAAATAAACAAAAAATTCTGAATTTCCACTTTTCAAGGTGATATTTTGATAAATTGATAGCACATTCATGTTCAGCGATCCAAAAACCCATATAATGGCCTGTTACACGCTCATATCGCCTAAGTTTGAAATTTTCCTATACCAGATTTTCCACAGTTTTCCGACTTTTTTGATAATCTTATTTCGTTTAAATCGTTCGTAACACTGAACATTAATTTGGAGCACTTTATTATCAGTAACAACGAAAAAAAAAGAAAATAGACACGATTTTTCAATTTTCCACTTTTTGTGGGGGATTTTCCAGGAAACTGATAGCATATTCGTGATCAGCGACCCAGAAAACCTATATAATGACCTGCTACACGCTCATATCGCCCAAATTAAAATTTTCCAGTTTTTTTCAGTTTTCCGAAGATTTTCCACAGTTTTTCGAAATTTACGTCTTGACATCAGAAGCATCATTATTCATCTTCAGGTGCGAGCCCAATTTGACAACACAGAAGAAAGCAGTAAAAAGTAGGAAAATTAATCAAATTTTCCGCTCCTCGTGTGAATTTTCCGGAAAACTAATGGCAGATTCGCGATCAGCGACCCCGACCCACAAGGGGACATTTTCAGTTCTTAATTTTCACTTTTACTATATTTTGCAATTTTTTGGGGGGGACTAATCACTTCGCTTGCTAGTCACGAATGACCTAGAGGACTCATAGAAGGTAGTGCAAAAAGAATTTTTTTGATCCATCTTTCTATAAGAAACTTTTTTATTCGGTCGATTTCCTCGCTTTATTGACTGGACTAATAATACATTGACATTTAGCTGCATTAATTTTCAGCCCGAAATTATGCGAACATTCTGCGATAGCCGCAAGGTCTTTATTGATGACGCTGATAGCGTGGGAAATATTGGAAAGTGGAGCAGCTGTATAAATCTGTAAGTCGTCTACATATAGGTGATAGCATGAGGAAGGAGTATATACAATATTATTAATAAATAATGAGAACAGAATTGGGGACGGCACTCCCCCGTACGGCGCACCTATATGGAGCTGGCACCATTCTGATTGAGAACCATCCATTTTTACCAGTTGCTGATGCCCGGTGACCTAAGATCTAAACCAAGTGAGTGCTGATGGCGATAAGTTCCTTAACTTTTCGTCATCAGCACTCACTTGGTTTACCGCAAAACTCCAAGCAGAATATCGAAATCTACTGTGTTAAACGCATTAGCAAAATCGAGTAGGACTGAGACGGTTAATACGAGTAGCTTATTCTCAACTTCCATCGGATGTCCTCAGCAACCTTGATTAGAGCTGTAGTAGTGCTGTGGTCATTTCGAAAACCAGACTGATGCTGGTATAGGTGAATGTGCTTCACCAGGTAATTGGACAAGCGAAAACTTAAACGAGCGAAAAGAATGAATATAGGTCGAAAATGGGAAGGTTCAGATGGATTTCTTGGGCAGGGGAATCCCAAGAGCGTCTTTCCACGATGAAGGGAAAACGCCAGAGCCAAGGGAACAATTCAGAATATCAGAAATAATAGGAGAAATTAGGTTTACAATAGGAGTAATCATAGGGAGACAAATATCATCAGCTCCTACTGCTCGCGACTTTATTGTGCGCACAATCCTCACTACCTCATCTACCGATATCAACCCGAGATCAAAAACAGAGCCCTGATGAGTCGAATTTAAAAGTTTGGATAAGGGCTTCTTCCCGCGCTTTTGACGAGTGACATTGTTATTTTACTTGAATTTTTTACAATTCAGTATAAAATTAGTTTTGTGTGACAATTTCGATAGTATTTTGTAACATAAGTGCTAGTGAAATTATAGAGTAATGAAAATACTCAAATATAACACGTTTATGCGCTTGTTGGAAGACGTGATTAAGTTCGTCAAGAAAACCTTGTAAAAATCACTATCGTTTTACGGGTGGTATTTAAACTGGGTTGATTGGGTCTAAGTACCCTTACCAACTATTTTTTCAGCACAGTTCCTGAAGCTGGAACATACTGGAACTGGAACATAGAATTAAGATTTTCAAATGGTTCTAAACTGAAGACTTTGACACTGGCATAAAGTAGCAACACTATTGCCATATATATAAAAAAAAAAGTTTGGATAAAGTAGACTGTTTAATCTCCGGATTCATTGTCACCGGTGACGTACAAAAGTATCTATTGAGTGTTACTTAACCTACTCCTATTCTACATTTGTGTGAATGAACATGTCTGTTTGTCTTGGTCTGGATGTTTTAAGAGAGGTAGGGCGCATCAATGCAGCCCGTCTGGGGAACTACCTACATCTCACAGAAAATCGCAGCCATATAACAACTCCCTAGAGGGTTGTTGTGTTCCTGCGTGTGAGTGAGGTCACCAGCTAAGCTGCTAAGGAGTTGCTGTGTTGCTGACACAGCAGAGGAGGCATCCCTCAAGTGATAACAATCGTTAATAGGCTACAGTAACTGTTTTACATCAGGTGGGTTGTATGCTTGTATGCCTCCCAACGACGTTAAATAAAAAAAGTCCTCTAAATCGCTTGATTTTAAGAAACTTAGAAATTCTAAATATAAACCGAAATTGGTCAGAAATTGATTTGTTTAATCTTTCAAATAGAGTTAGAGGTTGGTTGTAGTACACTCAACTAAAATCAGTTGTTTATTAATCCTAATTATGTCCTTAATTCTATTTTTAGTCTCAGTAAAAATAACATCGTCAAATTAAAACATAAAAAGTTGTGTGTATATATTTATTTCTCGACTATGCTTGGCTATGTAGTTATTAGGGTAAAACAGAGGAAGGGATAAGGCGATTACGCCCTTTATGTCCATGAGTTCATTTCTAATTATTAGGGAAAATCCCTTTCTCGGAAATGTACCTTCCAAGATTACTTAGGCAAATAATTACATATTAAAACACGTACATACATACATATATATCATCTCGCCTGTCTCCCATTGGGGTAGGCAGAGATTATAGAACGCCAGGTGCACCGATCCAAACATACCCCTCTCGCTTCTTCCACACTCATCAACCTCTCCATGCATGCTCTTCGGTTTAGTTTTCACGTATAAAAACCTGTCAACAACTAATATTTTTATGCAACAGTAACTGTAATTTTATCTGTACATATATTGATCTTCAAGCCAAATCACATGCGGGACAACAAGAGAATACCAAGCGCCACATGCCTCACACCTTGTGCATCTCTCTCGCTTCTTTAACATTTATCGCTATTCTCCTGCACGTATGCCGATTTCTAGGGCTCCTGACATCTTCGTTTTCTTACCTTTATCCCGTTTCATAATCCATTAGGATTGGTGGAGTCTGCTACCTAAGCTTAAGGATTTGGAAAATACAGATTTAAACGTGGAGCGACTGCCATCAGACCTCTACCATCTGGAGAGACCTTCTTCTTTTGAAATATAATTGTTGGACGCATGTCCAACAAATTTTTTTTTTAGTTCGCTATCATCAAGAAGTGCAAGGTTCAAAAACGGGCTTCTATGTAGACAATTTCACTGCTCTATATGACAAGCGCATCTAGTTACAGTCGGGAGTACCGTTCTATAAACATAGGGTATAGGGTAAACATAGGTACCGTTCTTGACGTGTAGACGTCAAGAACGGTACTTATGTTTACTCGAGGCAAACAGTCCAGCTAGGTAGGTTCAACTTCGACAAAGGTCTCTCTTCAAAGCTAACTCAGATGGGCAGCGTTCGTGAAACTGCGAAAAGGCTTAAGACGAAACTCTTTGACAACACTGTTCGGAGTGTCAGTGATGACCTGATGACTTATGGCATGGAGACGTGGTCTTTAGCTATGGGCCTCGTACGATTGCTCAAGTTTGCACAACGTACAATGGAGAGAGCCATACACGGAGTCTCTCTTCGTAATAGATTCAGGAATGAATACATCCGTAGTAGAACTAAAGTTACCGATGTGGCTTTAAGGATTAGCAAATAAAAATGGCAGTGGGCAGGCCACATAGCTCGAAGAACTGATGGTCGCTGAAGTCGAAAGGCTTTCAAATGGCTACCACGAGCAGGAAAACGCAAAGTAGAAGCCTCCCACATGGTGGACAGTCGATCTAGTTTACAGAGAGCCGTAGGATGCAATAACTTCAAAATCGATTGTCGTTGAAGTCTAAAGGAGAGGCTCACATGTAGCGGTGGACGTCCTTTGAATGAAATGATGATGATATAGCTTGTGAGTAGCGGCGTCTTCGTTAACACGTATACATGCCTCATTTAAAACTATTTTCGTCACAAAACTGAAAAGCAGAGGGCGCCCATTAAAGAGATTTATGAAAAAACAGTTCAAGAGCGCACTTCCCTTGCAATAATTTTCTTTTTCCTCTTTGGCTTACTATTTATAATTATTTGAAACTCAATTTTTATTGTAATAAGTTGATCAGACTTTCTGTACGAGTAACCTTTTAAAGAAAATTATCGCGAAATTCAAACTCTATATATTATAGTATTTTTCACGTAACAATAAACCTTTATTAATTTTACAAATACCTTATGATTTAACTGACTTCCATGGAGTCACAAATTTGTCGTGATAAAAAAAAAACAACCTTAGATACAAAATTAAGGTACGAGTATTAAAAGAAAATGTATTTTGCCTTTGATCCTTGTAGATCAACGGCAAAATAATGGGATAGGTATATTTTAAGAGAGTAGAGTTAAAACTATTGAAATCAGTTAACCATCTCCTAAACAGCGGTGACAAAAACATCTACAATGAACGATGAATAGAATGATTTTTTATAGCAGATTCGCTACTATATACCAAAATTCATGGTCTCCTTTTTCTTAGTGTTATTGCATTTCCTAACCCTTTAGTAATGGCGGGTTCCGCTACCTAAAACTAAAAGATTTGGCGAAGACACATGGAGCGACTACCGTAAGACCTCTACAACCCAGAGGGAAACCAGACCTTTCTTAGGTTAGGTCATACGTCTTTCGAAATATAATTTCTAGGATTTACGGTTTTCTTCACGACGTTTCCTTCAATGCTGATTTATAATTATAAATATGTACATAAGGCGAAAACACGAATTTAGTGGTGCATGCCAGGACTCGAGCCGGGTACTAGTTGATCAATAGGCTGATTCTTTGTCCACTGGGCTATCAAAAGCTCACGGTATATCTGTATTATTGTATTTGTTACAATATCGGTCAATTTTCATAGACTTTTCTCTGTTATATTGGGCTTCTAATATTCGTATATATACATTTATTCCATTTGCTATACGATCTAACCTTATTACTCCCTCTATTTCGTAATAGCTTAGTTGTTCCCTTGAGAGCCTGTGTTCATCCCTTAACCCTTTGCCCTCGGTAGTGGCAAGAAATTTTGAACGTCTGTATTAAACAGAAAATTTAATTTAGTTGGAAAATATTCCTTTTGTATAAAATGGCTGCATATTTTATTTACGCATTAATGAACTATATGGTTACTTATTTAAATAGAAGATTTTTGTTTCAAACACATAAAGGCACAGGAACTAACGAGAAACGGGTCGGGTGTGTAGGAACTTAGTCATGTCGCTCGTGGGTTTGATTCCTAAAAAATACATACCTATGTGTGCATAAAATGTCTGTTTCTTGGTCAGGGTGTTTTTAAGAGAGGTACACATCAAAGCAGCCCGTCTGGGGGAAGTACCTCCACCTCAAATAAAACCGGAGCCAAATAACAACTCCCTGGAGGGTTATTGAGTTCCTACGTGAGAGTGTGGTCACTAGTAAGCTCCTAAGTAGTGGCTGTGTTAGTCGCTAATTTGGCATCGCGTGAGTGATACTTAATGTATAGACATACAAGTATACGGTCTACTACGCAACTGTATGGTAGGCCGTGTACTTGTATGTCTCTCGAAGTTGTAAAAAAAAAATGTAGCGCTCATTTCCCTCCGCCTGTCCCTCAAGGGACCTGATTTGAAGTTATAGATAGATAGTTATACCTGTATGGCATATCATAGTGCAGATTACGTAATTAGTTTTGGACAAGTAAGTACGTATAACAATTAAAACGACCCTTCTTTGGTTAATAACTAGATAATTCATAAAGATATTAAATAGAGGCGTTTATTACCGAGAGACGGTTTAACATCAGTTATGGCCTATAATATTGCTTAATCCTTTCCATAATAAATAACTGCTATTAATACTTAATAGACACATAATTACGTTCCACTAGGTTTTCTAAAAGGTCTTTCATCTAGAGATTAAAAGGGCCGGTTAATCCTAGTTATGCCCCCACCTGATTTAGATTAATGAAACGCTAATCTTTAGTGCGAGTGCCACTGGGACAGAGACGGAGTAAGGCGAAATGACTTTCTTATTTTTTTTATTTGACAGTCTCTTTAATCATAGAATTGCGTAGATTCTGTTCGTGGTCAGGTATTATATATGAGTCTACTCAGGACTCGTTTCAGATTATTATTCTATATTTTCACATTCATATCTTCTATTTAGATAAGTTTAGCGAACAGGTACACGTATAGTTAAATAAGTAGACCCGACAGATGTTGTATGTTGAGAAAAATATGAATTCTTTGAGCGTAGAATGATTAGATCCGGTAGGAGGCCTACCGGATCTAATTATAAACCCTCAACTATCCAAGGATCCTTACAGATTACACACAAAAAAATATTATCAGTCCAACCGTTTAGGAGTTCAGTGACATACACGCAAAAATAATGATTATAAAATTTGTAATCATTATTTTTGCGTGTATGTCACGCCGCTTTTGTCTCAGAATCATTATATTTAATATAATGATTCTGAGACAAAAGCGGTGTATTTTTATTACAATTTTTTGTACTCACGTAATGTAACTTACGTAAATCGTGAACATCACGGAACACAAAATCTGGTGCATTCCAGGGTATACGATATTTTTTCCCTCCTTAATGAATTAATTGAAGAAAATTAATACACAAAACTATACTAGAAAAAATAAAAATCCAGATCTCGTGAAACTTCGTTGAAGTGCATGCATAATTGACGATTACAATATTTTCTCTTTTTCATTTAAAAGTTTTTATTAGAAGTAAATAAGAAGACTTTTAATCTCTAGATTATACGATTCTGTATTCTGATATCCGTTGCTTCTCAGACTTTAATTGATTAAACGTATACCTTTTCTTTTGTAATATAATAATATGTATAAAAATACATTTACTCTCATACAAAACATGATTACTAATCATATTTAAAGACTGTTGAAATATTTACCGGCACCGCTGCCGTCCGTTCGGCCCTGGATATTCTTAATGCAGATGCATTAACGTATAAATCACCAAAGAGAATAATTAACAGGATATTTCTCTGTATCTTCGTGCCTTGTTACCTGTCTCAGCACGTCCAGTATTGATTATTTTCCACTTTGGCAAATATTGTGAAGATTTATTTTTGGCACATGGCATTAATATTATCTTTTTGTATACAACGTCGGGAAAGATACAGGTATGTCGGCCACGTGAAGCAAAATGGTTACATAGAATGTGAACGCTTGAAATACTGTAAGTGTTGCTGGTGCGTTGCCACTACTGCTGCTGACACTTCAACTCCATAGAAGCTTACTGGTGACCTCACTCACAGGCAGGAATACAACAACTCTTCAGGGAGTTTTAGTCTTCGTTATGTTGTTTTTCTCTTAGTGTTGCAAATGTCTATTGGCTACTATAACTGTTTACCATCAGGCAGGCCGGACGCTTGTTTGCTACCTTAGTGATATAAAAAGAGAGTCTTGTTTGCTAATAGATAGCACGCATCACATGCAGTAGAGGTAGTCCAATCTATAAGAAATGCGAACCCCTACTCCCCAAAACCAATATAAAGAAAACATTTTCTGGGGCTCAATAAAATAAATTAGTTGTTCACGTTTTCCAGTAAAAGGGTTTAATGAATTTTTAAACCTCGCTCGGGGCCCATTTCCAGTGCCGACAAGTTTAATTAAAATCTTTTAGTGGCGCGAAAACGGCTATTTCAACGCAAAAAAATCTTGGATACCGTTTAATTTATAGTTTTGTTTTCTTTAGTCTCGTGCAGCTGTTTCGCTGACCGTTGTTACTGTCTGGCGGCCATTTATTTTTTCTCGTCTAGCGTTGAATTGTCTGCCGTAAACAACAGATTGATATTGCGAGCCTTGCTGCAGTTGGAGTCACTTGCAACTTACTCACCTCTCAATAATGGACACTTTTTTCCATTAGTATACTTTGTCGATAGTTAGAAAGACTAAGTAAATATAGGTTCGATTTCCGCTTAGAGTTATCAAGAAGATAGGCACTTTCAGTCAAAATTAGTATATATACCAAAGGCTTAGAATGGGTAACACCAATAACAACAACATATATTCCGAACTTTTAGGCAACCAGAGCTAAGAGCTCTAACATGCCATAGAAACCTCTTGCAATGCATGCACGCAAGCTAGGCATTCATGGACGCTAGAAATTCCTGGAAGTTCTCGAGGTTCACCGCCACGATGCCGCTATTACATAACCATATAACCATACATACATGCATTGTTTGTTATAATAGATATATTTAACTCCAAGAGAATATAGCAATTTTTATTCCTTCGAAAATTTGTCATTTCCCAAAATATTTAACAATTGTTACCTGATATTGATACCTGATCGTGTTTTTAGGAATACGTACCTATGCTTAGTTATTAATATTAAAATATGTATGATTTATTAATAAATTTAGTAAAATTGGAAACTTAATAATTAATATAGGCACTATGTTAACCAAGATGTTTTAATTTAGCTATACCCGTATACTTCAATTAATGTAATACGAATTATGTACAAACTCATGCATTTTATAGTATAGCAGTAAGGGTAATATTTGCACGGTTTTCATAGGTTGATTTACCCGCGTGTGTACATGTTTTTATTGAACTTAAATCGGGATTAATCCAATACATATACCCATTGTTATATATTCTGTGTAACCAGGACTAGAAGCAGCAAGAGTCACAATGACAATGATGGCAACATTCATTTTTTTTCTCTGCCTGATCCGCATATACTGGCGAGAAGATAGAAATTAACTGGGGTAGGAAATTTGCTATTTGACTTTCCTCCTTGGCAATGTAAGAGGCCGCAATATTATTGGAGATTTCCTACATACTTAATAATAATAATAATTTATTAACATATTTAGCATTATATTACATTAATCAGTAGTAGGGTAGGGTAGGTAGTTCTTTTAAGCGTAAAACGCTTGTATTAGAAGACCCCGCTCTTCCATAGCAACATAGGTACCAGTTATATAATAATGCATGCAACACATTTATTTTACATTTGACTAACTATACAATTTAGCAATCAATTATTATTTAATTAATATCCAAGCAATGAAATTATAAATTTATTTTAGTACTAGGTACTACAATATACGAATAATTGAAATTAATCTATGCATTTGATCATTATCACCATGTTTGCTCTTAGCATAGATCTACATATTTCAACACATAATGGCAAAATATTTCATCATAATATGTAGCATCAGATTGTGACAAAATTAACAAAATATTTCATACAAAATCCATAAAAACAATTACACCTCAAGATAATACAGCAAAATTATTAGTATATTTTCGACATTAACAATATTACCATTTTATTTAGGTAGGTACATAATTTCTTAAGGTAAGGATATTAAATGAGCGTTAGAGTGGTGTATGTATGTATATGTGTGTGTGTGCATGTGTGTGTTGTATGTATGTGCGTGTGTATGTATGTGTAGTGTATGATACGAGAGTGTGGAATTGATAGAGAAGTATATATTTTCTATTGTTAGGCACGTTGTAGCATAGCCTCAGTGTCATCATAGGAGAGTTCTATAATCCAGCTATTTATTATTTTTTTACATGTATAATATTCAGTAGTATAAATATTAAGTCTCTTATTTATTTCGTTATACAGTTGCGCGTTTATCGAACTGGACATCAGTGAACTTCGTCTTTGTCTGGGGAATTAGAGCAATTGCATATTTCCTTCTTTTACTTTTACAAGTCGTCGCACATGGTAACATATACTTATATAGTCATAAGTAACAACTTTCATGTTACAACCCTATTTCTAGTTCGTCATACGGAAACGAAAGGGCTGACCAAATTGTATAATATGTAGATTACAAATCAAGGCAATTAATTATAAAGTCGCGTAGTCTAATGTCAACAAACAGTAATATGAATGCTTACTGAAGATTTATGCAAATGAAAATGTAAAGGGCTGCACGTTGCCCAAAACCATTCATTGTCAGACGATGTCAGGTGGGCGAAAATGTCAAACGACTGTCTTTGTTGCACGTATTTATTGTACTGAAATTAAAACGTAATATATAATGCAGCAGTATTTAAATTGTGCGCGTCAGCATAAATATAAAAACTAATATTGTACAATACTCATACATATTGGCAATTTACAGAAAAACATTTGAACACTGAAGGTAAAATATCAACAAAACATTAATTAATGCAAAATAAGTAAAGTACAAAATATATTCTCGCACAACAAAAGTATAATATTATTAATGGACTATCTCATTATTGAGATTAAATGTAATTTTATGGTCCGCCATAGGAGAAGTAGCAGTGTCAACACTTGTCACGGAGTCACGTAGTGCAGAGGGCATCCGGCGCGCGTAGGGTAGAGATGACGTCGATGTGTAGGCTTCTCCACGTTCCATATTAATGAAGGAGTTTCTTTAATGTCTGTTGGTTCTGGTTTCAATCCGCTATCTATAAGTCTCCTTTTTAAATGGCATCTTCTCACTTGTATAATTATAAGTGCCAGGACAGCTGTAGATGACAATTCCAATACCACATATGTGATGGTGTAATGACCATTGTTATATCTCTCTTCCTATCTCAATCTAGGGTTTAAGAATGTGAATTTTCTGTTGAAGGCTTACAGATTCTTGACTGTGATCTTCCAACTTGTCTATATTTGGTAACGATGTTTTCATTATGTCATTTAATGCTAATAATTTGGGAGTTGTTATGTGCAGTTTTTGTTGTATATAAATATGATTGGTATATTCATGTTGAGTATGTATGATAAATGAATTTCCCTTTAATGTGCAGCCTTGGTTGAGAGTGAGGAGTCCGGTGTTGCTCAGCTGTTGTGTTGTCACTCCAGACACGCAGAGCACGCGAACTGCACACTCAGTACAAAATAAGTACAGCCAGGTGTCCGCCGCATGTAATTTGATCCATCTATCGGTACACGGCTTTGTTTCGGTCGACAAAATGGTTTGTTATTGTTGCTTATCTGCAGTATCAAGTTGCAAATGGACTCGCCGATTGCTAATGATGACTGTAAACATGATTGAACGGACATAGTAATTGTTGTTAAGTAAATGCAAGACTGAACATTATTTTCTGTCGTTGGGATTGCAGCATCCGTTTTCATATCGATGGCGAGATAATCCGACTCCGGTGAGGTGTAGTCTGTATTAAAATCAACCTTCTTGAGGATACCAATTATGTTGCCAAATTCAAATTGATGGTGGTATCTTAGATTCCATTCCATCTAATGATATTTTAGATTCCATTATAAGGAACTTTTTGTCACCTTTGCTCTTATATGCAATAATCCATGTAATATTTGTACGAGTATATTGTCAGTTGGAAGAATTAAATCATGTCCTGATATAAAGTTGAGTTGCACTTGTAATTGTTTCGGTGACAATAAATGCACGTTTAGTCTGCCATGATAAATATCAGTTACTGTGTTAATCAAAGATTATTGTATCCCGCGACAGTTGGAAATGATAACATCTGCGGCGATCATAGATGTAACGATGTAGAAAGATTGCAATGCATTTCTTGTCATATTTCAATGTGACTCATTTCTGCAGACATTGCATTTTTATTTCATGTTTTCCCAGTTGGGATGCCATGTTGTAGTAAATGAGTAATTTAATCTTTACGTCATCAGACACTTTGTCAAAATAAAGTGTATTATTTATTGTTCTGCAAAGTGTGCAAATTTATCAATTGCTCTTGCTGCGTAGAAGGTGTGAGCATTGTCATTAGAGCCATGAGTATACACACAAGAAAGTTGTATTTGACTTTACGAGTTTTTCGACTTTTCCTTTGTCGGTTATGGTTGTCAACGTCTTTCCGTACCTTCGTCAATAATGTCTAGCTTTGATTCGGGAAATTTGCTGGTATCATCGGTTTTGTCAACCAGCGTTTTAGTTTTCAGTGTCACAGCACGCACGTATCCATCAAGGCCAGGATGAGTCTCTACAACCTTTCCCATTGCCCATTTCGCAGGGGTAAAGTTTTCGTCCTTTGTGAGCACGATGTCATCTTTCTTCATGTTCTCTGTAGGGTGATACCATTTACTTCTCTTCTGCAGTTGTTGTAAATAGTCATTTGACTATCTCTTCCAGAAATCTTATTGCATTTTCTCTACCAACTGCCATCTAGTGCCATTCATTGGATTATTTTCTGTTATAGGTGGAGAGAGCAGAGTGGTTCCATCAAAAATTGACTGGGTGTCAAAAATTCATTTTCAGGATCTTCTGTTAAGGCGTACAGCGGCCTAAAGTTGAGACATGCCTTCACTTGGGCAAGTAGCGTGATAAACTCTTCAAATGTAGGCCTTTCAAATCACACGTTTCAGATGAAATTTAGATTTTTCCGCCGAATTATACAATTTCATCTCGATAAAGGACGCTCGTCAACAAAGTGTTCCCGAACATCTTTGATGGCCACGAAAATCACAATTAGTTGAGTAAACGAATAACTCTTGCAGCAAAAAACAAAAATGTAGAACATTTAAACTTCACAATTCAGAATTAAATCGTTAGTCTACTGCAATCCTTCAAATCTATCGACTACGAGTATGTAGCAAACCAAGACGAAGCAACCACTAATAACCACAAACATACTTAAAATACTTCTAATTTTATTTTAGAACATTTGTTATACTTAATTCTTTTTGACTATTGACTGAATTTATTTCACTTTATATGTATTTGAAAGAGAAGAAACCAGAACCAATGTAAGGATTACGGTAGATGATGAAGTGTTGGAACAAGTGGATGAGTTTGTATATCTTGGATGCGCTTTCAGCAGGGATGGAAGGTACACCGCAGATGTGGAAAGGTGAGTGAGTGCTGGGAATAGTGTGAATGGAGCGTTGGGAAAACTTCTTGGCAGTAAAAACCTGAGCCATAAGGCGCAGCTGGCTACACAATGCAGTGCTGGTCCCAACGCTTACTTATGGAAGCGAGAGCTGGGTATGGCAGAGAGAGCATGAAAGTAGGTTTAACGCGGTTGAAATGTGAGCGTTGCGCAAAATTTGTTGCGTAACGCTTGTAGACCGTATTCGCAATGATGATGTTAGAAGCAGAGTTGGTCTGAAAGAGAGCGTCGGTGTTAAAATAAGAAGAGGCATGCTCCGTTGGTTGGGACATGTAGAAAGAATGCAGGATGAAAGAATGACGAAGCAGATATACAATGCAAAAGTGGAAGGATGTAGGAGCCGAGGAAGGCCAAGACTTAGCTACCATGATCAAATTGGTCGTGTTCTATCAGAAGGTGATATCAGGAGCCCTAGAAACCGGCGAGCGTGCATGAAAAGAGCAATGAATGTTAAAGAAGCGAGTGAGGTATGTAAGGATCGAGTCGCGTGGCGCTCGGTTCTCTCTGCCTACCCCGTAAGGGATTTGGCGTGAAGTTATAGATAGATAGATAGATATTTCACTTTAAAAGTTAACACAACATTTGTTGATTCTGAGGCGGTACGAAGTTCGCCGGGTCAGCTAGTTATTTATTAAATTTGAGATATATATGTTAAAGAAGCAAGTGAGGTGTGTAAAAACCGAATCACGTAGCGCTCGGTTCCCTCTGCTCACCCCGCAAGGAATTTAGCGTAATATATATAAATAGATCGCCTTATTGGCAAATCTAGATGCCTAAAATCATCATCAATAAAGAAACCATCGTATCACCACTTAAATAAAAATTGATACTTAAATGTTAAATTATCAACAATATACTACCGCTCAAAGGAGTACTGTGCCCTCGAGATGCCATAAAATAACCTTAAATGTTCTTTCCATCCCATAAATTGATAGGGCCGTAAACGTCTCACCGCTAACTAAATGAGTTTTCAATTGCCACAGAGAGGGATTAAGTGGATAACCACAACATTACGATCGTATAAACAGAATCTTCATTTGGCTAAAACTCGGCTTCTCATTACCATTTAGGCTGAAACGGGTCGAATATTAAACAGGGACGGACGGGATTATGGGGTGGGAGGTGAGAATTGAATCATATATCTGCTATGTAGGTAACACTGTGTTCGACATAAATTGGTGTGTCGTGTTGCGAAATTGATATTGCGTGTTCCGGTACTCGTAGTGAATCACTGTATTTTTAACCAACTTCTAAAAGGATTATGTTCAATATATTGGACACTTTTGAGCGATGGAATTGTGATTGTGTTTATTGCCTACTTCTAAATTTTGATGGAAACGTGTGCCATAGATGTATCTACGGTGTAATTGACCTAAAATTTTAGGAAATTTAACCCGTTTATTATTTGAACTTATTCATGTACGATATGAAATACAAGGGCTTTGCTCCGCAATTTATAATGCGGGAAAAGCTTAAAATTTTACTAATGATTGTGTGGTGAAACTGGATTAACAATTATTATTATAGATAAAGCCAGCCTCACCTGCAGGTGGTACACCCTGCCAATTAGCAAATAGTTTCTGAGTATGAGTGATGTGACCAGTAGGGTTTTGAAGAGCTGTTGCTTTAGTAGCAGGGGTGGCAAAATGTGGGTGACAGTCTTTGAACTACAAACATTCATAGAATAACGTAAATGATTCACATGAGGCCTGCCGCTTTGATCGTTGCGTCGTAAGAAGTTCTACGTCACATCCAGACTTTAACTACGAGTAGCACTGATTTTTTGGATTTTTTTCTTAATCTAGTATTAATGGGATTTCATATAAACAATAATAAAATCATATTTTATCAAAACCTTTAATATGGTTAAATGAACATATACATTATATAATAAATAAATATATAAACAAACGACAAATACTTTGATTAAAAAAAAATTTGAATGTAATGTACCAGGCCACTCAGAAAGTATTCCGAAAGAAAGTTTTTATGTATGAGAGACTGGCCAGTTATAATTAAATATATTTTGAAAGTATGATTATTTATAAGTAAAAATAGGTACGTTCTAATTTCAAAATTTCTCTTCACACGGTCGATCCGCGTATTTGACTAATTTTGGGGGACGAAGAAAGAAGTGGTCGCCCATTGACGGCTGTTACGGAAGAAAACGCGAGGCAGAGAAAAATTTAATCCAAGGTAATAGACCAGTTATATCAGGAGATTCAGCACATACTGCAGATTGGATCAGGAAGCCTGTACGAGACTCTACACTTGCATCTTCGCGTGACGAGGATAGTTTCACGCTGGGTGCCGCACAACCTCACCATTGCTCAGAAGCAAGCCCGGATGGAATAGTGCCGTGATATGATAAACAAATTTGAAGCACGCTCGTCTCGGTACGTTTACGATATCATTACAGGTGACGAGTACTGGATTTTTTGATACGATCCAGAAACGAAGCGCCAGTCGACAGTTTGGGTGTTTCAAAACGAATCATCGCCTACTAAAGTGAAGTGATCTAGAAGCGGGGGGATGATTTTGATCGCGAGCTTTTTCATTTTGACTGGCTATCTGGTTATCAATCCCTTTACAGAACCAAAGAAGCATCAACGCCGAATGCTATACTACCAAATTCTTGTCAGAATTTTTCTCTGTTGTGAGCAACAAGCGACCAAACATAGGGCTCCGCGGGCTACTGCTCCAACAGGACAACGCGCCGGCGCACACCGCGCTCAAAACGAGGGACTTCCTGGACAGCACGACGGTCAAACTCCTGGATCACCCTCTTTACAGCCCTGACCTGGAACCGTGTGACTTCTTTTTATTCCCGAAAATGAAAAATCAGCTCAATGCGATACAATTTTCGTCGCCGGAAGATACGCTGTTAGCGTTCGAGCAGGCTGTATATGAGGTTTTCCGCTGCGGACTGGAAAAAGTGCTTCGAAAACTGGTTCTGTCGCATGAAACTTTGTATAGAGGCTGGTGGAGAGTACTGAGAAAAGATTTAATAAAAAAATATTTACCTATAAAACAGTAGAGTGCCCCACGTAATTCTGTGTTTTCCATACAAATTACACTCAAAATATACCTTTTTTCGCTTAGATAGACGGGCTTTTATTTATCTTAAAGAATATGGTACAATTTGTAATGTTACATAGATAAATATTGGTGCTTACATATTCTGCTGTTAATGTCATAGAGAGGTCAAATTTGTTGTTAGGTACATTACATTTATATGGTAATAATAAAGGATTTATTGTTACATGTCATCGTTTGTTCAATGTGTTAACGTCAAGTAAACAATATAAATTCGTATGTTATATTCCTGTATTCTTAATAAATAAGTATTCCTTAATATTCTACTAACACTTGCCTAGAAACCAATCAAATAATTTTAATTTATTGACCATTGGTATTTTACTTACATGAAATACCAATAGTTAATAAAATATGATGATCAGTAGTTTATTGTATAATTAGATGATCATACAATATACATTGTCGCTAAAGATTTTCAGTCTGTGATTGGGTACATAAAGTTTACTTATATTTCTTCTCCTATTTTCCTTTTTAAGTGCCTTGTCATGTACAGGAAAGAGGCTCCGGTGTTTTCCACAAACCTGCACGTCTCAAATATATAAACAGAGAGTGGAAGAATTTTAGTTTTTTGGAATAAGGGTTTGCAATTATAGTCTGCTCCGAGCATAGCCGTAAAACATTTTTTTTTGCAATGTGAAAGCTGTTTGTAGCTTTACCGAGTTCCCTTAATGACCAGACTGTAATGTAGTATGGATGCTACGCATACGTGATATGCCAATAGCGTAGTTTCTTGGGAGACTATTAGTTTCAGTTTGCGAAGACCGTATCGTATACGAATTTAACTAGTTTGCTGCATGTTATTCAAGTAAAATTTTTGACAATTGCCCATAGAAATAAACTAAAACATACCTGTCCTATATAACTATGCTTGTATTTTACATCTTTCAATTTTATCTCAATTTTACGCAATTTGAGTGGGTAACTGTTACATACTTGGAAGTTTTCAATTTTTGCCTTTTCTTATATTTAACTTTAAATTATTTTGTTTTAAGCATTTATCTATGTTATTTAATTCTGAGTTTATAACCGTGTCCAGATTTGGTGTATTTTTACATTTTATCAACAAATTAGTATTATCGGTGAACAAAATACTGTCATGTTTTAGTGCTTGTATTTGTCGTTGATATTTAAAATTTTCAAATAGATAATAATTATATTTTCAGCCACCAGGTTTTACAACGCGGGTCCATAGATATATACCTTTACTTAAAACATATATGATATTATAAACTTAACTTCAACTTAAACTAATTCCACGTAGATTCCACGTGTAGCGTATGTCGTTAGGCAACCGTCCTCGGAACTTCCAAAACACAATTCCCTCCGGCCAGAATCCTTCTTTCAAGATGGTCGGCAGATGATGAGTTGAACCTTCACCAAAATGTACTTTATGGCGAGAATCTGTGTCGAAGGTGAAGTTGGTCTTCTTCTTCACATAGTCTACAACCTTCCCGATCTTTGTAGATCAGTGTAGTCTGGAAACGTATAATGGCGTGTCGCTGGTATTTCCACGCGCAGTTATGACGATCCCGGTCTGTGCTGTTCATTGCCTTTTTTGTGGTCGCCGCTGTTAATTCTGGCTACACAGGAGACACAGTGGTGGGTATGAGTGGTGGGCCTGTCCCGAACCGGTCTGTGCGGTACCGCAGTAGTTGGAGGGCTTCTTCTTTATCTTCCTGTTCACTTGTATGAAGCCCTGCTACACAGCGGCTAGGCCGCGGCTGGTCAATTCGCGAATTACTATTCGTGTCTGCGATGTGCGGCGGGAAGCGATCGTATTTGTTCGCACATCGCACTGCATTCCATTATTACACCAATGATATATAACAGGGGAAGGAAAGATGAGAGGATTCTATCCTGTGAAACACCTCTCTTATTAAAAGAGTATCTCTGTAGGGTTACTATGGAAACGAACTGCCATTAATCGATAATGGAATTGGATGGAAAGGTTCTTGAACCACGACAGGAGAGCCAGATTTGTTTCATCTTATTCATCTATTGTCTAGTTAGGAATAAGTTACGAGGCTCAATCTCAAATTGACCAAGTTATAGTCGTGATTCCGAAATATACACATTGGAATTGAATTTAATCAAGAGTTAGGGAAAAACTCGGAAGTGACATCATACCACAATTTAAGAGTTCTCGGTAGAAAACTTCTCTAGAACCTTACTTTAGTAAAATAAAAGATACTTGTATTGTATTGGTTGATGTAAACTATCCTGATGAATAAAGTCATATGAGTTCGCTACTGCTTAGAATAAGACTTTGAATTGTTAATGAGACATTAGGAAACCTTGTAATCAAAGGGGAATGATTGAAAGTAAAGATTACACCAGAGATAAGTTAATAAATATACACAGCTATTTCCAATGCAAATGAAATAGCGTGGCAACCCTAACTTCGATAGGGACGCGTAGTGCCTTGAGCATGACAATCAATTTTACGTGCAGTTAAATTGTGTATTCCATTAGATTGTATTCTAAACATACAATCCCAATTAGATACTTTAATAACATAATGATTATAATCAATATGTTATTAAACTCTACCAATTTAAAATATATTAGTGATGATTATTGGGTTTTGTCCATAACTTTATGATGTAAATCAACAAACAACAAAACCACTGTAGGATTCGAAATTAGTATTTAAGCACATATAAGAATTATCTACTAGATTTTTTCAACGACCTGAACCAATACGACTATAAGAAATCACGACCACTATTGGATCAATACTTATTTGTAAGAAGTGACATGAGAAGTACTATGGCGTCGTCGAAAGTGATACCTTGGGCGCAAGTAAGCATCGACGACTGCAACCAGACTCAGTGGAATATGTGCGGCTCGAAAAAACTAATCTCTACCATTCTGCAGTTGAGTAGCGAGGTGGAGTTTGCTCTAAATCCCGTTGGTTGAAGGGAGACGCGTACATACGTGTATTGGGATGAGTAAAGGTTAATGCGGAATGTTTGCTCAATACAATGAATAATTGCTATGTGTTCAGAAGTAAATATCTATTATGAATGAATTTACATGTTCGATTCAATTGACATATGAAATAAGATACAGTAACTTATTAGGTCCATTTTGTTTGGTTAATCTATCGGGTTATACCAGGCTATAACAACACAGAGGAAAGTCGAGGGAAGGGAAGAAGGGAGTCGGAATAAATCGGGAGATAGACATTGAGTCCGAATCAAATGTCAACGGGGAGATCCAAGCGGCTAAACTTTGCTGATTCAGGCAGTAGGAAGAAAGTAAGGAGAGTAATACCTGGGACGACGGAGTACTCCTAGTCATCGCTGAAGCAAAGAAGTGCTGAAAGACCTGCGAAGCTTCGAAGAGCCATTAGAAATGGCGTCATCTGGTGTAGCAAGACTCACCTAGGGTCGCTGTAGTAAGTAAGTATCGTGTAATACCTACAGTAATTAGTAATAATTTAGTAAATATTACGTCGATGTGTACAGGGGTTATCCGTGTCAACCGTCTCCTTTACAACCCTATATAAACACGAAGTTAAACACCATTAATAACGTCAAAGATAAAGTATATGCTAGTGCAAATGAAACAGTTTGTCGCCAACCCTAATTCACGGAGGGCGGGCGGGTATGAACAACGCAATCACTTTTACAAGCTGCCAAATCGTGTTTTCCATTAGGGGACTGTATATTAACGAGAAACAGTGTTAATATTTCTATGTTTCAACTTGATAATATATTAGATTTGTTTGAAGATAAAATTGGTAAAATTGTTCATTATGAGATATATTACCAAATCCTATCGATTACCGCATAGATGTCCATAATTATACAGATATATAAGTAATATTATAAGTATATAAGTGTATTCTGTTATTTAGTGCATTACTATACATTCTGTGTACTAAGTATCGGGAATTTGTCAATAAAACAAAAAATACAAATTATTCATCTAAATTTATTTTATCGCCTTCAAAGTAGGCCCCATCGCTTGCAATACAACATCTCCACCGCTTCACCCAGTCTTCCATACATTTTTCATAGCCTATTTGCGGTATGGCCTTTAGCTCATTCAGCGAATTTTCTTTTATGGCTTCTATCGACTCAAAACGTTTTCCTCGAAGTGGTAATTTTAACTTGGGAAATAAAAAAAAGTCAGACGGAGCCATATCAGGTGAATACGGTGCTTGGTCGAGAACTTTTGTTGAATTTTTCGCTAAAAACTCTTTCACTATAATGGCTGTGTGTGATGGTGCATTATCATGGTGCAGCATCCATGAGTTGTGTTGCCACAAATCTGGACGTTTTCGGCGGATACTCTCACGCAAACGCTTCATGACGCCTAAATAATATTCTTTATTCACTGTTTCTCCCTCTGGAAGGAATTCGGAGTGAACCACACCACGGTAGTCAAAAAAAACTGTCAGCATCACCTTGATTTTGGAGCGACTTTGCCGCGGTTTTTTGGGTTTCGGCTCGTTTTCGAGACGCCATTGTGAAGACTGTTGGCTTGTTTGCATGTCGTACTCATAAACCCATGTCTCGTCGCCAGTTATTATACGTTTCATAAAGGTCGGATCCGTAGAAGCTCGGGAAACCATGTCTTCAGCGACATGCTTTCGCTGCGCTTTTTGAACAAAATTGAGCTCTTTTGGAACTAGTCGAGCGGCGACGCGTTTCATGCCTAAAATGTCAATGAGAATGTTGTGGACGGACTTAAAAGATATGTTCACCTCACTAGCCAACTCTCTCAGACTCATACGTCGATTTTCGAGCACTAGCTTCTTGATTCTGTCGATGTTTTCTCTGGTCGTAGCGGTTGAAGGTCTACCAGAACGAGGCAAGTCTACTACTACTTCTCGGCCTTCTTTAAAAGCCTTATACCATTCATAAGCCCTTGTTTTCGATATACACGATTCGCCGTAGGTATTTCGCAACATTTTTAGTGATTCACCACATGAAATATCATTTGAAACACAAAATTTAAGGCACACTCTTTGTTCAACAATATTTTCCATTGTAAAAATCGCCGAGGACTCAAAACTATGACCAACAAAAAGTGTAGTTTAAAACAAATTAAATGACAGATCCCGCTCAAATTTTGCTACAGTGCTACCAACATGCAGTAAAAAAATTAGAACGACCTCTTTTACGCGGGTCTTTTTATTGACATATTCCCGATACTTTTTACACAGAGTAGTATATCTGGTCTATTGTAGGTACTTGTCCTTTTCGACATGTTTCACAAACAGCCCCACAGCAAGGTTGGCTGGAAGATATCTCTTTATTATAGAGATAAGTTGGCCTTTGCAAAACTAAACTTTGTTTAATATACGAGTACTCGTACATGGTAAACAATTATGTGACAATTGTATGATATTAATGTTACCAGTTATGTGCAATACGGAATAGATTATGTAACAATTGCCTATATTATGTCATCATCAGCATCCTAAGCAGAGAGGCTGATGGCGTCGTCATTGCACATGTCATTATAACCGGACACGCAGGTTAAGCAATGTCGACCGCAGCCTGTCTATGGATGGGTTTTCTATCTCGAGCTCCTCTGTGCTCGGAGGGCGCCTCAACCAATAAACCATTTGACACCAAAACCTGGTGTTTTAGCGCCCAAATATCTCAGCGATTCGAGTCTACTGACTAAGGCAGTATATTTTAATAAATAAGCTGATAAGTAACGCGGTTGAGCCAATAAGCCCGACCCGTAGCGGTGAGTTTTTTACTACATTAAATCGTCTCATTGGGTCTCCATAGCTTATTTCCTTCATACTCCCGGCTGTTTTCGATAGATAACAGTCGTTAACCTAAATCAATGGCGTTCAGGCGGCTTGAAAACAGTGGCCTTCGCCATTCCGCAGTTGGGTAGCGTACTGGAGCATGCTCTAAACCCCTTCGGTTGAAGAGAGACCCATATCCCTGCAGGGGGATAAGTTAGGGTCAGTGTAGTAGTAGCAGCATCGTTGTATGTTGTATGTGGGTAATTCATCTTCACACAATGCAATGACAATGACTCAAAATCCACTTTGTTAGTTTAGTTTTAAAACACTACCCCGTGAGCAATTTAATATTCTCAGGCAAATAGTTATATAACCTGATACACATATTAAAAACAACAGAGCAGTCATAGCCCAGTGGATAAAGAACCAGACTAGTAACCAACAGTTCCCCGTATTGTATCCTGGCATGTATCGCTTATTTCGTGTTTTCGAATTTATGTACACATTTGTAATTATCACTTGCTCGGCGGTGAAGGAACACATCCTGAGGAAACCCGTATTTCCAAGAAATTATATTTCGAAAGACGTGTAAACTTAGCTAAGAATGATCTAGTTTCCCCCCTGGGTTGCGAAAGTCTGACAGCAGTCGGTCCATGTAAAAATCTGTATCTTTGCCTTTTATGTAATTTGTTCATAAGATTTGCTCTTGGTTACGTAATACTAATTTAACTTCGTTTTTACCAGTAATGTGGGTGGGAATTCGCAAATACATAGAGATCTCTAATATATTGACTCGGCAACTTTTGCTACTTTAATGGTATAAAGAAAACTTAATAGTGACTCTAGTAACTCTGTTAAACAGTGCTGAGTTACTAGAGTCACTATTAAGTTTGTTTTGTATATAGTTTAATAAAATATTAAAAACAGAAAAAATCGTGATTAGATTCAGAAAACACTAATAAAATTATTAGACATTTCGTAACGTATTTATACGTGTAATTATTTCGATAACCAATGCTAGACCCCGTGTAACTATTTCGTTAACCAATACTAGTCTATTCGAAAACTTCCTACTCTTACAAATTTCTTCTGATTAAATTCGTTGTGAGTTCCAAGGCAGCTGTAGTTTAACCCCCGGGACAGTAATGGACTTCACTGTTCATTCCCTTTTTGTGGTTGCCGCTGTTAATTCTGGCTACACAGGAGATATAGTGGTGGGAATGAGTAGTGGGCCTGTCCCATTAAAAAAAAAAACCTGACCCCAACGTTCATTAATCGATGTTTACGAATTCGATTAAAAGTTGTCCTATCTCTAGTCATGTCAAATTGTCACCTGTCACTCGATTAATGCTACAATGTTAGAACTGTAACATAATGTACCTATACATTTTTTAATGTGCAAATTCAGTGAAAAGTAATACAGAATTATTAAACTTTAAAGACCCACGACTGCCACAAAAATAAAATATCCTTAAACCAACCCTGCAAGGACGACCTTGCTAAGCAAGACCGTATCCTCCAATGTGCCTCGAAAATACAATGAAATGCCAGAAAGTATACGGAATACTAATGAAATTAGTTCATTCAGAAAGATTTCACGATCTTCTGGTAGACAGACGCTTTGATATGTAACTATTTATGTTACAAAATCTATTATTTGCAACTTGAAATGCAAATTGAATTCTTATTACATTGCTAGCTGCAGCCCGCGACTTCATCTGCACGTATCCCGTGGGAACAACATTTTCTACTTTTTTTTTATTTTGACCTTATAATTGTCATATCCAGATGTTGTATCCATTCTTCGGGAATTTATGCTTTTAAATACAAAAATATTTTTTCAATGCAACCAGTGATTAGTGTGTTCAAACTAACAAACATGCAAACTTTTCCATTTTTTATATTAGTATAGATTGTATTTAATGTACTATTTATTATATGCCTATGCGGTGCGATACAGAATACACAATAAAAACAATGATTTCGGAGCCTTTTTTTTAAATGTCTCTAAAAGTATAAGTACCCTTCTTACATTGCATCTCTAAAAAAATTTTTATTTATTTACGTTACAGGCTTTCTAAAATTATGTATTCTTTGTATAAATAATTAAGTGAAAAGCGTTGTTGTTGTCATTGTTGGTGGCAACATTCATACAAAATACAGCGCGAGCAATATGTTTAATGTGGGTATCAACTTAATAAATAGACGCTGAAACGTGCTCCGTAAACGTAGAACTCATTAATTTAAGTACATCTCAATATCAAATATAAAAAAAATATCATTTTCTTATAACTATATTTTGATCGGACTTTTAATAATTAATATCTTTCATGATAAGGTTTTTCTCAAAGAAAATATTTATGAAAATTATTTCTAATAAATTCAGGCGCGAAAGTTAAATTTACAGTCAATTTGATCTAAACTACTCTGTGTGCTTCTGCTCCCGATTAGTTCATGAGAATTACTGCCGGCCGGCACCCACCCACTACCGTTAGTAGTATTAAATTAAAGGCAGCTTCACTGGGGTATCTCTACTTTACAGAAGACCCTGTCCAGATAACAATTCCGTGGTTCATTCATCCTGTACTAACCTGCATTCCCGTTATATCATAAATATGTAGCCTATATATAGGTCCCAAATTACCTCAATACAAAAGTTTATTGCGATCAATCTAAGGGCTTAAACATAAAAAGGAAACTGATACACTGACAGGGTTACTTTCGAGTACGGCGCAAATTTTTAAACTGAAAAACGTTAAAAATGTTAATTAGTCCATAACATCGATGTGTTCAGTTTAAACCTAAAATATTCCGTAAATCAATAAGAACATGTTACATGCCTAAAACTTATTTAATTTGTAATAAGATATTGTGCCTGCTTACTTAAAACACGAGTATACTGAACAAGCTTAACAAATGTTAGAACAAGCAAACAATATTCAAACATGAATAACTTGAGGTACGATTATGCAGAATTTACATGTCAACGTGTACAAACAACGGGACATTTCCTGCCTACCCTAAGGGCTAAAACGTGAAGATACACAACAGTTAAATGTAGCTTTGTATGAATTAATCCCTCCTATTATTTAGATTACCCCGGATCGCGACCGTCGTTCTGTATGTAAAACCCGGCAAGCAGGAAGTGCTACCCATACCTACGAAGGTAATTGGACATTGGAGTTTGGTTATTTCAATATTCCATTTGCGATGTTGTATAATTAGTTTGTTCTCGCAGGTAAGGACTTTTATGAAATTTGTAGATTAACGTAAAAAGAATTTATAAAGTTCACTGATATGATACATAGTATATTTATTCATATAATTGTTCTGTACGTGTGTCTGTTTTTCATACAACGCCGAGAAGCATACAATCATACAGCCCACCTGATGTAAAGCGGTTATCGTAGCCTAGAAACGCTTGCGATACATTAAGTATCGCTCGTGCGATGCTACCTCTGCTGATAACACAGTAAGAGCTTACTGATGACCTCACTCACACATGGGAATACATCAATCATCTAGGGAGTTGTTATTTGGCTGCCATTTACTGCGAGTTGGAAGTATTTCCCAGAGCAGAAGATTGCTGAAGCCGAACATGTTGTGAGAGAGAACAGAGAATCTTTTAGACGAATGAAAACTAATTTCCTACGTAGGTGCACAATGTGTATTGTTGCTGGAGGTAGCCACTTTGAAAACCTTTTGTAAATTTTAAAAATAATATTTTGTTTTTTCACATTATCGTCTGTGTTTTATTAACAAAACCACTTTTTACTTAAAAGTTTTTTTTACCCAACCTCGGGAGCTATTTGTTAGTTAGTTACTAGCATTCTCTATCATTACTGAACCTTAGGAATAATAAAATGGCCTAAGATTTTTTTAACCTGATGTCTAATTTTGAGAATTTTCCACCTTGCTGTCTTTGAGGGCCGATTTTTGCCAAAGTAGCGCCCTATTGAGTACTACTTTTTTTTAATGATTATGAAAGCTGAGAGTCTGGTGCATTCTTGAGATCTACTTAGGAACCATGAAGTCACTTGCATAGATTTTTAATTTAAAGTTGAAAATGAAAGTCATAATTCGACAAACGTAATTTTTTTTCACTTTAGACCAATATTTTAATAACTTCATCAAAGTTACGAATACGATTATATTATGCATCAAAGTACAACTTACGAAGATTCAGTTGCAAAAAAAGTGTCAAACAGTATTCTACTTTTTATTAGAAATTATTAAGTTCCTCAGGTCGAAAATTCTCAAAAAAAAAAAGAAAAATCATACCTCGAAAACTATAAAAAGCCGCGGAACATACATGGGGTCGATTCGGATACTCGACGATACGAAGACCCTAATTTTTTTTTGGACGTCAATGTTCCTACCGCCCTGTAGAGGTTAGTTCTACAAAACACTCAGTTATGTAGCGTGTACAAACTCTTGAAATACCAAATTCACCTACGTGTGTTAACCGACTTTTCATCTGATACTTTCGTCAATTGTGAGCCGATTTTCATAATTCGATTTTAGTTAACATTGGTTGTAGATACTATGATGATTTAATAAGTTATGAAATAAATCATTATTAAATAAAAAATCAAGTTGTTAAATAAAAAAGTGAACGAGTTCATATAAATCGACACCTATTACATAGTTGCTATATATGTGCTGGTTTGGTTTCAATGAGGTCAGTTCTACTTTTTTAGTTCACAACAATATTTATATGTCTAATCTCATGTAAATATTCTTGTGAAATTTACCACTACACCAACCCTTACTCATCCCACTGTAGGGATACAGGTCTCCCTTCAGCCGAAAGGGTTTAGAGCATACTCCACCACACTGCTCAAATGCGGATTGGCGGAGGTCAGTGTTTTCAAACCGCCCGAAGGCCACCGACTTAGCTTAACGACTGTCACCTGTCGACAACAATAGCCGGGACCGACGGCTTAACGTGCCCTCCGAATCACGGAGAAACTCGAGATAGATAAACTCATCCATTGACAGGCTGCGGTCGACGTTGCTTAACCTGCGTGTTTGGTTAGAAAGACACGCGTAACGACGCAATCGAGCTCTCGAAATTAACCATAAGGTACAAATACTACTTGGTACCTAAGTACTCTCATCTGTATACCTAACTTGGTACTAGTTACGAGTACGAGCTTAAAAGATTATCGACAGTCCCATGCTCAAACACGGCGTTGAATAATGAAGGCAGAGGGGAATCATCACCCCTTTTTTTACAGTCTGCATAATAATTCGTGATCAAAAGATTATTTCAATATAATGCATGCAGTATCCTTTTACAAAGGTTGAAGGTAGTGACGAGCTGGTAAAGATTCCAGTAAGTATGTAGTTAATCAGCTGAAGCCCGCGAATTTATCCGCCCGTTCACCGGTATCTTGTGGGAACCGCTATTTCTTACTACCTTTCTTTCCTCTTGGCTTCTAAGTGTCGTATCGTGATTTTGAACATAAACTTGTTCAAGAATTGGGCTATCAAATGCAGAATAATTTCTCAAATGCGACTGTCATTTTCAGAGATTAGCGCCTACAAACAAATAATTGAACAAACTCTTCCATTTTACATATTAGTATAGATTCCTTTCTGTCAGTTCCTGATCAATGACATTACGCACACATTAATTCCTATATGACGTATGGTGAACGGTGAGTAATATACGGTTTTGTAAACCTTCGTGTCCCCTCTATGGAATTTAGTTTCCATCGTGGTTGGTTTGGTCATTTTTATATATATAGTTATTGTGTGATTTCTGAAGAAATTTTCCCAATACTCTGTTATTTTGATAAGTTGATGATAAAGGTATCAGAATGACAAGGTATCAGGAATTCCCTGCTGAAATCAGACTTGTTGCTTAATGTGGATAGTTCTTCAAACAGGAAAGATTTTACAAGGTAAACAAGTAAAGTTTTATCGAAGCAGCCCGCCTGGGGCTGCATGCATGTATCTCTATCTTGCAGGAAACCGCAGCCAAATAACAACTCCCAGGAGGATAGTTGCGTTCCTGCATGCGAGTGAAGTCACCAGGAAGGTCCTTTGGAGTTGCTGTGTTAGCAGCAGAGGTGGCATCGCGCGAGTGATATTTATTTAAATGCAAACGTATTTTTTTTTAATATTGTCGGACAAATTTTCGGACAAAAACAGCGCTATCTAGCCCCAAAGTAAGCGAAGCTTGTGTTATGGGTACTAGACAACTGATAAACATACATAAATACATTTTTTTTTGTAAATACGAGTACATACTTATTATACATAAAAAATACCCAGACCAAGACAAACAGACATGTTCATGCACACAAATGTTTGTACTGTGTGGGAATCGAACCCACGAGCGTTGGTGTCGAAGTAGCGTAACAGCGCGTTCCACCACTGCGCCACCGAGCTCGTCATAACGTAGCCTAAAGAAGGCTTTACATAGGTGGGCCGTAAGTTGTAACCATGTAAGGTTTTTTGTGACGCACACGGCACAGCTAGCCCTGCCCAACAAATTGCACACTGAGTAGTGAACTCATCCGTCACGACATCGTGACTAATGAAATGTTGCTGTTTCCAATATGGACATTCACATTGGAAACAGCGACATTTAATTACGCATGGGAGGTTGCTCCCCTACGACATCTATGAGCGATGAGCTTTAGTTCAAGACCCGTATTCACAAGGAAATCTGTATGCCCGTGATAATGACGAGAGAAACAAACTATATATCCTGACTGCTATTTTAATTTAAATCATTACCTTACAATATTACATGAACTGCATTAATACTACATTTCCAAATAACTATTATTTTAAATAAAACGTCGATAGTAAAGGTTTGCAAGTACATCACATCATCATCAGTTTTCATCTACTCACTGAAAGGTATAAAACTTTCCACCAGAAAGGTTAACGATAACATCTTGCGACCTAGCGATCTCTATAGTGGGAAGTGAGTACTTTGTATATAGGAGAGAATCCATAACGCTCTATAGTCTCAAATACGGCCTGCACTCCCATCTGCTATTTGTAACACTAGATATATAAATTTCTCACTACCATCTCGACTTTACGACGAGCTCGGTGGCTCAATTGTGAATGACGCGACTTTGACACCAACGTTCGTGGGTTCGATTACCATACAAGGCAAACATTTGTGTGCATCAACATGTCTGTTTGTCTTGGTCTGGAAGTTTTAAGAGAAGTAGGGCGCATCGAGGCAGCACGTCTGGGGAAGTACCTCCACTTCACAGAAAACCGCAGCCAAATAACAACTCCCTAGAGGGTTGTTGTGTTCCTGCGTGTGAGTGAGGTCACCAGTAAGCTCCCAAAGAGTTGCTGTGTAAGCGGCAGAGGAGGCATCGCGCGAGTGATAATTAATATATCGCAAGCATTAATAGGCTACGGTACCTGTTTTACATCAGGTGGGCCGTATGCTTGTGTACCTCCCGACGTAGTATAAAAAAACTCAGTTTGCTTTGAGACTTTGCTTTGTTTTTGAGACAGACTTTGAGGGCTATGTCTATAACTTTGGTTCTGCGATAAATTTCCCCATTATAGATTCTATCCTGCTATTCCAGATCTCGCTCAATTGCTCCCTGTGCAAATTTCTATCCCAACTCAACAGTTACCTGTTGGGTTCCCTACCTAGCTGTCCCTGGTAATGACGATAATTGTATGGAATGAATTCGGACAGGTCAAAACCAAATCTTGAAGAGCGGTGTTGAGATCTTAGCTGCGATCATAGGCCAACCAATTGTACCAAAAGTACTCGTCATTAACATTGATGCCCCGTAGTCAGACTCGTATCTTGAACACATGCACCAGTGCAGCTGAAAACAGTTTCGGGGAGACAATGTCCCGCTGTCACACAATACTTGTCCCGGTAGTACTTACTATAAGTAAGTTTATACTGACACTTCAATATCTCAATATGTAGTTGAAATTACTACAAGGACTCCAAAATAGGTTGAAGTCGAAAGCTTTTTCATAATTCACGAACGCTATGTAGTACGGCAGATTCTACTCTGTAATTTTCTGTGCAACGTAAGTAAGTACATTGCGCCGCAACGTATGATGTCGGTACGGAGCTTTTACGAAATGTTTTTTCCGAAGATGTCGCTCAGGAATGAGATCGCTTTGTATTTGTACAAGTGCAAAGCTCATTCATATTTTCAGTTATGTTTAAAAAGTAATGACACGTTCTTATTGTAAATCAACATTTTGTCACATTTTTAGGGTTCCGTAGTATACAAGGAACCCTTATAGTGTCGCTATGTCCGATTCCGTCAGACACTTGATACTAGAAAGCTGTAGTTTGGTAGTATAAAATCTTGAAAAAAAAATGTTATTAGTGGTACCTCCCCTACACGTTAAGTGGGGATAAATTTTGTTTATTGGCGGATTAGCTTTTTATCTAGCGTGAAGATATCGACAGATAGTCGGGTTAGTGCAGTTCGGCGATCTCTTACGGGAA
Organism: Pyralis farinalis; assembly: GCA_947507595.1. Classification (NCBI taxonomy): domain Eukaryota; kingdom Metazoa; phylum Arthropoda; class Insecta; order Lepidoptera; family Pyralidae; genus Pyralis; species Pyralis farinalis. Next base: position 19,604,197 of record OX382276.1, on the reverse strand, counting down.
AATCTGGTAGGTAGTAGAGTAATTCATGTAGTAGTCTAGTAGCATAGCTTCGAAGAAAACATTACGAATAAAGAAGTTAGAAGTATATAAACATAACATAAAATAGTCTTACAGTAGATTTCTTTAGAAGAAGGTTCATTACTAAATTTAGTAAAAGAAGAGACCCCAAGTTTGCTTTGATACAGACACTTCATTGTATTCTTGAAATAGTAGATCGACTTTGTTCAAAGTAACATTGGACCGCCCCGTATATAAGAAGTTTCGTTGGAGCTAACGTGACTCCACCGCAATACGTTGTATGTCTATAAAATACGACCTTCCATTAATGACGACTTAAATACTATCAGATTATATACATCGTTCAGATTCTTACAATTAACGTATACGACTTAATATATAAAAATGAATCGACGATCTTGTGAAGTTCGCAGGAAGCCGCTTGATGCAAGCGGGTCTGGGTCCGCCCGCTGTGAAGGTATTTTTATATACCACGTCGAGAGGCATACAAGCATACGGTCCACCTGATATAAAGTGAAGCTACCCTAGTCAATGAACGCTTGCAATATATTGAGTAAAACTCGCGCGATATCACCTCAGCTTCTGACACTTCTACTCCTTTGGAGCTAACTGGTGACCTCACTCACACGCAGGAACACAACAACCTTCCAGGGAATTTGTTATTTTGGCTGCAGATTTTTTGGGCGTGGAGGTACTTCTTAAAACTTAAAAATACTTGATTAGAGGGATAGGCCTATGTTCAGCAGTGGACGTCCTTCGGCTAAAACGATGATGATGATTAACAATTAATGTAATTAAAGTAGGAAAAAAACCCATTTGCTGTAGTCCCCCAATTCCAGAACGCGCCACTAACTATGGCGACCTTAGGAATACATACGTGACGCGCCTGTAGGAAGTGTATTAACATTGCTATTTTTGCAATTTTCAATCACGCACGTACACCAGAACACGTATTCCTAACTCAGCGAACTTCAACTACTATTGCACATGTATATAATTATTTTTAGTATATAAGTTAGTGTAATCTAAAATAAAAACATTCCATATATTATACCGGTAACTGTGGTTTAAATAAATCGACATAGTACCCCGACGTGATCACCACACAACATATATTAAGATCGTCATACTAACCATCGCCAAGAGTATTAGGATTCTCGGCGTCGAGATCTCCAGCGAAGTTCAGTACCTAAGCTACTTGGAAGAAAAGGTCAAGCTGGCGTCAAAGAAACTTGGTGTGCTCAACAGAGCCAAACAGTACTTCAGCACGGGGCAAAGGCTTATATTATATAAGTTGCAAGTCAGACCGCATATGGAGTACTGTAGTCATCTCTGGGCGCGGGCACCTGGTTACCAGCTAGGACCTTGTGACTCGGTGCAAAGACGAGCTGTGAGAATCGTCGATGATCCTAAATTCACACACGGTATTGAGCCGTTGAGTCTAAGGAGAGATTTCGCCTCCCTTTGGGTGTTCTACCGATTGTCGAATGGGTTGTGTTCTGAGGAAAGATAAAAAATAAAAAAAAACTGAGAAGCTTTCTACCGTGAACTATTAAGTTGTGCAATGGGCTCCCTGCCGAGGTTTTCCCAAGGGACTACAGTATGGGGTTCTTCAAAAAAGGCGTGAAGAGGTTCTTACAGGGTCGACAACGCAAGAGTGACACCCCTGGTGTTGCAAATGTCCATAGGCTACGGTAACTGCTTACCATCAGGCAGGCCGTATGCTTGTTTGCCACCTTAGTGGTATAAAAAAAAGGAAATAGTAGGAATTTGAATCGTCTAAATGTCCAACTAGGCATTAAATGAAGATTACTCATACATGACTGATATGCTTTGTTAAGTAATTTTATTTAGTACTGTAAAAAAACTAAAGGCCTAAATGAAAGGTATACTGACATAGTAAACAACTATGAACGAAATATGTTTTCACCTAATTCATTCAAACTGCCATATTGCCTATCACATATCTGCTTATAGGCAGTCGTTTCTGATAAATGAAAAACTTAAACATTACTGGTTAGTAGAAACGAGCTAGTAAACGCATATGAGCATAGCGCGATAGAGGCTCCTAATATAACAAAGGATGTTGCCACTATAAAGAACGATCCCGTCTATTCAGACGGTTTCTTGCAACGTGTGTTACCTATAGAAAATATGACATTCAATACACGCCTTGGCTATTGTAAACTGAGCACCCTTCGACAACCCTATTATGTTACACAATAGGGCGTATCTGACAAAAAAATATGCGAGCAATTGTAACTCTTAAGTCTTATCGATAAGGTTACAAACCCGATAAGGGAAAATAACGTTTACAGACTTCGAGAAAATTCTTAATGGTATACTAAAGAAAAACGACATGTAAGATATGCACATTATGTTACAGAAATCGCCCTGTTTACGAAACAGTTCGGTATTGTGAAACGCCAAATGTTACCAAATTTTAATAAAAATATTACCTATTGTTATTTATATTGTAATTTTTCCTTCTCTAATATTCACATTACGGACGATATGGCAAATGATATATATCGCATTCGTATGATTTTTCAGACTATCCGATATTACGCTGGCGTATGGTGTGTACTTGTGCAATGAGAAATCCAATGCAATTCGTATCGCACTATAATTTTAAATCAACACTTGTAATCAATGTTCAGGAAAATACGAAATGAGAGGACAGTCCCATGATGTTATCACTTGTCGCCGTTTGCACTAACTGTCTGTTTCTCCCAGTGTCGACCTCTTGATTCTGCCAAAGCGTCATTGGCGCGCTTTCGTTTCGTTTTAAACATCCATACTCATGACCAGATGCGACATATACTTATATATATATAAATGTCTATATAATTGAGGAGCTCGGTGGCGCAGTGGTGGAACACGCTGTTACGCTACTTTGACACCAACGCTCGTGGGTTCGATTCCCACACAATACAAACATTTCTGTGCATGAACATGTCTGTTTGTCTTGGTCTGGGTATTTTCTATGTATAATAATTATGTATTTACAAAAAAAAAATGTCTAGTACCCATAACACAAGCTTCGCTTACTTTGGGCCTAGATGGCGCTGTGTAATTTGTCCGACAATATTTATATTTATATTGAGATATATTTTATGACATAATTAGCAATGCTTATATTAGATTCAAGTTATTTTCAAGTCAATTAGTTTCAAGACCATAACAGTAAGCAGCGGGTAATTTCGTGATGAGCAAAACAAGACCATTCATAACGAATAGACTGTAGTGTAGTGACTGGGAACAGAACCGTTCTAGTGACCAACTTGGTCCCTGGTTCATATTTTGGCATGCACCACTAAATTCGGGTTTTGGCATTTATGCACAGCGGTGAAAGAAAATATCGAAAGACTTACCTAAGAAAGGTAACTCTGGTTTAACCTCTGGATTGTGGAGTTTTGAGGTAGTTGCTCGATATAAAAATCAATATTGACGTTAAATCCTAAGGCTTATGTAGCGAACTCCATCAATCCTAATCAATTAGAAGAGGGGATAACGCTAAGAAGAAGAAGAGACTTGCGCAGTTGCTGAATGAAAGAAATAAGTGATATAGTTCATTCATTTACCTTACGTATTTTAGTCGATTTAGTTAACTATATTACGCTTCGTGAAAGACAAGAAAGTCCAATTAAAGAAAGAAAAGAACCAATGTCAGTGAGACAGTGCCATCTGATCCCAAACCAAGCAAAGCTTTTAGATTTTACTAAAGGTACTAGACGACTAATAAACATTCTTTTGCTGTTTCTTTGGTTGTACAATTTTATTGTAAAAATATTTACACTCGTAAGATACAAGAATTTGATTTGCAAAGGCGGGCTTATTCCTTTGAGGAATCACTTCCAACCCATCTTTGTTTTAGGGTTTCATGTATGGAATAATATATGGCGCTGGTAGATGAAAAGGTGTATATAAACTTAACATTTCAACTATATTGAAACTAACGTAGTAACAAATGAAGAAAGGAAGGCCAAGTTTATGTATACATAAATATACATATGCACTCTAAAATACATACATACACACAGGTACGGATATATGAATACTTTTTGTACACCCAGTTCAGTACAAACATACATGTTCGAGCACAAAAATGTTTACTTTATGCGGGAATCGAACGCACGACCCATGGTGATAAAGTAGCTTTCACGATCCATTCTACCACCGGATTAATCATAACATAACGCTATTGACAACATTGCAATTCAATAGTCATCGGCAGGATATTTTGACGAGACCGGTGGCACAATGATTAGTAACACTACATTGATTTTTTTTAAGAGGTAGGGCGCATCAAAGCAGCCCGTCTGGGGAAGTACCTCCACCTCCCAGAAAACCGCAGCCAAATAACAATTCCCTAGAGGGTTGTTGTGTTCCTGCGTGTGAGTGAGGTCACCAGTAAGCTCCCAAAGAGTTGCTGTGTAAGCAGCAGAGAAGGCATCGCGTAAGTGATATTTAATATATCGCAAGCGTTAATAGGCTACGGTACCCGCTTTACATCAGGTGGGCCGTATGCTTGTATGCCTCCCGACGTCGTATAAAAATAAACTTGCCTAGGTAATTAACCACTACACCACCGAGTGGTGTAGTGGTTAATAATGCTACTTTGACACCAATGCCCGTGGGTTCAATTCCCACACAATACATAAATCGATGTGTTTGAACATGTCTATTTGCCTTCTCTGGGTATTTTTAAAAGAGGCGTATCAAGTAGCTCGCCTGGAGAAGTACCTCCACCTCACAGAAAACGGGAGCCATATAACAATTTCTTACAGGGTTGTTTCGTTCCTACGTATGCGTGAGGTTACCAGTAAGCTCCTAAAGAGTTACTGTGTTAGCAGTAGAGGTGGCATCGCACGAGTGATAATTAATGTATCTCAAGCGTTCATAGCCTAAAGTAACCGCTTTATATCAGGTGGGCCGTATGCTTGTATGAATCCCGACGTTGTATAAAAAAAAGAATACTATTATTAATTATGCAAATATAATGGAATGCGCTCGAGAAAGATCGCTTCGGTAATTCCATAGTATCTTTTATCAATGATGATATTAGAAACAGAGTTAGACTGAAAGAGAGCATCGGTGCTAAAAAAAATAAAAGGCGTGCTCCGTTGGTTCGGACATGTGGAAAGAATGCAGAAAGAAAGAATCACGAAACAGATATACAACGCTAAAGTGGAAAGTTGTAGGAGCCGAGGAATGTCAAGACTTACCAACCATCACCAAATTGATTGTGTTCAATCCGAAGGTGATGTCAGGAGCCTTAAAAACCGGCGAGCGTACATGAGAAGAGCAATGAATGTTAAAGAAGCGACTGAGTTATGTAAGGAACGAGGCATGAGGCAATCGGTTCTTTCTGCCTACCTCACAAGGGATGTGGCATGTAGTTATAAGTACATATGTACCATAATGTCATAATACTTGAGACCTTTTATTCATTCACTGACACCGTTATAGTCTAACAAATAAATACCATTTTCACATTTAAATTAATGCAATTTTTAAATCAAAATAAAGTTCATTTCTAAAGCTCAATCTGTCTAAAGGATTTGGAAGTCAGAGACGCAGTGAAATAAAAATTTGTAACGCCTCGAAATTATTGCCGAACCACTGTGAACCGAGCTATTAAGAAAGAAATAACTCTCTGGAATGTTCCCATATAGTCCATAAGACGCATCTCGCGTATTTCACATAACATCGGTCCCTCCCATCCGTCTCCCAATATGTTCGCAGGCTTACGACTTGCGTAATTTGATTCTGCTGAAATATTAACTGTAAATATTCGGGCTAGGACAAAATTGTGTGGGAGTAATGTGTTATTTTATTTTACTTAATTACCAGTTGTTCTAGCGAAATTTATCATAATGTAACTTTTGTTTTCAGAAAAATCGATTTAGCGGATTAGCCATCAAAGGCGATACGTATCTGAACACGGTTATTACATGTGTTTTTTTTGTACAATGCCTCCCAACGTTCTACAGAAAAAGTATATAAATCTGTTTTTGCATGTTACCAACTTCTTATGAATAGCATAATATATTTCAGTGGATCTTAAATACGTAATCGAGGATCGAGGTGTGGCCAATAAATCGGGTTGCCTATCCATTTTAAGAAAACAAAGCTATAGTTTATGCGATGTGGTAAAAAATTAGAAAGTATAATTACCTCGCTACAATGGTATTTCCTTGATATTTTGAAAATCCCACTGGTTCTCCTTTTCCCACTCCAATCCCGTAAATATTTTTTACTAAGAGAAAAGGTGTGCGAATCTGATTAATATCCATCTTCAAATAGATAAAGAAAATGCGAAACAATGACTCCCTGTTCTGTCTATAATTTATTTTGCTTTTATCTCCAGATTTATTGAGAGTCGTTTCTAAGCCATTAGAATAAGGCACTTAGCAAGTAAAAGGATTAAAGCCGCCGTCGAATTTAGGTCAGTTTTTATAGAAATTCCTTTTACAGTTTATTATAAACTTTATGCTTTTAGTAATAAAGTTGCATTGTGAAACGCTGACCTCTGCTTTTCTTGCGAAGTCGACAGTGCGCCATAAGGCGTTGAAATAAATCTTCGTGCAGTTTCATAACTCAATTTCTTTAGTTTCAGCAAGATAACACAACAAAACTTGGCTTCAAATTTATATGTTTTATTTTAAAGAGCTAAAAGTTGAGATGAAACGCTGTTTTTTAAGTAGTTCTTCTGATTTTTGAACTATATGAGAGCATATTTTCCACAAAGTGCCACATTCGTCGATGCTAACGAAATGGCGCTTTATTTTACGTATGTGTACTGATAGGCTTTTAGCTTTAGAGATAGCCATAGAACAAGTAGTTAATGACATAAGGTGCATTGAATAAGTGCTTATTGATGCCCGATTAATGAATCGAGCGGATATTCTCGAGAACATTCTTCTAAATGTCCTCATAATCATTTCGATCTAAGGACGTCCTCTGTTAGACATACGGTGACATACTTTGCGTCGAGAGGTAAACTAGCATAGCATTGTAGTTATTTTGTATACGAATACTAGGAATAAAATATGCAATATTGGGGTCTCGTCACTACATCTTTTTACGACACAACACTTTGGAATAGTTCACTGGTAACCTCAAACATGTACAGGAATACGATCCAGCAGGTAGTTATTATTTGGGCGCAATATTATGTGCAGAGGAGGTACTTCCCCAATCGGTCCGTTTATTAAATTAAGCTACATCCTCCTTTTTTCCCTAAGTTAAGAGTCCATGATGACATTTTCATATCTACAGAATTCATAGAATGTGTGCCATATACATCTATATCTATCAGTTTTTTGCGATCTTTGTCGTTTAGTCGGTTAAGAGAAGAAGTAAAGAAGGGGGATGTCAATAATATACTGTGTTTACTAGCCCTTAGGCACCATAACAAAACCTTTATACTCCAACAGTATAATGTCGGACACGCGAGAAATATTACTAAAACCACGGACGATATAATAGTAAGTCAATATACGAAGATTGCCGACGATTCCAAGCTTATCCACAATGTACCTATCCTTAGTATCCATTGTGCCATTAAATTGAGGATAGACTTTATCTTTCTTTGTGTGTTCTACCGATTCTATAGCGGATTGTGTTCAGATTAGTTATTTGATATTCCGGTATAGTGTGGATAAATTTCCATAGATAAAGATTGAAGGAAATTTATCAATAAACATAGAAGTCGACAGGATCACGAACTATGAGCTTAACAGGAAAGATATTCTTCTACAAAATTTTAGGTAGAGTTCTTCAAAAAGGTGTAAATAAGTACTTACAGCTTATACAACGATGGAGTGATAACTAGTTGCTATAAGGTGCATTATCAAGGGGTTTGGGTAACTCTGTTTCTACGTAGAATGTTATAATGTTTTTTACGGCCATTGATAAAACTTATAATAATTTCGAAGTTCAATTAGGTATAATTTCAAGATCTGAACAATATCAGTTGCAGATAAATAATATATTAATTTTGTTGCCAAATCTGTCAAAAATCAGAATACTTGACTCAAAGAACTGCATCATTGAAATAAATGTGTATTTTATAGGTATATGTAATACCAGCTGCACCCCGCGACTTCGTTCGCGCGTATCCCAGTATCCCGTGGGAAGCGCCTTTTTTTAATTTCTTTTTTTTTGGGGTTCTAAGGATCGTATCGTGATATTAAATAGCCTATTGAAGAATTGGACTATCAAATGCGAAAAGAAATAGTTCCAGAAATTACGGTATTCAAACAAACAAAATCTTCCGCTTTGTATATTAGTATAGAGCGAAGATTCATAACAATAATTTATTACAATTCAAAACAATAAAAAAGTTTGATAAGCACCCCATCAATACGTATTTAATGGTTTATTATACCGCTGATTTTCCTCATTTTCCCTAATTATAGCATTCAGTAAAAGGGCTGGTGCACTACAATTTCGGTCGTGATATCACCACCCTAAATATTTTATAATGCATTTGACATGACATGGAAATGACTTATAATACAGAATACTTGGTCTAAGTAACTCCCTACGAGCTTACTTGTAACCTCTTTCACTCGTAGGAATAAAACAGCCCTTCTTGATCCACAGTAAACTCTTATTGATGTGTGTTGTGATTGAATCGAATCCGATTAATGTCCTCGTAACAGTATAATGTCAATTTTGGGCACCAAAATCGGTTGAGTCGTTATTTATTTCTATGCGGCATCTCCATAATAACTTAGCGCGTATTGTATTTGATACGTGCCAAGTGCATAAATAACACTTCCAGCTGGAAATTAATTCATACGGGCAACAATAACATCTATATAGTTAATAGATTCAGGCGTTATTTTGCGAAAGTCAAATTTACATGCAACTTGATCTCAAATTGAGCTCAGCTTGAGATCAAATTGCAAATAACATCTATGGCTTTAAATTTTGTTCTTCTTTTATTAAAATTTGATTTTTAACTGTTTTACATTCCGAACTCAATTAACGATTAGCTCTTCTACTAATTTTTATAATGTAGATTGTCCCATGTAGCTACCATCCACATAATTTCTAAATTACATGTGTCAAGAAAATAATAATAGGAACAGGGTAAATGGAGCGTTGGGTAAACTTCTAGGCAGCCGATATCTAAGCCAGAAGGCACAGCTCGCTGTACACAACGCGGTGCTAATTCCAACGCTTACTTATGGAAGTGAGAGCTGGGTATGGCAGAGAGAGCATAAAAGTAGAATAAATGCGGTCGAGATGCGAGCATTGCGCAAAATTTGTGGCATAACGCTTGCTGACCGCGTTCGTAATGAAGACGTAAGAGAAAGAGTTGGTCTAAAAGAGAGTGTCGGTGTTATATATATATATCAGATATAATTTATATATATATCAGAAGGTGATGTCAGAAGCCCCAGGAACCGGCGAGCGTGCATGAAAAGAGCTATGAATGTCACAGAAGCGAGTGAAGTGTGCAAGGACCGCGTCTTATGGCGCTCGGTTCTCTCTGCCTACCCCGCAAGGGACTTGGCGTGAAGATATACATACATACATACATACATACATACATACATACATACATACAAGAAAATAATACTATCGTACAATCTGAATATTCACATGATAGATGTTTCACATCAAAGATCGCTCCATTACATTGTTGCAAGCTCGTGTCATCATTCAGAATGGCGCGGGCAGCACTACGTCACTGATATCGGCTCTAGTCTAAGGAGTCTAGGCGACATAAGGTGTGTATAAACTTTTAATTTTTTTATTTTTAATATTTTCTAATTTATAAAACAGACATTTAAAAAAATATTAGTCGTTGATTACGAATATGATGTATTACAGAAATTATTCCTGGGATGCTGTTGATATACATACTGTATTGATTTAAACATAACAAATGTAAATGCTGCTAATGCTTTTGCTCAGTATTTTACTTCAGTATTCCGGTCTGAGAAACCACATCTACATCCGGAGAAGGCCGAACGTTCTGCTAACTCCCATGTGAACGTGTCACCTGTCAAAACAGTGGATGAGAGCGATCTGAGACGTATAAAATTACAATCGTCAGTAGGCTCTGATGGCATCCCACCATTTTTGGTAAAGGATTGTTTATCAGTCCTAAATACTCCATTATTGTATCTTTACAATCCCTGCTTAGCTCAATCTAAATATCCGGACTGTTGGAAACGATTGAAAGTAAAGCCAGTTTCAAAGGGTGATCCCAGAGCAGATATGTCATCATATAGACCTATTGCAGTGCTTTTAATCTTTGCCAAGACATATGATGTGATTATTACCGTGCACATTAGTGGTATTACGCTCCATAACGGCCAGGATGGCTTTCGTAAGGCTGGTTCGACGACTACTAACTTAATAACACTCGCGGACTACTGGTTGGCTGAAATGAATGCTGGACACCAAGTCCATGCCGCATACTTTGATTTTAAAAAGACATTTGACCTTGTCGACAATGACATTCTACTAAAAAACTTGGTATGATAGGTTTTACGCGCAATTTCATCGCTTTCTTTGCAAGTTATCTTCAAGATCGGCGCCAATACCTAAAACTTGATGAATTTGAGTATCATTACACAAGATCGGGAGTTAGCCAGGGCTTAGGACCAACGCTCTTTCTAATCATAATTAACGACCTACTGTAGAGAGTACGGGCTGCGGAGAGTCTTTTTTTTGCGGATGATCTGAAGTTGTACCTCAGAATTGTAATGAGGAGAATGCAAAGAAACAATAATTGGATATCAATGCTGTGTTAGACAGGAGTCAAGCCAATAACCTTCCATTCAGTATAACTAATTGCAAATACATCACGTTCACGCGCAAATGCTGTACAATTGAGACACTGTTCACATTATATGACATTCCCCTGGATAGAGTAAATTATATTCTTGACCTTGATATAATTTTGTGAGAATAATAGGTTAGACTACCACAAACACTTGATAGAAATCTGCAAAGCAGCTAATAAAACATTAGGGTTTATAATGAGGACTGCTTCCGAGTTTGACAACATGACAGTAGCTAAAGTATATAACGCCTACGTCCGTAGCAAAATAGAGTACGGAACGATAATTTGGGATGCTTATGAAGACAAATATAGCCTGTCAGTAGAGAAAATGTAGCGAATGATTGCTCGTTGGCTCTATAAGAGAATCTATGGTTACTACAGTTCCTGTTTCTCTCGTTATTCGGTTCCGGTAAGATGGATCTCGAAACGCTTTCACTGGTAAAGCGGAAACTAATTCTCATAAAGCATTACCTTTCTGTATTCCATCACAAAATTGACAATCCACTGATCATTGAAAAAATTGGTCTACCAGTATCTTTGAGCATCCCGCGATAATTCTCTGGGGTAGTAGCACCGCGCCGCCGTCTTCATTGAAGCCAACCCATGCGCATAGTCTACGCACACCAAGTGCCCACGGTGCGCGCCATACGACTGATCGGCGGCATGGTCACCCATTGTGAAGACTTGGATATGTTTGCTGACAGCATTGAAAGCCTACTCAAAGGGGCTGGTGGGTTCCTCAATTGATTATGACATTTATATTTAAATTTCCTCTCTTTGTTAATTTTATTTTATTTGATGACAAAATAAATGATTTGATGCTGACTTAGGATGTTGATAATTGAATTGGCGACCTAATATTCTTATTCTATTGTAATCTTATATAATCTTAATAATTGTTTCGAATAACGTTGCTAATTTGTGACTTCTTTTGTAATTAGGTACACTTCTCAACTATTACAATCCTCAACTCTTGTACCCGTACGACTTGCGTAGCCGTTAGTATACTCTGTAAACTTGCATGTAATGTAATAAATAAATTGATACGAACCGGTTAATGCTCAGGATTAATGCAAAAAATTACAGTAGCTATGGTTTTGTTAGATTAGTATAATATTATTTATTCCTTTACCACACTATCTGAATCTATTCTGGTAATACGTATAACTACATTGCTAATTTTTTTACGAGTATTTATTGCTAACCAAACGCTAATGGTATCGATATGGCCAATACTACTCGCAAATTCCCATCTCAAGATACATTTTTATAGCCTACTTGTGTCTATTTAACAAATTATCTGAATTAATTCAAATGTTGGAAATGATAAATTATTAGGTAAAATAATCCTGTTACAATACTACGAAAATTATGTATAGCGAATCTGTAATGTAATAAATAAAATGTCAAATTCCGTTAAACTTTCTTTCAAACGATAATGAATACATTCTAATAAATAACAGTCAATCAAAATTAAAGAAAACGTTACCGGTACTGGGTATATATTTCATTAATAAAAAATGGGTAGGTAAAATCCAGCTACTACCCAAATCGCAACTGCAACTGACAAAAAAGACTACGCAGTGTCCTGTCAGTTGACGATACCATGCTGACCCGCAAAATGCTTCTTCACGCTTCGTTTGAAGGCTCCCATATTGTAGGAAGGAGGGAACACATGTGCAGGCAAGGCATTTCACTGTTTAATGGTATGACAAAGATAGAAGTTGCCGAACTTTTTGGTACGCGAAGAAATGTTCTCAGTTCTCAACAGTGGAACAATGACATCACAAGTCTGCACGTGTGGTTCTATGACGGAAGGAAGAGAGTAGGATAAGGAAAAACAGTTCTTCAGAGCACTTACCATGGTAAAGGCGGTAAAATACGCTTAGCGAGCCAATTTTCCTACGAAGTTGAAGAGGTTCTAGGTTTTTGGTGACCTCTTTGTCGTCGATTATGCGGATAGACCGTCGCTGCAACCTATCGAGGGCATTATGCGGATAGCCCGTCGCTGCAACCTATCGAGAGCAAGCTTATGAGGCTGTTAGATTACCGTGATTTACTCACAGGCTTATTAATACGTAATGATTTTTATAGTAACAGGAATTTCACGGGAACACTTATTACCGCCAATAAATTTGTTTAATGAAAATGAAGTTTTTATATATACAGACATAGCTTTGTCTTCTTCTTTGCGTTATTCCATTTGATAATCTATCTCTATCTATAACTTCACGCCAAATCCCTTGCGGGGTAGGCAGAGAGAACCGAGCGCCACGTGACTCGATCCTTACATATCTCACTCGCTTCTTTAACATTCATTGCTCTTCTCATGCAC